>JABACO010000012.1:1861844-2176475 GCA_013339895.1 Ephydatia muelleri | reverse complement strand
GAACGACAATGTTTGTTGGCTAGCTACTGCAAGAATCTCATCATCCATCGAAATTGGTCCAGCTCAGGTATTGGCAATAATGGCTGGTCTTGCTATACCTTGGAATAAATTGAGACTTCTAAGTCGATATGATATCATAAATGCAGCAGCAAAGGTAACTCACTGATTTCAGGTGGCTGAAATCATCAGGGATTCATCTGGCTGGTGAGGAAAGGATGTGTCGCATCTCCAGCCACATTGTGGGGGATAACCTCAAAGGAAAGGTCCCCATTACATTTCCACTTCCTTCAGGTGGAGATAAAATCAAAGGAGCTCCTTTAGTTTACATTCCCCATCTGGTAGATAAAGTTGTCCACTTCTTAAATGAAAATGAAAGGTATGAGTGAATACAAATACTCTTACTTCGGTTGCAGTGCTGGCAGGCTTACCTGGCATGAAGAGTTTATACCAGCCTGTGAACGTGGATTCCAAGGCTATTCAAGAGTTCATGGCCTTTTACCATATCCTGAAGCAACAGTCTCCTGGAGGATCATGAAGTAGGCAAATACCTACCATGCTGGCTTCGGCCTGTTGGGAGAACAGGGGCTGAATTGATTAATGCCAAGTTTAATAGACTTGGCTTGGTATTTGCTCCAATCTGCTGTGCACAGTTAAAAAACATCTATTAAGCATTGAACCACAACTGATAACTGCATCCCCCTCCAGTTAAGAATATATAGCTGTGTAATGCAGCTCACTTTCAAGTATATACAATACATATATTATCAGAGTGTGTGCTAACACATACACGTGTACTAACCTTAAACTTATCAATCCCCCTCAATGAGAACACATCATGCATCGCCAGTTGAGCCCCCATACACATGTACTGACATTAAACAGAAACAGATCAATCCCCCTCAATGGGAACACATCAAGCATCGCCAGTTGATCCCCATCAGAGAGGTGGGCATCTATAAGAATACAATACATATATTATCAGAGAGTGTGTGCTAACACATACACGTGTACTAACCTTAACCGATTATAAGCGGAAGACGCAAATTTGCGTCCACAGCCGGCCGTATAGCATGTACTCCACGACATTGCCAGTGGGTATTGTGTATAGACGGCCATAAACGAGTGATTAGGGTATAATAATATCTTACTACCTTCATGTAAGGGAGGAACACAGCGCATGATAAGGTCTTCAAACCTACAGCAAAAACACTGCACACTCAGCGCACATACATGGCTATCAACACATCACTAAGTACACTCAGCTTACAGCCGTTGCTACCAACATATTCCCGCTAAGTACACTCAGCGTACAACCATGTATGCACCCCACACAATACTAAGTCCACTCAGCGTACAGCTACGCGCTACCAGCTACATACATAACAACCTATACATGCAAACATGTAGCTCAATCAGACACCATGCATACTAATGATCATCTGGCTCAAAATTATTCAAGTCGCAAAACGACTCCTCACAAGATCACAAAAAAACAGGCTAAATTCTCTATGAAATATTCCACGCCATGCATTCGGACGATTTCTGATACCATGCGTGAAAAATGATCAAAATATTACATGCAATTCCGCGTATAATCGGTTAAACAGATCAATCCCCATCAATGGGAACACATCAAACGTCGCCAGTCGATCCCCATCAGAGCGGTGGGCATCTATAAGAATGCAATACATACATTATCAGAGAGTGTGTGCTAACACATACACGTGTACTAACCTTAAACGGATCAATCCCCCTCAATGAGAACACATCATGCATTGCCTGTTGAGCCCCATCGGAGAGGTGGGTATCTATAAGAATGCAATACATACATTATCGGAGAGTGTGTGCTAACACATACACATGTACTGACATTAAACAGAAACAGATCAATCCTCCTCAATGGGAACACATCAAGCATTGCCAGTCGATCCTCATCGGAGAGGTGGGCATGTATAAGAATACAATACATATATTATCAGAGAGTGTGTGCTAACACATACATGTGTACTAACCTTAAACAGATCAATCCCCATCAATGGGAACACATCAAGCGTCGCCAGTCGATCCCCATGAGAGAGGTGGGCATCTATAAGAATGCAATGCATACATTATCAGAGAGCGTGTGCTAACACATACACGTGTACTAACCTTAAACGGATCAATCCCCATCAATGGGAACACATCAAGCGTCGCCAGTCGATCCCCATCAGCGAGGTGGGCATCTATAAGAATGCAATACATACATTATCGGAGAGTGTGTGCTAACACATACACATGTACTGACATTAAACAGAAACAGATCAATCCTCCTCAATGGGAACACATCAAGCATTGCCAGTCGATCCTCATCGGAGAGGTGAATACAATACATATATTATCAGAGAGTGTGTGCTAACACATACATGTGTACTAACCTTAAACAGATCAATCCCCATCAATGGGAACACATCAAGCGTCGCCAGTCGATCCCCATGAGAGAGGTGGGCATCTATAAGAATGCAATGCATACATTATCAGAGAGCGTGTGCTAACACATACACGTGTACTAACCTTAAACGGATCAATCCCCATCAATGGGAACACATCAAGCGTCGCCAGTCGATCCCCATCAGCGAGGTGGGCATCTATAAGAATGCAATACATACATTTTCGGAGAGTGTGTGCTAACACATACACATGTACTGACATTAAACAGAAACAGATCAATCCTCCTCAATGGGAACACATCAAGCATTGCCAGTCGATCCTCATCGGAGAGGTGGGCATCTATAAGAATACAATACATACATTATCAGAGTGTGTGCTAACACATACATGTGTACTAACCTTAAACAGATCAATCCCCATCAATGGGAACACATCAAGCGTCGCCAGTCGATCCCCACGAGAGAGTTGGGCATCTATAAGAATGCAATACATACATTATCAGAGAGTGTGTGCTAACACATACACGTGTACTAACCTTAAACGGATCAATCCCCATCAATGGGAACACATCAAGCGTCGCCAGTTCGATCCCCATCAGCGAGGTGGGCATCTATAAGAATGCAATACATACATTATCGGAGAGTGTGTGCTAACACATACACATGTACTGACATTAAACAGAAACAGATCAATCCTCCTCAATGGGAACACATCAAGCATTGCCAGTCGATCCTCATCGGAGAGGTGGGCATCTAAAAGAATACAATACATATATTATCAGAGAGTGTGTGCTAACACATACACGTGTACTAACCTTAAACAGATCAATCCTCATCAATGGGAACACATCAAGCGTCGCCAGTCGATCCCCATGAGAGAGGTGGGCATCTATAAGAATGCAATGCATACATTATCAGAGAGCGTGTGCTAACACATACACGTGTACTAACCTTAAACGGATCATATCCCCATCAATGGGAACACATCAAGCAGTCGCCAGTCGATCCCCATCAGCGATGTGGGCATCTATAAGAATGCAATACATACATTATCGGAGAGTGTGTGCTAACACATACACATGTACTGACATTAAACAGAAACAGATCAATCCTCCTCAATGGGAACACATCAAGCATTGCCAGTCGATCCTCATCGGAGAGGTGGGCATCTATAAGAATACAATACATATATTATCAGAGAGTGTGTGCTAACACATACATGTGTACTAACCTTAAACAGATCAATCCCCATCAATGGGAACACATCAAGCGTCGCCAGTCAATCCCCATGAGAGAGGTGGGCATCTATAAGAATGCAATACATACATTATCAGAGAGTGTGTGCTAACACATACACGTGTACTAACCTTAAACAGATCAATCCCCCTCAATGAGAACACATCATGCATTGCCTGTTGAGCCCCATCGGAGAGGTGGGCATCTATAAGAATGCAATACATACATTATCGGAGAGTGTGTGCTAACACATACACATGTACTGACATTAAACAGAAACAGATCAATCCTCCTCAATGGGAACACATCAAGCATTGCCAGTCGATCCTCATCGGAGAGGTGGGCATCTATAAGAATACAATACATATATTATCAGAGAGTGTGTGCTAACACATACATGTGTACTAACCTTAAACAGATCAATCCCCATCAATGGGAACACATCAAGCGTCGCCAGTCGATTCCCATGAGAGAGGTGGGCATCTATAAGAATGCAATGCATACATTATCAGAGAGCGTGTGCTAACACATACACGTGTACTAACCTCAAACGGATCAATCCCCATCAATGGGAACACATCAAGCGTCGCCAGTCGATCCCCATCAGCGAGGTGGGCATCTATAAGAATGCAATACATACATTATCGGAGAGTGTGTGCTAACACATACACATGTACTGACATTAAACAGAAACAGATCAATCCTCCTCAATGGGAACACATCAAGCATTGCCAGTCGATCCTCATCGGAGAGGTGAATACAATACATATATTATCAGAGAGTGTGTGCTAACACATACATGTGTACTAACCTTAAACAGATCAATCCCCATCAATGGGAACACATCAAGCGTCGCCAGTCGATCCCCATGAGAGAGGTGGGCATCTATAAGAATGCAATGCATACATTATCAGAGAGCGTGTGCTAGCACATACACGTGTACTAACCTTAAACGGATCAATCCCCATCAATGGGAACACATCAAGCGTCGCCAGTCGATCCCCATCAGCGAGGTGGGCATCTATAAGAATGCAATACATACATTTTCGGAGAGTGTGTGCTAACACATACACATGTACTGACATTAAACAGAAACAGATCAATCCTCCTCAATGGGAACACATCAAGCATTGCCAGTCGATCCTCATCGGAGAGGTGAATACAATACATATATTATCAGAGAGTGTGTGCTAACACATACATGTGTACTAACCTTAAACAGATCAATCCCCATCAATGGGAACACATCAAGCGTCGCCAGTCGATCCCCATGAGAGAGGTGGGCATCTATAAGAATGCAATGCATACATTATCAGAGAGCGTGTGCTAGCACATACACGTGTACTAACCTTAAACGGATCAATCCCCATCAATGGGAACACATCAAGCGTCGCCAGTCGATCCCCATCAGCGAGGTGGGCATCTATAAGAATGCAATACATACATTTTCGGAGAGTGTGTGCTAACACATACACATGTACTGATATTAAACAGAAACAGATCAATCCTCCTCAATGGGAACACATCAAGCATTGCCAGTCGATCCTCATCGGAGAGGTGGGCATCTATAAGAATACAATACATACATTATCAGAGAGTGTGTGCTAACACATACATGTGTACTAACCTTAAACAGATCAATCCCCATCAATGGGAACACATCAAGCGTCGCCAGTCGATCCCCACGAGAGAGTTGGGCATCTATAAGAATGCAATACATACATTATCAGAGAGTGTGTGCTAACACATACACGTGTACTAACCTTAAACGGATCAATCCCCCTCAATGAGAACACATCATGCATTGCCTGTTGAGCCCCTTCGGAGAGGTGGGCATCTATAAGAATGCAATACATACATTATCGGAGAGTGTGTGCTAACACATACACATGTACTGACATTAAACAGAAACAGATCAATCCTCCTCAATGGGAACACATCAAGCATTGCCAGTCGATCCTCATCGGAGAGGTGGGCATCTAAAAGAATACAATACATATATTATCAGAGAGTGTGTGCTAACACATACACGTGTACTAACCTTAAACAGATCAATCCCCATCAATGGGAACACATCAAGCGTCGCCAGTCGATCCCCATGAGAGAGGTGGGCATCTATAAGAATGCAATACATACATTATCAGAGAGTGTGTGCTAACACATACACGTGTACTAACCTTAAACGGATCAATCCCCATCAATGGGAACACATCAAGCATCGCCAGTCGATCCCCATCAGCGATGTGGGCATCTATAAGAATGCAATACATACATTATCGGAGAGTGTGTGCTAACACATACACATGTACTGACATTAAACAGAAACAGATCAATCCTCCTCAATGAGAACACATCAAGCATTGCCAGTCGATCCTCATCGGAGAGGTGGGCATCTATAAGAATACAATGCATATATTATCAGAGAGTGTGTGCTAACACATACATGTGTACTAACCTTAAACAGATCAATCCCCATCAATGGGAACACATCAAGCGTCGCCAGTCGATTCCCATGAGAGAGGTGGGCATCTATAAGAATGCAATGCATACATTATCAGAGAGCGTGTGCTAACACATACACGTGTACTAACCTCAAACGGATCAATCCCCATCAATGGGAACACATCAAGCGTCGCCAGTCGATCCCCATCAGCGAGGTGGGCATCTATAAGAATGCAATACATACATTATCGGAGAGTGTGTGCTAACACATACACATGTACTGACATTAAACAGAAACAGATCAATCCTCCTCAATGGGAACACATCAAGCATTGCCAGTCGATCCTCATCGGAGAGGTGGGCATCTATAAGAATACAATACATATATTATCAGAGAGTGTGTGCTAACACATACATGTGTACTACCTTAAACAGATCAATCCCCATCAATGGGAACACATCAAGCGTTGCCAGTTGATCCCTATGAGAGAGGTGGGCATCTATAAGAATGCAATACATACATTATCAGAGAGTGTGTGCTAACACATACACGTGTACTAACCTTAAACGGATCAATCCCCCTCAATGAGAACACATCATGCATTGCCTGTTGAGCCCCATCGGAGAGGTGGGCGTCCATAAGAATGCAATACATAAATTTTCGGAGAGTGTGTGCTAACACATACACATGTACTGACATTAAACAGAAACATATCAATCCTCCTCAATGGGAACACATCAAGCATTGCCAGTCGATCCTCATCGGAGAGGTGGGCATCTATAAGAATACAATACATATATTATCAGAGAGTGTGTGCTAACACATACATGTGTACTAACCTTAAACGGATGAATCCCCCTCAATGAGAACACATCATGCATTGCCTGTTGAGCCCCATCGGAGAGGTGGGCATCTATAAGAATGCAATACATACATTATCGGAGAGTGTGTGCTAACACATACACAAATACTGACATTAAACAGAAACAGATCAATCCTCCTCAATGGGAACACATCAAGCATTGCCAGTCGATCCTCATCGGAGAGGTGGGCATCTATAAGAATACAATACATATATTATCAGAGAGTGTGTGCTAACACATACATGTGTACTAACCTTAAACAGGTCAATCCCCATCAATGGGAACACATCAAGCGTCGCCAGTCGATCCCCATGAGAGAGGTGGGCATCTATAAGAATGCAATGCATACATTATCAGAGAGCGTGTGCTAACACATACACGTGTACTAACCTTAAACGGATCAATCCCCATCAATGGGAACACATCAAGCGTCGCCAGTCGATCCTCATCAGCGAGGTGGGCATCTATAAGAATGCAATACATACATTATCGGAGAGTGTGTGCTAACACATACACATGTACTGACATTAAACAGAAACAGATCAATCCTCCTCAATGGGAACACATCAAGCATTGCCAGTTGATCCTCATCGGAGAGGTGGGCATCTATAAGAATACAATACATATACTATCAGAGAGTGTGTGCTAACACATACATGTGTACTAACCTTAAACAGATCAATCCCCTTCAATGGGAACACATCAAGCGTCGCCAGTCGATCCCCATGAGAGAGGTGGGCATCTATAAGAATGCAATGCATACATTATCAGAGAGTGTGTGCTAACACATACACGTGTACTAACCTTAAACGGATCAATCCCCCTCAATGAGAACACATCATGCATTGCCTGTTGAGCCCCATCGGAGAGGTGGGCATCTATAAGAATGCAATACATACATTATCGGAGAGTGTGTGCTAACACATACACATGTACTGACATTAAACAGAAACAGATCAATCCTCCTCAATGGGAACACATCAAGCATTGCCAGTCGATCCTCATCGGAGAGGTGGGCATCTAAAAGAATACAATACATATATTATCAGAGAGTGTGTGCTAACACATACACGTGTACTAACCTTAAACAGATCAATCCCCATCAATGGGAACACATCAAGCGTCGCCAGTCGATCCCCATGAGAGAGGTGGGCATCTATAAGAATGCAATACATACATTATCAGAGAGTGTGTGCTAACACATACACGTGTACTAACCTTAAACGGATCAATCCCCATCAATGGGAACACATCAAGCATCGCCAGTCGATCCCCATCAGCGATGTGGGCATCTATAAGAATGCAATACATACATTATCGGAGAGTGTGTGCTAACACATACACATGTACTGACATTAAACAGAAACAGATCAATCCTCCTCAATGAGAACACATCAAGCATTGCCAGTCGATCCTCATCGGAGAGGTGGGCATCTATAAGAATACAATGCATATATTATCAGAGAGTGTGTGCTAACACATACATGTGTACTAACCTTAAACAGATCAATCCCCATCAATGGGAACACATCAAGCGTCGCCAGTCGATTCCCATGAGAGAGGTGGGCATCTATAAGAATGCAATGCATACATTATCAGAGAGCGTGTGCTAACACATACACGTGTACTAACCTCAAACGGATCAATCCCCATCAATGGGAACACATCAAGCGTCGCCAGTCGATCCCCATCAGCGAGGTGGGCATCTATAAGAATGCAATACATACATTATCGGAGAGTGTGTGCTAACACATACACATGTACTGACATTAAACAGAAACAGATCAATCCTCCTCAATGGGAACACATCAAGCATTGCCAGTCGATCCTCATCGGAGAGGTGGGCATCTATAAGAATACAATACATATATTATCAGAGAGTGTGTGCTAACACATACATGTGTACTACCTTAAACAGATCAATCCCCATCAATGGGAACACATCAAGCGTCGCCAGTTGATCCCTATGAGAGAGGTGGGCATCTATAAGAATGCAATACATACATTATCAGAGAGTGTGTGCTAACACATACACGTGTACTAACCTTAAACGGATCAATCCCCCTCAATGAGAACACATCATGCATTGCCTGTTGAGCCCCATCGGAGAGGTGGGCGTCCATAAGAATGCAATACATAAATTTTCGGAGAGTGTGTGCTAACACATACACATGTACTGACATTAAACAGAAACATATCAATCCTCCTGGGAACACATCAAGCATTGCCAGTCGATCCTCATCGGAGAGGTGGGCATCTATAAGAATACAATACATATATTATCAGAGAGTGTGTGCTAACACATACATGTGTACTAACCTTAAACGGATCAATCCCCCTCAATGAGAACACATCATGCATTGCCTGTTGAGCCCCATCGGAGAGGTGGGCATCTATAAGAATGCAATACATACATTATCGGAGAGTGTGTGCTAACACATACACAAATACTGACATTAAACAGAAACAGATCAATCCTCCTCAATGGGAACACATCAAGCATTGCCAGTCGATCCTCATCGGAGAGGTGGGCATCTATAAGAATACAATACATATATTATCAGAGAGTGTGTGCTAACACATACATGTGTACTAACCTTAAACAGATCAATCCCCATCAATGGGAACACATCAAGCGTCGCCAGTCGATCCCCATGAGAGAGGTGGGCATCTATAAGAATGCAATGCATACATTATCAGAGAGCGTGTGCTAACACATACACGTGTACTAACCTTAAACGGATCAATCCCCATCAATGGGAACACATCAAGCGTCGCCAGTCGATCCTCATCAGCGAGGTGGGCATCTATAAGAATGCAATACATACATTATCGGAGAGTGTGTGCTAACACATACACATGTACTGACATTAAACAGAAACAGATCAATCCTCCTCAATGGGAACACATCAAGCATTGCCAGTTGATCCTCATCGGAGAGGTGGGCATCTATAAGAATACAATACATATACTATCAGAGAGTGTGTGCAAACACATACATGTGTACTAACCTTAAACAGATCAATCCCCTTCAATGGGAACACATCAAGCGTCGCCAGTCGATCCCCATGAGAGAGGTGGGCATCTATAAGAATGCAATGCATACATTATCAGAGAGTGTGTGCTAACACATACACGTGTACTAACCTTAAACGGATCAATCCCCCTCAATGAGAACACATCATGCATTGCCTGTTGAGCCCCATCGGAGAGGTGGGCATCTATAAGAATGCAATACATACATTATCGGAGAGTGTGTGCTAACACATACACATGTACTGACATTAAACAGAAACAGATCAATCCTCCTCAATGGGAACACATCAAGCATTGCCAGTCGATCCTCATCGGAGAGGTGGGCATCTATAAGAATACAATACATATATTATCAGAGAGTGTGTGCTAACACATACATGTGTACTAACCTTAAACAGATCAATCCCCATCAATGGGAACACATCAAGCGTCGCCAGTCGATCCCCATGAGAGAGGTGGGCATCTATAAGAATGCAATACATACATTATCAGAGAGTGTGTGCTAACACATACACGTGTACTAACCTTAAACAGATCAATCCCCCTCAATGAGAACACATCATGCATTGCCTGTTGAGCCCCATCGGAGAGGTGGGCATCTATAAGAATGCAATACATACATTATCGGAGAGTGTGTGCTAACACATACACATGTACTGACATTAAACAGAAACAGATCAATCATCCTCAATGGGAACACATCAAGCATTGCCAGTCGATCCTCATCGGAGAGGTGGGCATCTATAAGAATACAATACATATATTATCTGAGAGTGTGTGCTAACACATACATGTGTACTAACCTTAAACAGATCAATCCCCATCAATGGGAACACATCAAGCGTCGCCAGTCGATTCCCATGAGAGAGGTGGGCATCTATAAGAATGCAATGCATACATTATCAGAGAGCGTGTGCTAACACATACACGTGTACTAACCTCAAACGGATCAATCCCCATCAATGGGAACACATCAAGCGTCGCCAGTCGATCCCCATCAGCGAGGTGGGCATCTATAAGAATGCAATACATACATTATCGGAGAGTGTGTGCTAACACTTACACATGTACTGACATTAAACAGAAACAGATCAATCCTCCTCAATGGGAACACATCAAGCATTGCCAGTCGATCCTCATCGGAGAGGTGGGCATCTATAAGAATACAATACATATATTATCAGAGAGTGTGTGCTAACACATACACGTGTACTAACCTTAAACAGATCAATCCCCATCAATGGGAACACATCAAGCGTCGCCAGTCGATCCCCATGAGAGAGGTGGGCATCTATAAGAATGCAATGCATACATTATCAGAGAGCGTGTGCTAACACATACACGTGTACTAACCTTAAACGGATCAATCCCCATCAATGGGAACACATCAAGCGTCGCCAGTCGATCCCCATCAGCAAGGTGGGCATCTATAAGAATGCAATACATACATTTTCAGAGAGTGTGTGCTAACACATACACGTGTACTAACCTTAAACGGATCAATCCCCCTCAATGAGAACACATCATGCATCGCCAGTTGATCCCCATCGGAGAGGTGGGCATCTATAAGAATGCAATACATACATTATCGGAGAGTGTGTGCTAACACATACACATGTACTGACATTAAACAGATCAATCTTCCTCAATGAGAACACATCATGCATCGCCAGTTGATCCCCATCGGAGAGGTGGGCATCTATAAGAATGCCATACATACATTATCAGAGAGTGTGTGCTAACACATACACGTGTACTGACATTAAACTGATCAATCTTCCTCAATGAGAACACATCAAGCATCGCAATTTGATCCCCATTGGAGAGGTGGGCATCTATAAGAATGCAACGCATACATCATCTGAGGGTGTGTGCTAACACAACAGAACAAATCATCAATGGGAACACATCATGCATCACCAGTCAATCCCCATCGGAGAGGTGGGCATCTATAAAAATGCAATACATATGGGTGTGTGTGCTAACATATACGTGTGTACTGACACACACGTATACACGTGTGCAGCTCTCTTGCATCTGCGTCAAAAAAAGGCAGCTCCAATATCACCATCAACGGAAAATAGGCGGTAGGCTAGTCGGGCGTAGAAGCCCGACTAGGGGGAGGGGTACGGACTTCTTTATTAGTACAGTAGAGAGTTGACTGTATCGCACATGGCGATCACTACCAATGCCTAACGTACCCTATCGGAAACAAAGTATTAACAGCTGACTTGTTACAGCGGACTTCGACTTGATAAACGCAGCTAAACTTATAAAATGACGTGAACGAGATATACGGTAAGCTGCATGAAAAAATAAAGCGTGACTGTCACTCGCTTATAACGCTGCTTGCACAATACCAAACAGGATAATGTCACCAATCGATCGTGAACCTGTCTCCATTTTATTACTGCATGTCATCACTTTTTGCCACCATCCTGCCTTTCTCATTCGCGTAAGTGCCGCATGAAAATTGCTCGTTTTCAGTTCAGTATCTTCTCACCTGCAGCAGCGGTGTCTGCACTGTAACAGGTTATCAATCTTACACCGATACTTTATACACTACCGCTGCAACAACAGTCTATTATGATGAACATTACACCGAATCCTACTGCTGCGGCTGGTTTTGTTGGAGTTCGTGTTCCTGTGACAAGACACGTGTCGCTTCTAGGTGAGTGGTTACCGGTATCGTTAGCACTAAGTTGTAAGCTTGTGGACGACTAACCAATTAATAGTCCGACGGCAGTGTATTACTTTTGATGGGCTTGGTTATGTTTTCTAGCTGTTTGTTCATCGTTTATTAAATGGGGTCACAACAACCTTTTAATGATCTTGCAACGCATTAACACCACGTCGCAGCAGTAACATTTCACTTTGATTCTCTTCAAGTAGGGAAGCCTCTTTTTACGGTTTTCCATATTCACGCCCCCCACCCCTCCCCCCATAGCCTGGGTTGTCAATATGTTTGCAATATAAATCAATCGCGTCATGCGGGATATTAGGTTAATTTGCGACACGCACACTTGTTTAAATCATGTCGTTGAAGCATCCTTTTCGATTGTGGGCCTTTTAACGGATTCAGGCATGGCAGAGTTATGGCACTATATACAACATAATATACGCAAGTTTTCCGCGGTATCGTATAATGTTGCGACTCCTCGGAATTAACTTTAGTTATAGGTATATGGTGTGCTTTATCTAGACTACAAAATGGCGCACACAATTGCCTTAATAGCAGCAATGCATGCTTTAAACACTCAAGAAGGCAATATTTGACCAAAACTAGCTCCAAATTGTCAACAGTGATAAAGAATGTGATGGTGTCTATGTACAGATTGCCCAACAATGTTGGTAGTAGTACTGTAGATGTGGGGAGGCTAAACTATGAATGCTTAGGTGCTCTTAAGGATAGGATTCAGCGGAGTTGAAGGAAATCACTTCTGCAGACTAAGATGAAGTAGAGTCATCTTAGCCATTCCGATGATAATGCAGCTGTGGTAATTGTTTATTCACGCCATAGCTGCATACCATGCCGACGGGCGGGCAAAGTCAGAACTGATTACAACGGTGCTTAACCAGTATGACACACATGCAAATGAAGGTAACATTTGGCCCAACTAAACGAAACGCTTGATGGTGTCCGCTAAATTGTTTGCCCGCGCCAAGAATGAGGGTCTTAGGACATGTGCATGGCTCAGAATTTCTGGATTCAGAGGAGTTTTCTGAATTCGGAAGCAACTCTGAGATGAAGCTGAGGCATCTTATCCATTGCTGATGCTGATGCTGCATGCACATGTGTAAACCATCCATAATACAGGCGGTCATCTTTATTGATTACAATTTCCATCTATACTACTTAAATATCAGTCCCAATGTATGAAAACGTTGAAAGATCGCTCTGTGGAAGCAATAGTAGTTGGAATTGAGCAGAAAATCCAACGAGTAAACATATCAATAATGCTCTTCCAGTGGTAACTGAACTTATCACGTGTTTCCTGCCTTGCGTCAAGCACGGTACATGTTACGCATGAATTAACATATGGCTGTGCCTGTTTACCAGCTGGGCTCGCCATGCATAACCGCTTCTGGCCACAACGTCACGTATGCAGCGTTTCATCTCCAACAATAGCTATCGCTAATAAACTAAAGATTGTAATTCACTAATTTGTATTCAACATTACTCTAGTTCAGAAATTCATAATACCAAACCAATTGTAAGTTCCTAACTTGTCTGTTATAGTGCCTTTCCATTACCGCTAAATTAGGCTTCACTCGTGACAAAGATACAACTTAATCTTCAGATCCGAAAGAAAGGTTCGAGTGTGGGAACGAGTGAGCGTTATCTCTACTGTCTGAGCTTTCCAAGCGTCGGTAGTTTCACTACGTTGTATTCAAATACGCCGCTAGCTTATGTCCAATATCGTGTACTGTAGCAAGATTCTTGTATTATTCACTTTAAATCAGCGCGTCCTCCCCGACATGATCCCACACGCAGGAAACAAAAAACAACAAAAAAAAACAAACGCGCGTAGAATCATTTTGGAATCATTACGGTGATTGAACGGTAAAAATCACACGTATCTGATTTTAATGTTCAATCACACAAATGATTTTACAGAGGATTTTAAGCATACATTAATCAATTATATTTCCCGCCGATAACCGGGGTTATTAATGATTGTTTTCGATTTGTCTTTCCTGGAGCAAGAGTGATTTGCCTATTGGCATTGATAGCTAGCGTACTAATGATCGTATTCAGGAAGTGTTTTGCCAATTTCATTACCTGGAGTTGCGGTGTGGATAATAACAGGGCAGCAGTTGTACTGAAAATTTACGCTTCGGCATATCCAGAAATGCCTCATACATTGGAGGACATTCATAAAAAAATTCCAAATTGAATTCTATAACATTATACCATATAGCGGAATTTTTTTACTTTCCACTATAAAAATTTGAGTTTCAGAATGTAATGAATTATGAAGTTAAAATCAAGATTTGTTCTTTAATTACTCCATAGTTGACGTAATTTTTTTTTGGGGGGGGGGGGGGGGGGTCGATTAACTAACTATTAAACGAATTAACAATGCTTATGTGCACTCTCACCAATAAATAACCTGTCTTGAATGACCGGCTGACTTTCGATGTTAGTGTGATTGAAATACTAACCCTGGTAGGCATGCGCGAAGTAAGATATCACTTTATTATCTCAAATGGACCATGCACGACACTAATACCTGCACACTACGGCAGTTGCCGGCGTCAGCGAGGGGGGTGATTCAGGTCAGGCCAGGTACGATAAGTGGGGGGGGGGGGGGGGGTGGGGGGGGAGTTGCTGTCTGCTTCAGAACAGACCCAATACGAAAAGTGGAGGCCCTTTAATTGTTTGGCATAGGGCCTACTCTATTTAAATACGGTTACAATTTTTGCCGAGGAGGGTGAAGCACCCGGAGCACCCTCCCTGGGATACGTTAGCTTCGGCTATATATACTTGTAACCGTTAATAACGTATTTGCTGTGTGCCAAACACGGACCTGAAGCGGACAGCACCCCCCCCCCTCCCCCAAGGGCGTAGACAAGTTTTTAAGGGTGGGGGTTTAGACCCGCGATACGACAAGCGGGGGTGGGGGGGGGGGGGGGGGGGGTGTGCTGTCCGCTTCAGGCCCGATACGAAAAGCGGGGTGGCTGTCCGCTTTAGGCCCGATACGAAAAGCGGGGTGGGGTGGGGGTGTGGGTGTGGGTGTGTGTGCTGTACACTTCAGGCACAGGTACCTTACATGAAAGAGATCTATTGAATAGCGCGCTTTACAATTGATTATTAACGACTTGTAACTCAAGTGCAAAAATCTATATCGGGCCTGACCTTGAAGCACCCCCCTTCGCTGAAATCCTGGATACGCCACTGATGGTGGGGTATGCTATTTCTCCGCAAACAACTAACATTTGCTCCTCGAATACAAAGTCCTAAATCGAAATGTCTCTACTCCTTGATGGTGTAACTTTGTTTATCAACCGTATACAGTGCGCCGCCCCACATCAGAAATAGGGATAGATGTAGATATCAATCATTTTAGACTTCATTTCACTTCCAAATGCACCAACTGAAACACAAAAGTCCACAAGTAATAATCCAGGATCAACAATGACTACTGCATAGTATCATGTCATTATCATCCAGTTAGAATAATTGCCATCTTCTTGAAATGGATTTCATTTCATCCTATTTAAAAGAGACCAGTGAATCAAACAGTTGATGGTGTACCAACGCAATGTACCATTCGTAGCTTGGTGGATGTTATGTTGGAAGAGGTAAGACCAAAACCAACATCTTAGCAACAAACAAAAACTCTGTACAATCATATAGCAGATGAAATATCACACTGCTGCCTGCTACCAATTCCATAGATGCAGGAACTAAAGAGGTTAACCCCACCAAATCCTCTGTGTAGCATTTATATCAGAAATGCCCTCGTGTGAGTGTGTATGTGCGTGTGTGTGTGTGTGTGTGTGTGTGTATGTGTGTGTGTGTGTGTGCGTGTGTGTTGTATGTGTGTGTAACAACACGATGCCAGTGTGGGTTAAATTTGCAAGCATACTGGATTTGGCTACAACAGCTAGGCATATCGAGAAATGAGCGGTCAACGGGAGCCCTTCATTAATTCGCGGTTTGCGTCATATTTCCGTAATCGTTCCATACACAGTATGGGGAAAGCATACCAAATGTTTTTTACAACTTAGCTCCTGACAGATTGTTAGTGCGGCACATTTGGCAAGATTTTTAAACACGTCACCATATTTTTCCCGAATAAGCCCTCGGTTCCATTGAATTGTAGGGGCCTTTTTGTCAAATGTTAATGAAGTCAACGAGGTGAATTCCTCATCACAAAATTCATTACGTCAAAACCTTAAAGATCTACTGTTAGCTCCTGACAGAAACATATAGCTGATACACAAAGCAACTATTATGCGCTTTTAAACGTAGGTCTTCGTATTTGAAAATTCGGTTCCATATTCCACAGAAGTATTCCTTCTTGGATTTCATAGTGTCCCCGTCTCGTGCCCACAAAAATTGAAATACGGTCGTACGTACACAAGTAAATAAAAACATTCTCTAACGAGAAAGTTGTTGGTATATAGGATTGACCAATGGCTGGTGTAAAAAGCACGGAAACAAGAGTGACAGAAATTTGACTGGAAAATTGAAATAGGCCTGTATTTAGCCCATTACTCAGGCATGTACTGTTACAACGTTAGTGTGCTAAATATAGGCCTATTTCAATTTTCCAGTCAAATTTCTGTCACTCTTGTTTCCATGCTTTTTACACCACCATTGGTCAATCCTATATACCAACAACTTTCTCGTTAGAGAATGTTTTTATTTACTTGTGTACGTACGACCGTATTTCAATTTTTGTGGGCACGAGACGGGGACACTATGAAATCCAAGAAGGAATACTTCTGTGGAATATGGAACCGAATTTTCAACAACAGCTAGGAATAGCTCAACACCCACACCATACATGGGCATCAATAGCTTGTATGATACCCAACAGGTCAAAATAAGTATCTGTGTGTGTGTGCGCATGTGTGTGTGTGTGTGTGTGTGTGTGTGTGTGTGTGTATGTGTGTGTTAAATCACAAAGTCAGTGTGTGTTCATTTTACAAGCATACTCGATTTGGCCAACAGCCACTGCTTATCTCAATCAATCTACCCACAGTGTACACAGGTCAACCTCCATATATGGGCTTCAAAATAAAACAATGTGTGTGTGTGTGTGTGTGTGTGTGTGTGTGTGTGTGTGCGTGTGTGTGTGTGTGTGGTGTGGTGTGTGTGTGTGTGTGTGTGGTGTGTGTGTGTGTGGTGTGTGTGTGTGTGGTGTGTGTGTGTGTGTGGATGTGCGTGCATGTGTGTGTGTGTGTGTGTGTGTGGATGTGCGTGCATGTGTGTGCATGTTAAATCACAAAGTCAGTGTGGGTTCAATTTGCAAGTGTACTGGAGATGGCTGGGAATAGCTACTGCTATCTAGATCAATCTACTCACAGTGTACACAGTTCAACAGACAGGTCAAAATAAAATAACAGTACTGTGTGTGTGTGTGTGTGTGTGTGTGTGTGTGTGTGCATACTGGATTTGGCATACAACAGCTAACCAGGCACTGCCTGATCTACCCACAGTGTACCAGATCAACTTCCATGGGGGGGGGGTGTTAAATAACAGTACCTGTGTGTGTGTGTGTGTGTGTGTGTGTGTGTGTGTGTGTGTGAAGAGTGGAGGAGGATGAACAGAGCATCACACATACATGTATGCCATCCATCGTATACAGCAATAGGTTAAAAGGGCAGGCCTACATTTAATTATTCATGCAGCATTCATCTAAAAAGAGAGGGTGTTTCAAATAGATTACAGTTAACCATATACTAATATCGAGTTAGAATTCTAACGACATGTAGGCCTGCATGTAAATCGCTCTTCACTTTCACGGAAAGTGACCCCACGAAATTCTGTATCAGGGTATGATGAATGGAAACCAATTAGACATGGATATGAATTAGACTGAATTTAGACACAATGACTTCAGGCCTATTTATCCCCCCCCCCCCCCCCCCCCCCGCCTCACCCCCAAACTATAAAGCTATCTACGTCCCTTCAAGCGCATGCATACACGCTGTATGCACACTTCTTTTCACACACACACACACACACACACACACACACACACACACACACACACACACACACACACACACACACACACACACACACACACACACACACACACACACACACACCTTATAGTGTTCTGGTTTTTAACGAAGTTTTTCACTATTGAATTCGTGGCATTCACCTTGTGTGTTCTGCCAGGAGCAAAGGGCTCCTGAATTGTTGAAGGAGTTAAATTTACTTATCACCTTATACTGATAAAAGGTACTCTCCCACTTTCATACTGGATGTATTTTCTCTCCATCTCATGCATTCAAATGTTATCTACACATACGGGACAGCTTTATTTCCCATGAGCTCAATTTTAAATCAAAATTTTATACACAAGCATATGGAACGTTCTATACGAAAATGGGTCTTGTGGATTTCATTTTATAACATAAAATTTAAATCGATATATCTTCCGTCTTATTAACGCTATCGGTTTCCTATTTGTAACACAACATACCACACCATTACTATATGTGTAAATCCATTTTGGTGTCTTACACATGCGGGGTACCGACGTTACAAGGTCCGATACCCCGTAGGGTTCAAAACGGCCACATCTTCAGGTAGGAGTGTCCAAATCGGTTCAAAATGGGTACCTATGTAGAAGGGTCCTACCGCTATTGATTTGTTCTGTTCGTTAATTTTTGCTTTATCCGTTATGGAGATACAAGTGTGCAAAGACATTGCATATTTCCCGGGCGTTACGCGCCATTAACGTATTACGACTGGCTTCGAGGACGTCCTCGTAATACGTTAATGGCGCGTAACGCCCGGGTAATATGCAATTTCTTTGCGTATCTGAAACAATATCGATAGCCACAAAAGTTGTATCCTATTACGTTATTAATTAACAATCAAGTTTATAAAACGCCGTTCATTTTCTATGGGTGTTTTCCGGAAGTATACGCGAATGTACAAACCGCAACAATTGTCAATTCCCTTTGACCGCGCATTTCTGGATATGGTACAATGAAAGCGCCAAAAATTGGAAACAGAGTACAGGCAACTGCAGCAGCGGCGATGGGCAAATAGCTGGCAGCACAATGCTACGGGGCTATATGCAAAGGTCAGAAAGCTTTCAGGTGAAATTATAGCTTCAGAGGGTGTGGACGTGGACGCAAATGGAGGGTACTCTGGGACGATGTCAAAATCGGCGAATCCGTTCACAGTTCTAAGGTACTGGAGAATGCTGGGTCTTTTGAGGAGATCGAAGATGATGTAGTTATGGCTGAACATGATTAAGACGAAGAGCTGCCGGCAGAAGAGCTAGCGGAGGCGGAACCAGAAATGGAAGAAGGCGGGGAACCATCATCAATCGACCCGTTAGTTGTCAAAGGCATCAAACGGACCATAGTCGATAATCTGGTCGATACTCGGTACATCCCCAAGCAACGTGCGCGCATACTATGGAACAGAACACAACAACTGGATTCTGAGAGTAGTAGAAGGGAATTGGATTACTTTTGTGGTCATTTCCAGACAAGGCAGTAGCAGAAATTCTAGACTGTACTAGTAGCTCTATACTAAAATCAAAACCATCAGCAATCCCTGTGAGTAAAGGAGAGCTGTTCAAGCTGCTAGGTTTTCTGTTTTCACTGACCAGAACACATTCAAAACGTCGTGATTTGTTTCTGTGTTTGTGATACTCATGTACTCATACCAATAAACGGTTCCTTTCAATATTGCTTTTTGCTGTATCATTGATCACCCTGATGAAAATACTCATAAGTCTAATGACATTGTATAAGTATAGTAACATGACATTGTGCATAATGAGGCTAAGATTGCATTGCTTTTTTCTAGCTGTACCAATGAGGTAACCACAATAAGGTCGTTGTGAATGTGCATGCGTCAATCATAATTCTCATAAGGTAATTACAATTAATGACTATTTATATTTCATACGATCATGGATACACCTTTTAGTGCAATTGTAATTATTAAATCTAGGTATGAAGGCTCAAAAAGTAGTGCTGAAGTTTGATAACTGGAGTTATCAAATCTTGATCAATCTATGATTAAAATCCTTTATAAAATCTAAACTTGATTTGACCCATTTTTTTCCCCTGTGACTTGTTGCTAATTTATTCCCGTCTCTCCACGCACATGTAGGACGGACTATTATATTATGGCATATACTCAGCCGGCCTACACAACTGTTATATCGTATCAGTGCTGCGCTGGATTTGTTGGAAACCCTGCTACTTCATGTCTCCGTGAGTTCAGTTCCACCATTGTAAGTGCATCAAAGGTGCTCACCAAGTGGCTGGGTTTTGATGGTGGTGATCTTCGGGCCTGTTTAGGGTGATGTGGCTTATTTATTTATTTATTTACTTATTTATTTATTTATTATTCAATTACCCTATTAAGGTTTTGATATTTAGTGTTTAGTTCAATATTTTCTTGAAGTGTATAATTATACAAAACATTCAGTCACCCTAATGAGGCCCGAGGAGCATCACCCAATTTGTGTGAGCGCGTTTGATGCACAGGCTGACAGTTCTGTAGGATAAGAAAGTCTTGCTCTGATATAACTGCATACAACCTATCGCAGAGTAGGCTTGCATGTATGATCAAAAAATTGAACTATTTTTTGATCACGTAATTAAAAAAAGTTCAACTCCCGCATTTAGAATTGCAGTACTTTAGCCTTTCAGTGTGGATAATTAATTAATTTGAATTTCATCCAAACTATGATTTCTTTATGCCATGTATTCTCAGGCTAGTCTGGCAGATCCGCTTGCACGTAAAGGCAGATGAATTAATGTGAAGCAAGCATTATCTGATATAGAAGCATGCATGCCACAATAAACATGACTCGCTTTTGGAATCTCAAGCTAAGATGATAATGAATGACACAAGACACGTACGTGAGTGCTATATGCACGGAATAAAAATGTAATTTAATCATGCCTAATAAACTGCTAACTTTCATCAGAACTGCACGCTTGAATGATTATGCTGCAGACGTTGTAAATTGTGTTTTGCAGTGTAATTAAGGTGAGTAGGGTCATATTCTATTCATGCCTCTTTTTCGAAGTGCATGCAGAAGTAATGTTTTTGGAATCCTGCATACAATGACGTCCATCAGTGTTGAAAGTCCGTCTACTGAATCACGACAGCGCAATGTGGCTTAGCAAATCACCAAAAATCAATATGCCTCGTCTCATATGTATAGTCAACATGAATGTAGGCCAAACCTATATGTGGCGCTTTTGTAGTTGACATTATACTCGGCTCACAAAGTGACCTGACCCCTGAAAATGGTTGATGAAAGAAGTGCGGCCAGCACTTACCCAGTGCATATTTCTATTGTAATCTAAGATGCAAATGTCCAAGTACTATAGGTCAGCTATTGTGTTTGGATAGCTTTATACGAAGCAAACCAATTAACACTAACCCATGACGCATATGTCAAACGTTTTTCAAAGTTTAGAAAAGAACAGTACGTAGCACATTCCATCGTCCCAAATTACGCTGTTACGGAATAACGACGTACTACAATGCCTTAGCAACACGCATACAATGGCAATAGATGATAAGCATAGCTCTATACTATTGAGGGTGACCAGCATATAGAGTTAGTACAATCTTGATCAGTCACAGAAGACACATCTTGTAGCGTGATGCACTTGTAGGGGACTGCAATTTAGAGAGGGATTGGACATTTTACGTGTATCAGCCTGTTGTGACGTCACAGATAGGAGGGGGAGGGGGGGGGGAGAGGGGGGGAGAGGGGGGCTAGAAAGACAAGCCAGGATCATAGTCTTAACTTCTTATATGATAAATATACATGCATGCCTTGATACGGAAATGAAAAATCATTAATTAAAATTAGCACACATATTCTGCACATGATACAATTTGAAAAATGATAATCTACCATCCATTATAGCTTTCTGCAGCCCCACCTGTGTTCATGGGCAGTGCACTGACCCAAATATCTGCACCTGTACTAGTGGTTGGACTGGTGGAACCTGCGATGATGGTATGTGCATGCAGATGACATTCTTACAGAGTTGCACTCATCATTTCTGAAATAGATGTGAATGAATGTCTCACTAATAATGGTGGATGTGGACATAGCTGTACTAACACTCCGGGGAGCTACAACTGCTCGTGCAACAGTGGCTATTCTCTTGCCTATGATGGCCACCAATGCACTGGTATGTTTAGTGTGCTCACATACCATTACCTGCTGTCAATTGATATCCCGTAGACATCAATGAGTGTGCCATGGCCAATGGAGGCTGTCAACAAAACTGCACCAACACAATAGGTTCATATCATTGCTCATGTCAGCGTGGTTATCAGCTGAGAAATGACAGCCGTACATGCGATGGTAGGACATGCATTTGAAAAGGGAAAAATGTGCTGTACATGTACATGCATATCTATTTTCAGATAAAAATGAATGTTTAGTAGCAAATGGTGGTTGCAGAGATTTCTGTAATAACACACTTGGTTCATTCAGCTGCACATGCAAGCAAGGATTCACTGTAGCTTTGAATGGCTTGGATTGTAATGGTGAGTGGTATTAGTAATTATTGTATGGATGACAACTACACACATCCACAGATATTCCTGAGTGCTCTCTGCATACGGACAACTGTTCTCAGATTTGCACAGAGGAGCAAGGAGGATATAGCTGCACTTGTAGAACTGGCTATAGACTTCAAAATGATGGATTTAGCTGTAAAGGTGAAATTCTGCTGAAAATATATTGTGCATTTATTAAAGTTCACTAAATTGCAGACATTGATGAGTGCAAAGAGAACCTTTCTGGGTGCAACCAGAATTGTACAAATACAAATGGAAGCTTCAGTTGCTCTTGCTACAGCAGTGGTTATGATCTAGTTAATGGAAACACGTGTACAGGTAGTTGGGCAATGTTTGTGCTTGTTTTGAGCACTTAACATTTTACATTTCATTGTATACAGATCTAAATGAATGTTCTGTGGACAATGGAGGGTGTGACCATCAGTGTAGCAATACTGTAGGAAGTTACACATGCAAGTGCAACCGTGGATTTAGACTGAGAGATGATAAACACACCTGCGAGAGTAAGTTGATGTATGTGCTGCATTTGGGATTGTCTTCGCAAAAAGGGACCTAACGCATGTATTTCAAGATTTTGAATTTTTTGATATCACTGTTCTGTATTAGACATACTTTCAATGGAAGCGTTACATTTCTATTGCACATAGTGGGAAGCTTATAATGTATGCGCTAGGTCCCTTTTTGTGGAAATGATCCAATCTAATAAACTATTGATTTTAGATGTTTATACATTATTGACAAGGTGTCCAGTGTTCAGAGATCCAAGAACCAGAGCATGGAAACATGATATGTGATGGAAATGAGGTCGGAAACTCATGTGTGTTCACTTGCCAAAGAGGTTATAACTTGATTGGATCACAAATACGACATTGCTTGCGGACATTGCAATGGAGTGGGAGCACTACCAGCTGTGCTCCAATGAACTGTACACCTGTCCCTCACACTGCAAATGCAAATTTAAACCTGCCATGTAGTGGACAGTACAATACATCGTGCTCCATTAGGTGCGCTAATGGTTACACGCTTGTTGGAAGTGGCATACAACATTGTACCTTTGACGATAATACAAGAGCAGTGGAGTGGACCAGTGCACCTTCATCCTGTAACAGTAAGTTGGTGTGCATGTTGTTGTTAATAATAGTACATTTTTGGATTGGTTTAGGTAGCATACAGGGAACATATGTATGCGTAATAAGAGCAAAACATGTATTTATTAATTATGTGGTAGATATAACAATTTATGTGCCTTCCCAGTGCAGAGGCCACAGTACCTATCTGTGTCCCTGCATGATAGAACTGTATGGGGATATACCAAATACGTTGCACGTACATCGAGTAATTAAGCGATTAACAGTTCGGAATGAAATAGTTATTAGCAGAAATGCACATGCAAATTATGATTTTTTTTAGTGCACAAAGGAGCATATGCACTAGCAAATGACCTGATTAGTAGGTTAATCTGCCAAAGTAGATTGATCCCTACTTCTATTTAGATGACTTTCATAAAACCCTTAGTTGGAATTTACTAACTCATCTCTCTTCTATTTTCTTTCAGAGGGTGATCCTATAGCACAATGTGCATCTCTGTCTTTGAGAAGTGGAGACTTGCTGCGCAGCAAGTCTCCACTTCTCAAAGACAGATATGCACATTCTGCTATAGGCTGTTCTGATGCAACTCGAAGGTGTGAGTATATGCGGCTCCGATGATTCTTGAACGGGTCACGACAGTACTTGTAGAGATTGATCGACATGGCACAAATTCGCGCTCTAGCCCAAATAAGGAAACACAATCTGCTGAGTCATGCTAACAGTGGGCAGCTGTGGTGAGACAGTTTACATAACACCACTTGCAGCGTATGTCAACAAAACAGAATTTTGATGAGACAAAAATGGCGCCCTCAGATAAAACCTTGCGTGGTTCTCAGGGTAATCAATACACAGACTTTTTATTCCTGAAAAATACCAAGGTTGATAGTCTCTTCACTTATGTGAAAAAAACATTTAGTTTTTCAATATGGACAGCACCTAAATACTGCAAATGGTACTTTGAAGCTGTTAAAAGTTTAACCCTTTACCCACACCCCAAAATAATCATCATAGATCAGTTCTACTGATCATGGCCTTGAATTTGATGCCAAAAACTCCTCTGTCGATTGTATTGCAGCTAAGATATGAGACTGCAAAGTTACAAATTAATGAAAATTAATTAATCAGTGGCGTGTATTTCGTAAACCATTAACGTTATTAACTCAATAAATGGAAAAAGTCCCATTCATATCAAGACCAACATGTATGAGAAGTTGGAGCAAAATTGAAAGACGTGAGGCACAACTCCCGCTCATTTGGTATGGAATGACCCAGTCAATAATAGTAAATTGTTGCATAAGGTTGATTGGTTTAGGCAGCATATGTTTGCCTAATAAGAGCCAAAAATGTATTTATTAATTATGCGGTAGATATAACAATTTATGTAACAATTAGACAAAGCCTTTGGTGGCAAATAAGGTTTGAACTCAATAGTGGTTTAAAAAGGGTGGAATGATAACGGAGAAATATCACAGGGTCCCTCAGTACTGAAGTTGGCCAACACCACGACACAATTCCTACTGAAGTGCAATGCAGTTATACCAGAGCTTCTGCTTCTGTTGGGATTTGATTAGGTTACCTTTAGCCTAGTTAGCCATGCTTGCTAATTTCTCCTGTAAAGCTACTGCATTGTCACTACATTTCTTGGGTTCCATTATATCCTTGAGGAGCTCCAATGGTTCTTGAACTGCCTGGCCATAGAGAAGCTCAAATAATGAGATCCAGTGAGTCTTGAGTAGGAATGGCAACCATGAGTCCCAGTTCAGATGTCTCTCAACAGCAACCATCCATAGCATGGCTTTCAGGGACTTGTTGAATTTTTCAATAGACTGTTTTGGAATGATATGGGATGTTCATACTAGATGCAATGCAGTAGTTGGTAGATCTTTGGCAGGGTGAAATTGCTCCCCTAGATTTTCAGTATCTTTTCTGGTGTGCCAACCTGCACAAATATCCAGACCACTTCCTCTGCAATGTGCTCTGCATTGATTGCCTGGACTGATCACAGGGAATGGAATGAGTGGAGCCTTAGCAACCTTCAGTCTATTTCCTCACTTCACGTAGTTGCTGTGTCCACTACAGGATCTGACGATGATTATCCCGCCTTGTAAAGGATGCCACACATACACTTCAAATAACATAGCCAGCAACTACAGAGGACTTGGCACTCTTAATCAAATTACAGAGAATGACTCAGCCATATAAGAGCAGTGCATTTATAGACATCAACACACAATATGCCCAGTAATGCACACATATTGCCTCCCCAGTGCAGAGGCCACAGTACCTATCTGTGCTCAGGCAGCATGATAGAACTGTATGGGGATATACCAAATACGTCGAGTAATATAGCGATTAACAGTTCGGAATGTAGTTATTAGCAGAAACGCACATGCAAATTATGATTTATTTTAATGCACTAACAAATGACCTGATTAGTACGTTAATCTGCCAAAGTGGATTGACCCCTAATTCTATTTAGATATATAGCTTTCATAAAACCCTTAGTTGGAATTTACTAACTCATCTCTCTTCTATTTTCTTTCAGAGGGTAAATCCTTGTGCATCAAACCCGTGTATGCACAATGGAACTTGCACAAGTACTGAAGATGGCTTTTATGTGTGTAACTGCACAACAACTGGATATGGTGGACCTTTGTGCAACACTGGAGAGATAGCTGTGCAAGTCCTGCAAGTAATCAAAGTTGGCTCCAATGCATCCATACTATTAAGCACCCCTCCAGCAGTCAGTTGGTGATAACGGTTTCTGTATTTCCGATCAATCTAGCTCCTACTCCTTCAAGGACAATATTAAGTCCAAGAACTGAAATCAAACTGGCCACTAATGCACCACTTGGCATATACACCATTCAGTATAGCCTATCTGGTCAAGACTCTAATAACTTCCTCACACCACCCAACTCTATGGTAATGGTCGTTGATTCCACTGCTAATCAAACAGGAGGGACAAAGGCTGGCATACTAAAGGAGGGTTGCTGTGTCCCACAAAACTACACATTCTACAAGTGCCCTTCTTCTACCACCCAAGTCATCTTAAAATCCACCTGTAACTGGTTACCAACAAGTACCACATTAAATACTTCAGGCATTGTATTTGCCACAACTCCACAAATGTCTCTTCCAGTTTCAATAAATGGTTTGTCGATGCTAAATGGTGTACTTCAATCAACTGCAAATAGTAAAAAATGTGTGCAATGCATAAGCCCTGGATGTCAATTGCAGCTAACAGACGTAAATGTTCTTATTGCGGCACATTCACTTTCAACTACATATTTAGAGAATATAAGACCTTTATTGCCATCGTGGGTTAAAATGAATTATTCAGTTCCAGATATAAATGGATATCAATGGTTTGACTCGTATGATCTCATTGCACAAATTGGAGATACAGTCACATTAAAAAAGCTTAGAGGATGTGAAAGCATTCTATCTGATGTGGATGGAGTTTACTCTGCCTTGCAGTTCAATCACCCATTACGTGTAAAGATTGGTGAGGAATCAGTCCTCTATAACCTCGATGCCTCATCGCCTTTATGCTTTGCAGTTGATGTGTGCAGAGGTGTAAATTCACCTCTGTACATAGCACTAAATACACAAGCACAGAAAGCTACTCTGTCTCTTAGCTTTCTTCAACCGTATTTCCTCAAAGGTTGGAGGATAAATATGAACAGCTTGGTGATGCATACAATGCATCAACTATATGAACTATCAGATTTCTTGTACTGGAATGGCATGTATCCGGATCATTTTCCATCCCTTACATATGACCTGGCTGTGAATTTAAACATTTTGGTGCCGCTAAATTATGGCGAACTAATCCTCAAGCTTCAGTTCTCTGGTTTAGGCTATGGATTATTTGAAAACATCAATGTGAGTGATATTATTATGATTATAGGCAAAGTGTCTATATTATGCTCTGACATAAACATACCAACTCAAACCACCAAATTTTGGGTGGGGTCTATTTTAGTCCAACTAGCGAATAATGCGCAGTAAAAGCTTAGATGCAATACAGTTATCCTACCTATGACTAGTTCTAAATGCTTGTCATACTCATTTCTACCAGTGTGTAGTGCATGGTTTAAAACAAGGACAATAATAATAATAATAATGATGTGGGAATCATGTGCTGCAACTTGAACACTGCCCTCAGTCTAGTTGTATAGAGCTTTTATGTACACTGGCATGCTCAATCGTAGTAAATGGTTAACTTATGATATTGAGTCATCCTCTTCAAAGTAATCATGTAACTTTACTAAACTTGATTGAATCATCTGTGTATGTTGCATTGATTTAATATGCAAATTAATGCTATTGTATAGAGATGTATGCTGATAATAAAGCATAACTGATCAATATATAAAATTTGAACACATCTGTTGAAGAAAATTTATTTGCTTATCGATTGGCAAGGTTGTAATGTAAAACTTGAGATCATACTTACGGTTCACACTTTATGTTAAATGATTGAACCACATGCCAGTGATTTGCAATGCAAGAACCTACAGTTTGCATACATTTCCTAAACCATCTTCACATACAAAATGTACAATTTCCATGTGTAGGAACACGAGAAACACTATATACTAAGGGGAGATACTGAAATTACGATTGTTACCCGAATTGAAGGAGATGTTAAAACAGCTACATTATCGGATACCACAACTTCATCAGTTGTCAGCATATCAGGTACGTTGCCACCTTTGTGATGCTATGATGCCTTTACTAATGATTTTCTGAATAGGAAATGAGCCATCTGGAATATCATTAAATCTTAACTACAGCCCAGAAAAGGGAGAGTTTTAAAAAAAATTATTTGCTCTACCAGATGGAGCTTCTTGTCTTGTCAGTGTCTTTGCCAGTCTAGACTACAATTTTGCTCTGCAAGGACTCAGCTTGTATACCAATTGCACCAATCTGAACATTGGAGGATTAGTTTTCCAAAACATGGTTCATGAAATGTTCTTTGATGGTTTAATCGGTTATAACACTACAAATGGAAGAAGTAACGATGATAATATATACTCACTTACAATATCTTCAAGTCTCCAAGGTGACTTCATGAAATTAGGAACATTTCTCACTTTGATACATGGAGATAATTCTGTTGAAATGACTATACTCTTTCATCCCACGAGGAAAGGCTATTTTGGACAGATGTACAATGTGCAGGTGACTATATTAGATGCTGTCTTCAACACACCAGTTTACTTCCAAGGGGACTCATTGTATTTCTCAGCTGATGCAGTGATATTTCAGAGCTACACAGTACATTTATCAGTAATTGCTGATCTTTACAACCAATGGTCTGGTTTATTACTGCAAATTAATGGTACATTATTTAGTGACCTTGGGTCATTTCATGAAAAGGTTGAAGCTGGTGTTCACAAATACATCCGGAGCATCGCATCCAGTGCCAAGTTTCGCTTCCCGGGAAAAATTTTCAACGCGATCGCGCGCTAAATGACGCACAATGTGCGCGACACAGTGCGCGCAATCACGCATGTTCGCGCGATCCATTGCGCGCGATCGCGCGCGATTTCAGTGATTTATGGCCGATTTCCACGCATTTTCACGCGGCGTGAGTAGTGTCGCCGATTCGCGCGCAATGGAACACTTTAATTCGCGTCATATCTCGCATTGGCGTAGCTTATACTTACTCATGTTCAACGTTGTTTTGTACACCAACACCAAGATGAATACAAACATTGAAAACGAAATTTGATCAGTTCACAAGGGATGGCCGGACTCTCAGCAATGTGATGGAGGCTCAAGATGATCAGGTGTAGCTGCAGGGTTATTGACATTAGTCACTGATCCTGCACCTTCACTGCTTACAGCTGATGAAGTTGATCCAGCTCTTCTGCCTCTATTATGTGGTGGCCTTCTAAATGATTGACACTTGGCATTCAACTTGCTCAGTACAGCCTTCCACCGCATTTGCTCTTGATCCTTTTCTATTAAGAACACATTTCAAAACAGAAAAATATATACCCTCTCACCTAATTTCAATTGAAGTTGTTTAATTACGTGGCCCATGAGGTAAACCCTTGATAAAGTGAATGCACATTAGAATCTTTACTGTTTACATTGCAAAAATACACTATTCCTCCACCCTACTTCCCCGGTTCTAACTCTATAATATATATACTAAATGTGGCATTATTACTTTGTCAGTGTTTGACTTCTGGCTTCTCAGAACTATGGAGTGGCTTCTCAGACATAGGATGACATGGCTTCTCATATGAGGTGTGTGGCTTCCTGGATGGGGTGTGCAGCTCTCAGATGCCAGGTGTAGCTTCTCAGATGGTGGGTGTGGCTTCTCAGATGGCGGGTGTGGCTTCTCAGATGGAGGGTGTGGCTTCTCGGATGATGGGTGTGGCTTCTCGGATGGCGGGTGTGGCTTCACAGCGTACTTTCTTTTCTTACTGCACTGCTGCACTAGATCTTCATCACATTCTTCTGAAGCTATACAGCTATCACCGATTGGCAAAATGTAAATAACACCATTAACACTGACTAATAACAGTACTGCAGTGTTAATATACGTTTTACAAATCCTACTATAACGCCTAGTGATCCAAAGGCGCCTATCACGCGAGTGACCATCAACATAAGCCTTGCATGCTCAACTTACATTCATCAGTGCCACCGCTATCTACTCCGCCATCATTATCATCATCATCATCGATATCATCATCAAGCACACTGTTCATCTCCTGCTCCGTACCTGCAAATTGGTATTGAGTTGTCAACTATATCACTCAGCAGTTGATAGTGAATACCAAGTGCGATGACTGTTCCTGAATATTTTTTTTGGTCATTTGGCCACACTACGTCGCACTTGTCTCCAACCTTGCTGTAGCCAATCAACTTGACTGGAACGACACTGTTGGCGTTTTCGCCATGAAAAGAGACCAAGGCGTGAGTAGGCGCTAGGAGGAATCCTTGAATATTAGTTCAGGCTCTCCGATATAATACTAACCACGCCATCGGGCACTTTCTTTCCTCATTGACATTTTGCAAAGCGTGACCTGGGTCACGTGACACAATAAAATATTATCTTTTTTACAATGAGCAAGCGGAAACGCAACGAATGGGTTATTGGTATCAACGACATACCTGAGAGAACAAAACGTCGCTACTTCAATCACACTGTTAAGATGCAGGAGAGTCAACGGCATAAATTTGCACAAGAAGCGTGTAGTGGTGCCGCGATGGAACGAGGCAGAAACAGTTGTGCCCAGGATAAAAGTGGTGATTCAAGCGACGCTAACTCAAGTGCAAGTTTGATGACAGCACTGGAAACGAGAACGCGAGATCAATTGCTTGTAGTCGCGCGGATTTAATCTCGCGTTCTCGTTCCCAACCCTACCATTCGCGCTATATTGCTCGAGTTCTCGCACAATCGCTTCATTCCACGCCGATCCGCGCGAGATCGCGTACAAATTTTTCCCCGGGTTATTAGAAGCAGAACAAAATGTAGCTACACGATCCCAGCAACTCAGTGAGCTTACAGTGGAGTACACAAACAGAATGTCTATGTTGAATGCATCACAGAATGCCTTCAGAATGGCATACTCAGACCTTCAATCAACAATTAATACTGCAATGGAATTGCAAAATAACTTCACAATCCTTAGCAACACTACCAGGCAGCTGGAAGATAGGTTGTCCAGTATTTGTGATGAAGAAACCTGTGCTGACATTTGCATTCCAGGATATGTCTCAAGTAAATGCTATACAAGTGTTGCTGTGGCTGTTCCTTACCCTTGCTCTAGAGTTATGTACCAACCCGTGTGGAATGTGCAAACTGCATACACATGGCAATGGTGTGGGAATACAGTATGTTCTACTTACTGTTACCATATATACTTTCTATTCTGGTATAGTTCTTCATGTTCTACAAACTGCCGACTTGTGAGTAGACTGTGTCTTCAGCCTATTCTTCAACCATACCTGTCTTATGAACCTGTACTACAATTAAACACTTGTTTTAATAATCTAACAACACAACTGTCCTACCAATGCTCCACTAATGTTAGCTGCTCATCAAAGGTTCCTGACTCGGCATGTTTAGCTAGGAATGTTGCCTGTAGAGAGGCGAAGAAGCTGGCAGTGGAAAGCCTAGAGCAAACCGAGCAGTTGACAGCAGCAGTACTGCTTGCATACAGCGAGGCAAGACAAAATCTGTCACTTGCCCAGACCGATGAAGCCATCGCTAGACAATGGTTATCTAAAGCTCAAGAAAGCTTCAATGCTACTGTCTCAGCATATAATAATGTACGTAAAGCCAACACCTCTGCACAAGCAAACTACAGGTCCATAGTGAATGAGATTGCCAATGACTTGTCATTAGCCAATGCTTTGGATACAAATACACCTGACAATCTCTTTAAGCTTTCTAGCATAACTTTCAATGTATCAATTGAAAGAGAATCTCCAACGGAACTGCAATTGAATTTTACATATCAAAAATTCCAACAATATTACAGTACACTAATCACACTTGACTTCACTTTGGAGCAAGAAAAAAATCAGGATAAAGTTTCCAAACTACTTGTTGAGCATGCTTACAATACGCAAGCTCATAAAAGGTCAGTTCAGATCAGCAAAAGGCAGCTTGCTGCACAAAGTAGCAAGGACAGCTCCAAAGCTAAATGCGATGATTTAGTAAACATTAATCAATTCTTAATGCAACTTGAATCTTCTCTACAGTCTGTAGCAATAGCCTCACACAGCAACATGGAATCTCCCATTAATTTGACACAAAGTACTTTTAATTCACTGGAGTCCATCAACTTTACTGCCCTTAAAAATGGTTTCAATACTACCATTACACATTCAGGTCTGATGGACATTGTTGCGAAAGACAAAAGCCTAGCACTTATGAATAGCGCAATCAGTGAACTGCAAACTGTAGCCATGCAGAAACTAAATGTATCAGACAAAGCTGCGTTATATGACTGGCAATCTCAAATTGACTTCCTGTTGAACACAACCAATTCTATTGGCGGAAACCCTTGTTTTGGATTAAAAGACTGCTTAGTCACAGTTTCAGAAATTATTCAACAATTGCTTCAATCTACAAGCACCTCATGGATAGATGCCAATAGTCTATTAAATGACTATGCAGCTGTGAAGAAAAATCTGGTTGCTGTAGCTGACAATATAATCACGACTACTGGTGATGCAGTGTATAAAGTTAATGAGATCATAAGAATAATTAATAGCACTGAGCTCAATTCCTATTGGTGCAGTGCAAAGCCAAATATCTCAGATATTCCTTTTGGAAATCAGAGTGTAGTGCTTGGAGGTACACTGAATCTGACTTGCGTGGCGAATTCGGCAAGTACTGTAAAATACCAGTGGCGAAAGAATGGTAATGTCATTCCAGGGTCTAACTGCTCAAGCTTAAGCATATACAATATGCAGCAATCAGATGAAGGCAGTTATGTGTGCTATGCATCCAATGCTGCTGGCACTTCTCAATCCATTCCTGTCAATGTCACAGTTCACTATTCACCTACCTTTTATTCAATGCCAGTTTCCATTTCCGTCTTCACGGGGGACTTTAATGGAGCCACATTTCGCTGTAATGCCACTTCAAGCCCAGCTGCTGGATGGAGGTGGTACTTCAAAGCACTTAATGCCGACACGTGGAAGTCACTGATAGGTCCAAATGTAACCAACGAACTCTTCATTCCCTCTCCTCAGAAGAAGGATGAGGGCTGGTACAGATGTGAAGCATACAATGATTATGGAAGTGTCCAATCAGATCCAGCATTTCTTAGGGTATTAGGTGCAACCGTTTCTCAGCTTGCAATGACAGTCCAGTACCTGCTATTTCCAAAGTCTCCTAGTGTTATCCTCAACTGCAGCAGCAGTGAATTATGTGATAACATTAAGTTCAGGATGGAACACACGATCAGTCTTCAACATGCAATCATCAACAATATATCAATTGTACAAAATGACAATTCTATTTCTGTGAATGTTGTAGTGGCCAGTTTCAACATTACAACGAATCAGACACCCTTCCAATCAATCAGCACCCTCATGAACACATTGACGTTGTATGCAGCAGAACTTCAGAGCATCAAAACAGCCACTCCAAATGTCTTTGCAACTGATTCCTTTACTGTTTCTTGCAAAAATTTCATGTTTTCAGCATCTGCACATTCGCTCAGCATCAGCAACTTCTTCCCCCTATGTCCTCCTGGTCAGGGGCTCCACCCTAGCAATGTTTATTGTGGTAAGTAAGAACAGTACTCATACGTTATTATGCCATATTTAAATAAAAATGTAAGAACAAACAATACATTCCTGATTATTATCACTTTATTGTTAAACTGCAGTGGCCTGTGCACCAGGGCAGTACCAGACGACGGCTGAGCTGACCAGCCAGGTAGCAGGCATAACAGGACTGCATCCAGTGTGTCAACCGTGTCCTCTGAACACATATGAAGACCAAGAGGGAAGCACTGTATGTCAGTCGTGCCCCCTATACCACCTCACCAATTATACAGGAGCAACCTCTGTTTCTGATTGCATCGGTAAGTCATTGATACATCACTTTGTGCCCATGTGAATGCCCTCTTCTTTTTTTGACATAGCTGAACCATTAATAATGGATTGTGTAACCTGAGAATATAACGTCACAAGATTTGTCAATTACGTGCACAGTAAACCATTTTCCATCTAATTTTACCTGTTCTTTCGACAATGGACCTATTCGACCATGTGAGTCCAACACTTCAGAGAACATCACAATGCATCAGCATTATACATTCTTTCAGGTCTGATGCCAGTAGAAGCCTCCACACGTCTGTTCCTTCCTGGACGTCACTCAGTTGTGATTACTGCTACTGACTCATTTCAAAAAAGAGCTGAGAAAGTTGTCGAATACACCCTCAAGCAGGGGCCAGTGAATGGTATGCATCTTGTTATTCATAGAGTGCTTTTAAAGGTATCCATTGCCAAGCTTTTGAGATATTCAAGGACTAAACCACATATTGGTAACAATACTTGTGGAAATTTTATCCCATGTGATTCTTTATCTTATTCACGTAAATATGTAACTTGTATTCAAGAACATAAGCACTTTACAGGAATGTAGCCGGTGTGGATAGGTGGTAGGGTCCATAGGGGAGTGGAGATGTTGTGCACCTGTCATCATTGTATTCATGTATTCAAACAGTATGCCACAGTGTGCTGGTGCTATTGTATTAATAAGAGACATCTATTATATATTTGACACTGTACAGAAAAAACCTTTCTTCCATCATTTGGTACCACTTCTTCCCCCTTTGAAATGAAATAAAATGAGGCCTGGGGTAGGAAAAACTAAGGCAATAGCACACAGCTGCTAAAAAACATGTTTACAATTTGCCACCACTAAGAGGCACACTACAAAGCGACTGTTCAGTTCAAAATTTGACTACTCCTTACTTGGCTATGACAAAAATAGGAGCAGCCAGCTAAACCTAGATAGTTATGTATTTGTATTGTAATGATTAAAAACCCATTCATACACTTGTTTAGCTATGGATATGTGCAAACTAATATTTGGGATCTCCATCATGTGACATAAACATGTGATTTCTCTACATTCTACACCATAACTCAGGAATGAGCATCATTAATGAAGCAAAGAGGGTTGGAAGTCTGAGAACTGCATACAGAATCATGAACAGCTCTCTGTTTGTTTGGGAAGTATATCAGAACCTTGGCTTTCGCTACACCTACACCAATGCTGCCTACTGGCCACCACCTCAGTTCTATGCAGTGACCAATCCTCAACCCGGTGATGTCCTTCTGTTTAGTGGTTATGTAGGAATTTATACACGTACAGGCTACTTCTATGGCCCTCAGGTATTAACTGGAGCAACTGAAGTACCCTTTGGTCTCAGCGCTCCATACTAGGGATCCCAAAATCTACTGCGTGGTTGCTATCACTGGCGTGGATGAAAACAGTTTAAATAATTGTGCTGACCTAAGTGTGAAATTTAAATACTGAACTGTTGTGCCTTAGAAAATAGTATTATTGTGTACAGAATTGCTATTCGTTAGAGTGGCTGATAAATGTAGCTATAACTATGGTGCACTTTATTATGGTGTGTTTCATCCAATGTAAAAAGATGTGTCTTGGTCATACTGTGGGTAGGCCAGAACTGCAGTATAGATAATGTGGATCGATCAGCACTCCGGGTTGTTAATACTCACTTGGAGTGACAAGAACAAAGAGTGCTGTACACTTCAGTATTTGGAATGACAACTAAATAGGGTGTCCTGCACTCTAGTTACACAGAGTGACTTCACTCAGCACGTGGAGTGAATGCTGTTTGAAGTGAAGTCACTATGCAATAAAACATATTTTTGGAAATCTTATAAGTCACTCAGCCGTGTGAAGCACTTTTAGAGAGAAGGCTGTGGGAATGCAACAGTTTTAGAGTGAACATCCTTCCGCAGTGTGCGGGGTGAAAATAGTTTTGAGGTGAAATTTTGAGTTTGGATCACATTTCATACACGTTTGTTACATCATAGTTATTAGAGATAATTATAATATAAGTATGCACTTTAACAGTTATAGTGTGTAGCAAATTTGCATGCGTGCACCATTATTGTTTGCTCATCTTTCACACCTTCAATATTATATATGTATAGTCTAGAAGATGCCACAACTGACTAGGCAGCAGAAGAAAACAAGATGGCTCTGTCCTTTTTGCACTCAATAACTGTTTCTTTGATATTTATAAACATTGATACATGTTTATTGTTCATTACTATTGTTGCAATCTGTTGCTGGTTTTAGTAACTCAGAGTCGTGCATGAATTGATTTATTTCTGCTTCTGAGATTTGTGATTTTTCAAAATGCGTTCTATTTAAAGCACTGTTGATACTCATTACATTATACCTTTGTTACTACACAGATGCTCTTCGTGTACGTAGCCGACAATAATGAATGGAAGTGTCTACAACAGAATAATTTCATACAAATAGTATAGTGATATGGACACTTTGGCTCCCTTCTGATTAGGTTGCTGATATCTAGAGTGCCAGTTCGGAGTACAAATTTTTGCCAGCATTCAATCTGTCTTCGTCAACTGAGCTTACAGTGGGTAGTGTTTCAATTCTCTGGCATTCATCACAGATCTTTGTCATTAAAACTTGCAGTATCTTGTCATGCTGTCTTCCCATTGATGTTCTTGTAAGATCATTTTTTTCCATTTTCGTCATCTTGATTTTGTGCCGTAGGCCATCAAGCTGTACTATTTCGTTCCTACAGGTAACACCTAGAAAACGACAAATTTGTTCAGCAGTTTTGGTTTTGAAGTGTTGTTCCTTTGTAATAAGGCTGTCCATCATTTCTGTGTTAGATGGTTGTGGATAAACTTAAGTTAGATGGTTGTGGATAAACTTAAGTTTGATGGTTGTGGATAAACTTAAGTTAGATGGTTGTGGATAAACTTAAGTAGAAGAGTTCCACGCGTCCAGTCCTCTTCAGTTCCACCTGCCCAGTCCTGTACAGTTCTATGTGTCCAGTCCTCTTCAGTTCCACCTGCCCAGTCCTGTACAGTTCCACGTGTCCGTCCTCTTCAGTTCCACCTGCCCAGTTTCCTCGTGGGATGAAAGAGTGTAGTCATTTCAACAGAATTTTTTCCACGTATCAAAGTGAGAAATGTTCCTAGTTTCATGGTCACCTTGGAGACTTGAAGATATTGTAAGTAAGTATATATTATCGTTACTTCTTCCATTTGTAGTGTTATAACCGATTAAACCATCAAAGAACATTTCATGAACCGTGTCATCATACATACGCGAAGAGTGTTGAAAACTAGGACGCAAATTTTAGGAACAAGATGGCGGCCAATTATTTGTAGAATTGTAACATACCTAAACTAGTTCTCAATAGCCGTTCCAAATTATACAGCGAAAGGCAAACATTGCAGACTATATCAAAACACACGGGATAAAACGCACAAGGATCGATGTTAGAATGACAGATCTGACGGTGGTCCTGCTAAAGCGAATAACGTACAACTTGCCGTGGTAAACAGGGATGATAATGACGCTGCCACCTCACAATAATCTCACGTAAAATAGGAAATCATTAACGTCATATTCCGAAATTTACCCTGACCTTAACTGTCCTGAGTGACGAAGGATGTATGGTATGATAAAAGCTTACGCGAACCACTGGCCAGCACTAATTAAAACAGTGTCCGATCTGCTTAGATATCCTGTTCCAACCTCTGGAACTGTCATGTAGGACACCCGTGTGAACCACCTGCACAGTAAACTGGTTCACAGCATTCAACTGCAGTGGTGTGAAGTTTCCCCGCTGTTGCTCGATCAGTTGAACCTTTAATACCATCACATCTGAAACCAGCACCTCCAATTGTCTTTACACTGCTAGAGGACACAAAGGTCCACTGTGTAGCCTGCACGACAGAATTAGATTACCCTACCCATGAGTGCAGTGCTGGACCTACCAGATGACATGAGATAGTGTTTCAGCTTTATGACCAAGATGGCTGACACTAAACCAGACAAATCTTTTCAATCCCTACAGGAGGACAGTTAAGTATAGACATCACATTGTTCCCCCTATTTGTGCTAACGGGTGAACATTCATGTGGGACACACATGCACAGTAAAAAAAAGTGTGAAGGTCACCCGTTTTGTGGTGTGAAGGCTCCCAGTCAATAGGCACTCCAAATCAGGTGTGACCTTCACACCGAATATATAAACGGGTGAAATCACTCTTAAAAAGTGGTGATTTCACACTGTCTAATGGGTGATTTTTTTCCATCGTATTAATAACCAAAATTATAATTATATAAAGTCAAACAAATAATAACACAGTATGAAAAAGAATGTTATAAAACAACACAAAATAGCAAGCGTTCCTTCATGGAGGCTGTATGACAGGCCTGTGTCCCACACACATCCGTGCTGCTGTTCAGCCAGTTGGTCTTCAAATCATTCTTTTTCTGTATTAATAAATAACACTGAAATCAAAATTGGGTGGAGCTTAACTGGATACATATGAATGGACCTGTCGTTTTTGTATGAATATATATATGAATCAATATTAATATACCTACCACCCAAACATACATACACATGGACATACCATAATGTCCAATGATGGTTTCTGCCATGCTCCTGAATGATGGCATGGAACCAGCTAGTCCAAAGGAAGTAGAGTGGCAGGTTTACTAATAGCAACAACAGCACAGCGCACTTAATACTTGACCACACCCACCTTGCTCATCCTGGCTGTATGGACAGCTGCAAATGTCCTCACAAGGTTACAGCCATCAACCTGGTGGGGCTTGAACGTCATGATATGAGACGTCAGGGCTCAGAAGATTAGCCTGAAATAGGTGTGGGAGGTGAAGATAGAAGTTTGCAGTTTGACTTACCGTCCCCCCTTGGATACAGCTTTCTCTGTGAAACTGAATTGTTCAGCTGACCCTACACAATGAAAAATGATGCTACTTCACTCATACACATGGATGCAAATGCAACAGTGAGTCATATCACAATTGTGTGCCATTTGTTCAGTACTATGTCAATCCTCCTATGCTTTGAACTAGACGCTAATCCGGGGAGGGAGGAGAGGAGTACCTTTGACATGGATATATCTATGAAGTCATTGAGAATACTACTGAATAACACCTTTACTAGTGGAATTGAACCTTTGCAATCAGTGTTAGGTGTGAGTTCACATCCCCATCTCCCCTCTGTCTACCATATACCTCCACCTTTTCCCTAGCTTGCAGTGAATGACCCGGTGCACAGTCCCTTGAATGCAGGCAACGCCTCTTCCATGTCACCACACACTGTTGTTGGTAAATAGAAAAAAATGCCAAGGGGAGGGGGGAAGGGTTAGATAGAGATTTCAAGCTTGTCTTTCGGATGTTGTGTATCAGATATACAGCAATGTGTATGTGCTCATGAAGGACACATGGGTGAGGTAATGAGACTCACTTTGTGGTGGAAGAAATAAACTCCAAATACAAGAATGTAATGAGAGGTCAGGGTTCTGAATGTCATAGATTGCAGGTCAAGTGCTAATGTTGCATGAACATGTACTCTTAATTATAAAACCTATTATCTGCATTCAGGTTGAAAAGCTGCAGTTTTGGGGGAGGTGGTTCAAGACACCCTGGCTGCACAACAGTGCATGGTTTAGGAATCATAATTATATTTAATAAGCAGTTGTGTAGCAATTAACAACAGAAGTATTGACTACATTTGAAAATATGTTCAAACTATAGGTGATAATGTTATTTCTGTTTTCCTGAATTTTATTTGCTTTTTGTTGTAGTTGAGTGTGTATTTGTATACAATGAATGACTTCATGTGTGCGATTGTTGTTTGATATGAAGTTCAACCTTAATTATGTATTTTCATAGCTCTCACAAAAATGAACAAGCTCCAAACAAACAAAAGCATACAACACACACACACAACATCACACACATACACACAACATCACACACATACACACAACACACACACAGCTTAATATAGATAGGATCACTGTTAAAATTCACAAGCACACCTTGTATCATACCTTTTTAATTGTCACCCAAGGTTTCCCTGACAAGAATTAACTTTGCTTTGCAAATTCACTAATTTTACTCAAATACTCACACACAGATCTTCTCAACACACACACAGCTTCATACAGAATAGTTAATTTATAGGGTCACTGTTAAAATCCACAAGCACATAATATGCACTCACACATTATGATCCACTTTTGTTTCAGTGATTGCTCCTGCTCATGATTCATGTTCCAACGGTCAGCTTGTGGTTCACTACACACATGCTGAAGAAACATGAAGCAGTCTGTCAATGCATGGGCATTATTGAAATTGTACTCGAGAATCCAGTATTATTTGTTGTGCCCTTCTAGATTAACTTGCAAAAGTGGGTAGAAGCAATTTCAGTGTCCAACCTAACATCAGAAAGGAGAGTTGATTGAATATATTTTCTCGATTGCTATTCATAAATATTATTCATTCTGACCAAGGAAGAATGCTTTATGTAACGTAACGCCTATACGTTTCAAACTACCGTACACCCTCTGACTAGGTCTACATAGTAAGCATAATCATGTAAACGCTTTACACACTAACGCAGACCTTCTAACTTATGAAAAAATTTATGAGGGTGATCAGGGGTGGGGGGGGGGAGGGGGGTATGTCTTCATGGGTGTATATTCAAATTGTGTGCGATTATACATACAGTTTTATTGTAGGAATATACAATGCAATGTTTAATGGCGGAAAAACGATTTAGCCATAAGCAATAATATGCATGTATACAACAACTGTTTAGATTCTAAGGGTGAGGTACAGTAATACGTTTAGAGGAGCACACCTCTTTATTATAAAATGGAGTTGCTTTTCTTGCTTTCTGAATTAGTGCCCTTGATGGTTCAAATGCATTGCAAGGGTGTGCCTTAGTTTCAGGCAGATTCATTTAACAGTAACCAATGAAGACAGAGTTCCTTGACGCTGCAAACTACCTCTGTCATCTCTTCTGATCTTGTGAATGACAGAAAACACTAGTTCTTCTCCTGCATTTGAATGTGATATGGTTAAAATGACATTGGCCACTTTTGCAATTCTTAAAAATCTAGCAGTGTTCATTCCTGGAAGCTTCATCTCTCCTAAATAGCTCCAAATTCTATCCACTCTATGGTATGTAACCTTGTTACAGCCATCATCCTGTTCATCACAAATAGCTTCATCCCATATATCTTTTGGTATTTCATCTTTGGACATACCCTGATAATCAAGAAACTCTACAGAAATGTGGTCAAGTTCAATACCATTGAATGGTAGTAATTTTGAGTATTGGTCTATGAATGTGCACACCATTGAAAAGTCACACTGTTCTTTTTTGTTGAAGTAAACAAACTCACTATCCTTGACAATGGCATCATGAAAAGGAAAGTACTGTAGAACATATGCAACAGCTGATGTATAGAATGCTATAACAGAAGAATGAAACTTCTTTACATGGTGTTCAGTAATGTCTCCATCATCCAGTCCTTCCGAATTTGTGATGCAGTAGTGAGATCTATGAAAATTTTCGAAGTGTATAGATGATTTGCAGGGTCAGCATAGACAACCTCTGTTAAACAGTCTTTGTGCTCCTCAATAACACTTGCTTATACAAACTGAGACAGCAACTTCTTCAAAAGGCATTGCATTTGTCGGTACAGAATATAAATTTGTGGTCATCTCGCTGGAGATAAAGATTGAAGACAGGTATGATAGCCTGAAAAAACATCAAACATCGGATCATCATATAACATCCTCAACCTTACATCTAGCTTCAGCAATATTTTCAGATCTAAAGTATGCTCTGCTTGCAACAAACATTTGAAATATTCTATCAATGGCTTTTTGAAGGGAAAGCCATCTAACATTGATGTACTTAATAAACCCTCTGTATGTGGTGTCGCAGATAAGCGAGTACTCATTCAGTTCTCCTTTCGTTTTGTGCTTTTGTCAAACCAATAAAAGTGATCAACACAACATTCTTCAATGTCTAAATCTTTAAAGGCTTCAGCACCCTTTTGTGCTGCATTGTGGATAATGTGGCAAGGACATCCAACAAAATATACAGAAGGATTTAATGCTCTCACTCTAGATTTGATTGCGTTTTTAGCCCCTATATATTAGTGTTGGTATTGTCCCAACACCAAAAGCAGTGCAATTGTCCCATGGAATATTATTCTTTTCCCCAACACTGTTTATGGCATCAAAGATATCACTTGCTTTGGAAGCATTTGCGCCAGTTGTTAGACAGAGATCAAGGAACTTTTGCAAAACTACTTTTTCATTCACATCGTAAATTCTTACAGTCAAAGGATTCATCTTACTAAGCCCTGTATCATTAGATCCATCAACACTGAGGGAGTATGGCATCTGCTTCATAGATAATACAAGCTCATCTATTAAGTAAGGAGCCAGGGCTTAGTTTAGGATACAATACTGTTTTTGTTCTTGCACAATGGTAGCCTTTTACTATCTGTGAGTTGCACGTAGCATGGGTCCAATATGATCAGCAAGGCACAGTGCAGCATTATGATGGGCTATCATTACTGTGTTTCGAATCTCAGCAGCTGTCACTTGGTCATGTATGGGGTCTGATGCAAGTGCCTTTGTATATCAAGTGCTCCTTGATGTTTAATGGATACATCCTTTTGGCAAACTGTGCAAAAATAATGGCTGTCAGAATGGCTCGAGGGCTTTACAAAATCGTATTTCTTTCCAAGATTTCTTATACTTAGTCGAGTACTTGGCTGATCCACACCACCTTCTGGTCTTCTGTCTCTTTGCTGGTAGTGGTTTGCTCTTAACGTTCGTATCGTTATCCGTTGCCAGCAATATGCTCTCACTGCCACAATCTGAGTCTGTATCAACGCTAGTAGTCATGCTTCTTTTGCTATTATTTGCTCTTAGCTAATCCAATCGGATATACACCATATTTACGGTACGATATGCACTCACGTGACTATCAACACATTACTAGTAATGTGGACTATGTTAGTCCTGGTTACTAATACTTAGGGTTGGAGCGGGCTTAATATTCCAGGCTTATGCTTTTCTAAAAATGCGGGTGATAGCATTGCTGTGCGGGTGAGCGGGTGAATCCTTTCAATTGCGGGTGAGTTGGAAGGTCTGTCAGTACAAAAGCCCCCTCCGATTTTAAAGGACGATACCTAAAAATAGAAAAACTCACACGTGAGAAAATTCAAATCAATTATCGCAGGTTACGTCTGCCACCAGGGTTGCCGTAGGCCAGCCAGGGGTCTGGCCTGAGGCCGGCCGGCCTGACTGCCTGGCCTGATAGGCCGACCTGTCAGGCCAATTTATTCGGTGTTCAATTAATTGATACGCATGCAACGTGATTTTGCCTCCGCTATGTCGATCGACAATTCTCCTGCATGGTCTATCATCTTTAAACACTCCTCTGCCTTCCACTCGTCACCTCAAACCTTGTCCTAACCCCGATCTGAGGGAATACGTGTATTTTCAAGAGCCAAGTTGATCCAGGAGTGTCAACGATGGAATCTACATCCCCAACGGCTGGAAGCATCAATTATGCTAAAGCATAATGCATGGCTGCTTCGAATGCATTAAGCCAATATTATGTACACTCTTGCTCAGTCGCTACACATGTATACAATGTATTTGATATTCTGCTGCTTTTTGTCAGTTATTAATTATGGCAATCGTGCATTTGGTGAATGTGTAAAGTCATTTCAGTACTTCGTATTTATTGGTTGCACCAAATCCTCCGTAATAAGATATTATAATACTTGTGTATACTGAATATGATTGCAGTTGAAAAATGTAATTAGGAATGAAGGATTTGTATGCACCATTTGACGTCAATAAAAAGTAATAATAGTTGATGATTGAGTTTTCAATGAGAAGCCCGCCTAACATATTGCATGATGCTTAGGGTAGGCGTGGTCCCGCCTGATAGGCTAGACCCCTGGCCTGTCAGGCCGGCTGGCCTTCGGCAACCCTGTCTGCCACACACCGGACTTTCCAAGCCAACCCCTGTGGGATGAGGCTAGTCTCGTACCCAGACCCTGATTTTCCACAGCTGCGGATGGATTACATCACCGCTACGTGGAAAGAGGGTCTGGAGAACTGCTGTACTCCAGTGATTATGTAACAATATCAATCCAGCGTCGCGAGGAATTTAATTACGTAGCCATGAATTTAATAAATTACAGAACGGTATACCACTAGCAACAATGTTGTATCTCAAACTATGCCTGAATGGCTTAAGCTTAAGCCAGGAGAATGGCTATCAACATTTACTTAGTACTGTTGCCACCACTACTAACATTGCAATATGTAGCTAAAGATAAAGTCTCTTTGCTCAACTTCAATTCTCTTTCATGGCCAGAGAGAACATTTGTGTGCCCTTTCCTGGAACAAACTGCACAATGAGCTTGAGACTACAACTCCTGTCTTGTACACTTTATTGAGGTCTTGCATCCCATTGCATTGAAAAAGTGTTGCTTTTACTCTTTAAGTAAACAAATCAATGCCAGAGACTACCTCTGTGTGTGTTTGTGTGTGTGTGTGTGTCTGTGTGTGTGTGTGTGTGGGTGTGTGAAAGGGAAGGAAAGAAGGTTAGATGGTGAAGAGAGATGTGGACGAAGTGCATTAAGTACATGCTTTGTCGGCAAAACATACACCATATGCTGCACCAGCCTTTGATCCCTCTCAATCACAACACCTACTAAATAAACGTACGTTTGAAACTAAAACACGCATATACACACTTTTGTTTGGACCATGCATATTATTTGTAAGTCTACGTTTGGTTCCAGTCTTCTAATTAGTCCGCATCTGTTTGGATGTCAACCTTCTTTGCTAACTTTAATGCGTGCAGGTTCCATTGTGTGTATGTGTGTGATCACGTTTGTGTGTGTGTGTATGTGTGTGTGTGTGTGTGTGTGTGTGTGTGTGTGTGTGTGTGCGTGTATGTGTGTTGTGCGCGCGCGCGTCTCTCGGTGTTGTGTGTGTGTGTGTGTGTGTGTGTGTGTGTGTGTGTGTGTGTGTGTGTGTGTGTGTGTGTGTGTGTGTGTGTGTGTGTGTGTGCGTGTATTTGTGTTGTGCGCGCGCGCGTCTCTCGGTGTTGTGTGTGTGCCTCTTTGTGTGTGTTGTGTATACGTAGCTAAAGTAGCATGTTAGTACGCAAAATAAAGTATACGCTCTTACCTGATCGGTCGTTAAACTTACAAGCGGCGAAACTACCAACGCAATGCTTGCTTTCTTCGTGTTCCGAAGTTCATCAAAAGCCCGCGGTAGAAATGCGTAACACAAGGACTTGCCGTATCCTGTCGGTAAACTAACAAAGGTATCGAGCCCACTAAGTACATCTCTGACAGTCCTTAATTGCTCGTCTTTCAGCTTTGTATACCAAACTCTATACGTACGTCACACATTCCTAATAAACTCTAGTTAATAACGAATTATTGCATACCTCGAATCTGATTGGTTCCCCAACATTCTGGTGACCGTGGACAGAATTGAGTACAGCGGTGATGTAATCCATCCGCAGCGGTGGGAAATCAGGGTCTGGGTACGAGACTAGGATGAGGCCATCTCCCAAATTCCACGTACTCCACGACTCGTGGAGTACGTGGAATTTGGGAGATAGTAAGCAGTGTGAATGTAAGTCATGCGAATAACGGACTGAAGTCACACAAATAGCGGAGTGAAGGTCACACGAGTCGAATACTTCACACCAGAGCGTAAGTTATTAAAGAATAATTTATTAATCTATTTGATTGTGGTGTGGTAGCAGCTGGTATGAATTCTGTTTCAGATCTAAAACCACCAATCGTGGGCGATGCGCCGTCAAATTCTGTCTTTCCGATGCGTCAATCGGCTGAAATTAGAGTCGTTGTTACTTAAGGCTGCATGCACAAAAGGAGGAGTACTCTGAAGAACTCCAATTTGTTCTAAAGCACTATCACAATGATTTTGATGCATCAAGACTTGAAGCCCAGTTAGAGCTGCTAGGAGTCATGTTCTATTCAACAACAGATCAATTAAATCCAACTCTGAATGATGTTAAAAATCAAGTTTGCACTCTTTCACCAGTGCAGCGTACCTCTTTATCAGAAATATGGACATACACTGGCTTGTAAGTGAAAGCAGTGCTTCCGTACTACGAAGGGTAAAGACCTACCTACGTTCTACTATGTCTCAAATGCGATTAAACCACATTAGGATTCTCCACCCTCACAAAGAACGAATGCTCTGTCAATTCCATGCATCATGTTTGAACGAATTTGTTAGCCTGAATGAGCATAGGTTGGAGGTGTTCGGCAAGTTTTGAGGACATCATGCCATTCTAAGACTGTAGCTAGTTCAATGTGCTATTGTTATATTTATCAAAGCGAATCATCTGAAGTATTAGCCAGCTAGCTAGCGCTATTTAAAAGCAGATTCATGACTTCAAAATAAAATAGTAGCTGAGCTTCTGGGGCTCCGCCCCAGACCCTCATATAGCTCCCCCATATTCCCTAGCTGGGGCGGGAGGGGTACCCCCCTCCCGCACCCAGCCCGACTAATGTGGCCGCGCCCCCATCATTAGCCGTACAAGTTTTATTCCCGTTCCTACGGCCTGGTCGTGGAGTACGTGGAATTTGGGAGATGGTAAGCAGTGTGAATTAAGTCATGCACACACGATCGCGAGTAACGGACTGAGGTCACACGAATAGCGGAGTGAAGGTCATACGAATACTTCACACCACATCATATTCATTGTAGCGTCTCTCTCATGATGAGACGAGACGCTGCAATGAACATATTGTGTATAGATCAGCATGCAGCTGGCATACTGAACTGACCTTGCATCACATCCTTTTATAGCTTCTCATATTTGAGATCTGCATGGATTCTTGCTTTCCACCTTTTGTGTCAATAGCAGCAGAATGTTTGGTGTACTGCCTGGTATATGCTTATAGTATACAGAAGATTGGGTTGCAAAGTTATTCTCCAAAAGTGATTCTGCAATGAATATGAATAACTCTATACATACATCAAAACATGCAGCAGCTGGCTTCCGGATATGTTATCTGAGTTTGTTTAAGCCCTCTCAAGGCTGCACAATTAATACTTCAAAGCTTCTCGCATTTGAGATCTGGTTTCCTGTATCCCTCCTTCATGCCAATATACTACGGGGCCCATTAGAGGAAAGTAGTGTTATAGTACGGGACCCATTAGTAAAGTGGAATTGGTACCGGTAACATATACGTACCATCATCCATGTTAACTGTGTCATCATCATCCGTCATTACTATCATCCGCAGGAAAGCAGTCCATCAATGTCAACACACGTGTGTGCCTGCTATTATCCCAACAAATAAACGATACGCTACTCTACCGGGTGTCCACGAAAGAACGCAATGCTTTTGAACGGGAATAACTTTTGATAGGAGTGTGAAAAACATCTAATATTTAGAAACGAACAACTTGAGGTTAGGCAAATGTGTTTACATCATTTTATTTACAAGTTATTAACAATGCTTCATTAACTTTAATTAACACAACAAATTAACAACTTAAAAAGTGAAACCATGTTTAGACACCCGTTTCGAAGCCAAACATATCGAGAAATGAGCGGTCAACGGGAGCCCTTCATTAATTCGCGGTTTGCGTAATCACGACATATTTCCGTAATCGTTCCATACACAGTATGGGGAAAGCATACCAAATGTTTTTTACAACTTAGCTCCTGACAGATTGTTAGTGCGGCACATTTGGCAAGATTTTTAAACACGTCACCATATTTTTCCCGAATAAGCCCTCGGTTCCATTGAATTGTAGGGGCCTTTTTTTTCAAATGTTCATGAAGTCAACGGGGTGAGTTCCTCATCACAAAATTCCACAGTGTATTACAGTCTGCCCTCCTTATAAGCTCCATGTTTGTTCCCTGAGCTTATAAGGAATTTGAGCTTGTAACGAATGTTGTTTTTTTGCGTGTACCTACAATAACACTATGAATTTAATTACGCGTCAAACACATTAGACTGCATTTTGTCCTGCAAATACACTAGATGGCTAAAATCCTCTTCTGAAAAAATGCCAATGTTATCTCCTACAAACTGTAAGAGACTAGACACACTGTCCTTTGCCTCAGCCAATGAAACAGATTGTGGTTCCTCATTGTTGGGGTCTTGTGTTTCTAATTCGTCAACATCCAAACTTGTAAATGAAGTTGTTTGACCCAATAGCCTTGTTGCAACTTCCGCCATCGTCTCCTCCCCTTCTGTTTCCATCTCTCCAGGATCCATTACCCAATCACCTGCTGCCATTCGAGTCACTCCTGGTTCAACAGGCAGCCTTGTAATTACAGCAGCTATCTCCCTTAGTTGGGAACTTTCTCCAGCATCCGCTGCCATCATTGCTGCTCTGTCTGGTCTCATCTGGCTGATCCAAGTTCCAGGCAGAACCCCTGACTTGCACCAACAGTTCAAGATAGTTGTGACGGAGAGTTCCTGCCAGGCAGCTACAAGCCAAATAATGGCCTGAATGTATCAAGAGTAAAGGATATTGCAGGTATATGTAAGAGCACATGTAGCTCAAAAACAAAAATCCTATATCACAAGTAAAAAAATAACACAGACCTGCTTAAGATTGGTCTTAAGCGACAGTGCCTGTAGATCCTGACTGGAATCAATGTCGTACTGCTGAACCATATAACGAGCCAGCTTACCTTTGTAGTGGGCCTTAAAGGCAGCAATGATACCCTGGTCCAAGGGCTGCACAACGGATGTGCAGTTTGGTGGCAGAAAAAGGAGCAAATCTTAAAGGCATCAAGGCTGCCCACTTTCGTAAGTAATGTGTCTGCCACACCATGTGAACTGGCATTGTCCAGCAACATCACGCAGTTACGCTGTTGTGACAAAAATTGCTCATTCACCTTCTTAGACCAATCAGTGAAAACCTGCAGAAAATCGCAGTGAGTTGAAAAATAAAATAACCTGAAGCTCAATACTACACTTACCTCGCTACGCATCCAAGCCTTCTTATTGTAATAATAGGACACCACAATATCAGGGTTGAAGCTGTTCCCAAAACAGCGGGGCCGCTTGTATTTATGAATCACGATGGGTTTAAGGCGCTCAGTTCCACATACATTAACAGCTAGGCCCACTGTTATGCGATCTTTTACTTTCTTAAAGCCTCTCACATCAGTAGTTGTGGTGAGTGTACGATCAGGCTAAAGTAATTCAAAGTTTCTTTTACAACATGAAAAATAATCTATTTATTGGTATTGTTATAACGTCACTTACTGCCTGTCTGTAGTATAAACCTGTCTCATCAAAATTGAAGATGTCATCTGGTCTGTAGTGGCTCAGAATATCCGGCAGCTCTCTCTGGGCTCTTGCAACACCTTGCTGGTCAGCGCCACCAGCTTCCCCGTGAAGATGCACAGAGAAAACACCATGGCGTTTTTTCCATTTGGCTAGCCAACCATGGCTAAGTCCATCAGCAGTGTGATCATCATCCAGCATAATGTTTGCAGAAGAAGTAGATGGAAGGGAGGATTGAGGTGTGGCTGCAGATGGAGGTGTGGCTGCAGATGTAGAAGTGACAGGTGATGGAGGTGTGGCTGCAGATGTCTGAGTGACAGGAGATGGAGGTGTGGCTGCAGATGCTTGAGTAACAGGAGAGGGAGGTGTGGCTGCAGATGTCTGAGTGACTGCAGAAGGAGTGGCTGCTGAAGTCAGAGGAGTGAACTGGGTGGCTCCAGTGTCTCCAGATGTAAGAGGAATGACTCCAGATGAAGCACTTATTGAAGCTACTGCTCCTCGTCGATTAATTTGCAGGTGCATGGCCAATTCTGATGCTTTTGACAGCATCAGAGCATCAGAAAGCATTCCATTGCGCTCAAGTACGCTGGAGAGTATGTGAAGTAATTATATCAGTATTTGCTACACACTCAAACTCTATGGCAATAGTCATACCTTTTAAACCAAGAAAAAAGCCCCTCGTCTAGTAGTGGCCACATTGGGGCACGCCTCCTACACCTATTTTTGTCTGGTTCGTAAGGGCTTAGATCGTGGAATCCAGCACGCACTGCTTTCCCAACCACTGTCCGACAGATGTGCTTCCCCGAGATTTGGCTAAACCACGCAGCAACCTTCTCATCCGAGTCACCCGTGGAGACTTTCCTACGTGCAATGTTGCATTTCTCATCCACTGTGAGCTTGTTCCTGGATTTCGCGCTCGATTGTGACTCCGACATGGCAGCGTTATGCGAACAAACTGCGCACACGTGCATTTTATACCATCAAAAGCGTAACGAATGCGCCTTTGCGCAGACAACAATAAGTTTCTTGTGCTGGCTTATGCACTGAATGCGCGCAATTGTCATGTTTTGTCAGCTGCAGACATCGCTGTACAACCCTTTCTTATCGTTATGTGGCACTTGCAAGACGAATATGCTTTCATCTTACATGCAGTATACACTGTGGTTAAATGCACTATATACTGTGGGTTATGAATTAATTTAGGTACACACCCCTGAGCTTATAAGGAGGGAACGAGCTTATAAAGTGGTGTGCTTATAAGGAGGGCAGACTGTACGTCAAAACCTTAAAGATCTACTGTTAGCTCCTGACAGAAACATATAGCTGATACACAAAGCAACTATTCTGCGCGTTTAAACGTAGGTCTTTGTATTTGAAAATTCGGTTCCATACTCCACAGAAGTATTCCTTCTTGGATTTCATAGCTATAGCGTCCCCATCTCGTGCCCACAAAAATTGAAATACGGACGTACGTACATTAGGCAACATTACCAAAGATTTGTTGCTACCTATTGTGCGCTGCCGCACGCTCATTTAAGTAATTTCTAGGCTACTGCATGGTGAAGCGGTGATGCTGTGTTATGTACTATATATAGTAGCTTGTACATATCCCGCGTCGTATCCATAACGCTTACCCACGGCTGCCAGCTCTTGCTGGAGCACTACACTCCTCGGTACCTGCACAGTGGCGTGCACAGTGGCGTGCGCTTAAACCTTGAGCACTGTAGTGTGCATGTAGGCGTATGTTGTTTCTAAATAATGCACACGGTACGGGGGGGAAAGGGGGGGGGGGGGGGGGGGGGGAACTTACAAGCTTAGACCTTATACGTAGGTCCAGGGGTAGTAATTGTAGCGGAAGGTCCAGGGTAGTAATTGTACATTTAGGTCCCGGTTAGGCCGATGTAGGTACATGTACATTGTCCAGGTTAGGCCTGTGTAGGTACATTTAGGTCCAGGTTAGGCCTGTGTAGGTGGTACATGTAGGATCAGGGTAGGCCTATGTAGGTCCAAGTTAGGCCTGTGTTGGTACATGTAGGTCCAGGGTCTGACTGGTGGTGATGAACACTTAGGCAAAGATGCCGCATCGCATTCTGTAAATGTACACTTTGCCCATGATGATAAATATAATATTCTTTCATTGTGTGCTATGTAAACTGTGGTTAGCTAGCTGAATAGTGTATTGTCTAAACTGATGTTAGGCTGCCTGGTGTACATGTACATTTGGATCTACAAGCTATAGCAGTTCTAAGAGAGCGAATTGTGTATGTTTTTTAAAGCACATATACTAATACATGTAGCCCCTATATACAAACCACACATTGTGTGCAGAAACGTGTTTTGGTGGTGATGACATGGACCTTTTAAGCCTAATGCGGCAATGCCAGCAAGTATTAGGGAGGGGGTGGAGTGTGCTTTGGACCTGATGCAGAGGCTCTTTGGCCTAGTGGTAGACTGCTCAGCGCTCCGATGTGTAGACATAAAGCTTTCCGTTACGAACCTTCACATAAGTATAGTTAAATTTGGGCGCTATACGTGTACTGTGACGCTCTAGCCACATGCACACATGCAGACAAAGATTGAACGATATGTAAGGCTCAAGCCTGCGTAGGTCATTCTGCACTGGAAAGTGCTAACGAATCAACTTGAATTTCCTGTGTAAGCGGCATGACTATATAAATGCCGATGCGCGATGACGACGCCATGTATTATGTTAGCGGTTGTTATAATTTAAGCAGAATCAAGTTATTGGACACATTTTTTCACATAATATTGTCAATTACATATTTACTGAATAATTGCGCAATGACATACATGTATAAATAAATTATGCGCCAGCGGTAGAAATTAATGTTTTGTCTTGATTTTAGTTAAAGAACAGTTCATGATATCAATTTATAAAGTACACATTATAATCAGACCGATTTATTGTACATACTAAACGTGTTTGAATTCAATTTGAAAATAAATCGCAAGATGACCACCGATGTATGGACGATTTCTCGAGGGTGATGGCAGTCTGTAATTGTCCACTTTTGTACACTTGGCTGCTCATCTGGTCCCATCATACACCCACCCACCCCCCTCCTTTCATAACAAAAACTGTATCGTAATCATGGGGTCCAGGGTAGCCTCGTCCCCGGCCCTATTTTTATATTAATTGTCCACTTTTGTACACTTGGCTGCTCATCTGGTCCCATCAAACACCCACCCCCCTCCTTTCATAACAAAAACTGTATCGTAATACCATCCTCATGGGGTTCATCCACCTCCAGGTTAGCCTCGTCCCCAGGCCCTAATTTTATATTAAAGTTACGGGGGCGAAAAACAGGGCCTGGTAGACACTGCCAGGGTCCTAGCGTGCATGCGCTAGCCATTACTTAGAGTATACTTTTGTAGTTTATTTTGGAAACCTGGATTCCGTATACTCCTCGTTCCCAGCGCTGGCTTTTCCTCGTCTCTATGTTTGTCGCCCGTCATTGCGCTCCATTTAGAAATACACAACGCGTATACAGTAAAGTATTTCTACTGAGCTATGTTCGTGTTCTATGCCACTTTGCAGCTTTAGTACACCTTTTCACTGATGCCTGTAAGGAAGGAGATGGCGAACGTGTCATCAGATATGCAGATGTTGGAAGTTGTATATGCTTCACTTCCATGCAGAGAGGAAGACTAAGTATGCAATCGAGGCTCTTCGACTACAATTCCCATTTGCTACTCTTCAGCCTAACCTTGTGCACCAGCTAATTGGGGAAGAGATTTGTGAATTCCCATGGTGGCAAAGGGCGCAACCTGCCTTGTGATCTCCACAATGAGCATGTAAACAGGCTTTACAAACAATTAATAGCAGTCGTGCTGCAAGAGCAGTGTCCTCCTTTGAGAGGCTTGCTCTTGAGACAGACAGGCATCCATCCAGAGGAAACTGATCACAGCAGGAAGTCAGATGCGAAAGATGTGCAGATTGTTGTAGAAGTTGTATTAAAGGCCAGAATACTTGAGGTGATTGATAAGAGATGTCAAAGTTCCCCAACTTCTCTCCAAATCCCCTAGATAGAATTGAGAGAGATACCTACACCTTTCTTTCCACACACATGTACACTCAAACTCAATTTATAATCAATATACTCATGCTGATTTTGGGGAAGGTAGGTAGTGTACATTATCCAGTGTGGTTTTGTACTACGTAAGGCGAATCTCGATCTCGTTCACAACACGTAGCAAGAACGCTAATTGGTGCGCACCGCCTGTATGAATGACCTACGGTCGGGTGTATGTTTTCTTTTACGAAGAGGTAGTAATACGGCTAGTTCATTTCTAAAAGCGAGAGATAAGCAGCCGCAGGTACGGCTATTTACTAGTATCTATGATTTCATAAGGATAGCTATTGGGCTATTCGCTGAATAAACAATTTTTTAAAAAGAATTAGGGACGAATGTGGGGTGGGGCTCAGTGGCACGTGATAATGTGCAAGTTGAAGGGGTGGAGCTAATACGGTGTGTCAATGGTTGCGTCACTAGTCTTGGAACGGGACCTGCGTATGCAATGAAGTGTAACTAGTGCGCATGCGCAACCGAGGTGAAATAGTTGCTTTCAGTGGTGAAAAAAAAAAGATAATTTTGTTTTTGGCTTCGAAACGGGTGTCTAAACATGGTTTCACTTTTTAAGTTGTTAATTTGTTGTGTTTATTAAAGTTAATGAAGCATCGTTAATAACGTGTAAATAAAATGATGTAAACACATTTGCCTAACTTCAAGTTGTTAGTTTCTATTTTTTTCATACTCCTATCAAAAGTTATTCAAAAGCATTGCGTTCTTTCGCGGACACCCGGTATAATCTATGGTAATACACATAACGCATCTCTATCCACTGCTATCTAGAATAAATTAAAAACAATCGAATTAACGCACTTCTACACAACGGAAAGTTTTCGCCCTGTAACAGGCCCGTATTACATTACATAATGGTACACCGATCGTAATACAATCTGGTACGGCATCGGGCGTAGCATCAGATCGGAACGGTGTCGTTTATACAACCCGCTACTGATTGTAATTACAGTGCGCTAGTGTATGTTTACATACTGTACCAGCTTCATTACTCTAATGTTCCGATCTGTAGACAGCTATGTACCCACATGTAAAGAATTATTTGACTTACGTATTTCAGTTGGAACAGGCGGAATGGAATATTATATGATCACACAGCTCGTTTGCACAATAAATCACATTCGGACAAATTAAGTCATGCTTGACCTGCAGTAACTATTGCTGACTGCTGCACGCGGAGTTGCACTGACAGATACTGCCACATAGTCGAAGTCACTGTCATGTGCAGCTCTATCATCCAGCTCTTCTGCATTTATTATTCATTATTTATTACACTACATGTAGCGATGACTCTGCATGGTTGCCCTTGCGAGGTCCCAGGTTTACCGCATTATGCAGCCAAACGATCCATGTTGCTGATCAGAATCAAAGCCCACTGAAAAACCGCCACTGTGCAGGGATGCAGCCACGCGCTCTGACGAGACAAATCCGCGGCGGATCCACGGGTGTGTGCGTGTGTGTGTGTGTGTGTGTGTGTGTGTGTGTGTGTGTGTGTGTGTGCGCGTGTGTGTGTGTGTGTGTGTGTGTGTGTGTGTGTGTGTGTGTGTGTGTGTGTGTGTCTGGACCTTCAAACTCTAGTAACAATATTATTAACGATTGAATACAATCTGATGAGCTTGCATGCAGTTATTCAATGGCAGCACTCTTAACGAAGCCGGTTCCATTTCGAACTTTGAAAAAGACGTAAAAGTAAGTCATTAATCTCACCTAAACACACTGTATACTGATTATGAATGTTGTGTGACTATTATATGTTGAGCTTCTGGGGTGAAGTCCGACCCTAATGGGACCTTTCAGCGCTCCCCTCATATCCCCAGAGAGGAACCCCCTCCTCCTTGTAAATTATTCAATAAATCACAGTCTACCCCCTCCTCCACACACACACACACACACACACACACACACACACGCACGCACGCACGCACGCACGCACGCACGCACGCACGCACGCACGCACGCACGCACCGCACGCACGCACGCACGCACGCACGCACGCACGCACGCACGCACGCACGCACGCACGCACGCACGCACGCACGCACGCACGCACGCACGCACGCACGCACGCACGCACGCACGCACGTATGGAATATTATTCGTGCCAAAACTATCGCAACGTCCTCTGTAGAAACACCGCCACACCACAAGACCAAGCGTTGTGCGCTTCATTGCTCGTGCGTGCTGCGCGCAATTTCTGACTTACCGCATATCCATTTATACATATCTGACCACAGCCTGTGCTGCGCGCAATTTGATCTTACCGCATATCCGACGTATGTTATTAATTCATTCTAACTTTGCCTAATAATAATATTAAACGAATTTTACCAAGGTATGTTTATAGTGCTCTACAAAGAGAGTACGCAACAGTTTTAGAACTTGCGTGTCTACTTTCAGACCATCGATACCAGCATGGATTGTTTTAATTATGAAACATAAGTTTCTGCTACGGTTACTAGTACTTTCTTTTTTTTGCGCTAAAGAATGCTATTTCTGGTAAGGAAAGACCACCCCCCTTTTCCCATATTTCCAATCCAGCTCTGTGCTGCCATCTCCTTCTGATACCGGGTTTTATTTCTCGCAGCAACCATTGATATCGAAGGATCTCACCAGGTTGTGGTGACGGGTACAGCCGGATTTATCGAATAGGCCTACCATTCGTCCGTCTCCACGCTTCTGGCACCAAGGAACGGAAACCAACTGTTTCTACTAGTCATACCTGACATTATTCATTCGGTCTGCCATTGTTCACTGTCTTTAGTCCCTGCTGAAGGCGACTCTGTGAACAAATTGAGGGGGTCTGGGGCTTACTTCACAGCAATTTGCTACCCCTACTGCCTCCTCTATCTGTCTCCCTTCCCTTTCCTTCGCTCACTACCTCCTTAGATCCATTGCAGTCCTCTGTACTAGACCACACTGATGTCATTCTAAGGGCTCCTGCATTTCACCCTTATGGCAGTCAGCAGTACCCGTCAAGAGCTGCTCCCAAGCTTGTGTATAGTGGAGCACCAACAGCTGCAGGCTCTTCACAAGGAGTTTTGTCAGCAGCTGGTTGGCACCAGATACTTGGGTCAGTATGCCAATGCAGCTATCCACAACAGATGTATGACATATCACACGATGCCAGAGGGAAGGAGAACTTGATCAGCAGGTGAGCCAAACAAATAGATTACAAAAATTCCCTCCTCTTTTTCTTCCCACCTTCCCTCCTCCTCTTCTATGTTCCCCTAATCCCAGGGCTGGGGGGGAGGGGGGGGGGGGTTGAAGGGGTCAAAAACTCCCCTTCCATAATGAAGGGCACAAGTGACGTGACCCGCTATGTTCCAATAATGAATTGTTATTAGGCGCATGTTTTCAATGGTACTACTGACTGTTGTAATAGTACAATTTGTCTGCATTTAGAATAGGGTCCCTCTAAGTATACTCACTCACACACATCCGACCCCCTCACCCCTCGTAAATCTTGCTACGGCCCTGTATCCTCCTCCCCCTTCTCTCCTTCCTCTATCCCTCCTGCTTTGCTGGTGAACAGCCTCGTAACAGTACATATCACTCTTCTCTCTTCCTCCATACCTCAGGCCACTCCCTCATCATTTAACATGCTAGCTGAACTGGAAGCCTTCGGCACAAGAGGGACAAAGCAGCACAGCAAAATGAAGCCCCAGTCGCTGGATCTGTTGAAGGCCAATCAGTACCTGTAAAAATCGAGACACTAGTGGGAAAAGTGGTCCAGTTAAAACTGTGCAACCGTACTGGCGGCAACAGCCCTGGAAAGAGTGTATGTTAGCGGTGTCATTGGAATGTTTAGACCTACCATCCAAACAACAGACTGGTCACTTCTCCAGTTATCATTTTCTTTGTATGCGCAAGTGTGCATGGGTGTGTATGTATGTGTGTGTGTTCTCAGTCCACTGATCAGGTTATCACAATCTCTTTGCATATGCATGTGTGTGTATGTCTGTGAAGTGTGTGTGTGTTGTCATTGGGAGTGTTTGTTTATAAGGTGTGCTATTCGGTTAAATTGATAGTTTTTACCTCTCATCTGTAGAGCAATCCAACTGATCTAAGTTGATCTCTTTGTACATGTATCTGCACCTTTTGGTTTTGGATTTTTAAAAAATTAAATGGTACATGTAGCTTCTGTGTGTGTGCATGTGTGTGTGTGTGTGTGTATGTGTGTGTGTGTGTGTGTTTGTGTGTGTGTGCAAGGAGCTAGAAGTGTGCATTAGGTACCGTTGAGAGCACTTTGGTATCTTTGTTATTCAGGTCAAACAATACTTTGGAATCATGAAGGTCTTTAAGAACCAGAACCTAGATGGATTCTTTGTTGAAGGCCAGTGCTGCTGCCTTTGCTGAAATTGCAGGCACTAATAACTGGAATTGAGGGGATTTAATCAGTCATGTTGAACACTTGAAGACATTCTTTTATCACGTTGCTAGTAAATGTACTCTCAGTTGTTTAATTATTTTTGTGGATGTTGTTTATCATACACACAAAAAAATCAGATTCTGTTTAGCTTGCATGCTTTGTAGCTCCTGGTAGATTTAAAACAAGAGATTGTTTTACAGTATATCTATGCTTTTACAATTGTGCAGGTTACGTAAAGCTACTGGTTTAGCTACTTCACGTACAATACCGTGTGACTCATTATTCTACTACCTTCTGTATAAAATAGCAATGTTACGTTACCTTAAGCAGCCTAGAAGGATCAAAGCTACTTTTATTTGCTTCCTGGCATCATTGAAAACAATTTTTAGCCTAATTGCAATTCTCAGTGGTTCCAAAGAAGATAGATTAGCTTAAAACAGTTTCATCAACAATATATATTAATACTGATGCATTGAGATAAATGTTTTTAAAACAAACAACACAAAAAGCGTTCATTATAGTACTTCACGGATCTAGACATAAATAACAATATAATTATGGTTATATCTAAACAGGTAAATCCTCTAGTTAGTAAAAAATGAAATACAATGAAAACATATAGTAACCTTGTTTGCAGACACAATGTCAGAAGAATTGTGGGTTGAAAGAATGTATAAGTGAGATTGTACAAAAGATATAGTGTATTAGTGATGCCAATTGACATCTTGCTATTACCTATCTCAAATACTGCATTCGCTGCATAATCAGCACCAAACAACTCTCTATCATTTTTTTATCTATTAATAATTATGTGCAGGTTAAGTAAAGATTTAGCTAATTCATGTACAATACTATGTGACACATTATTCTACTACCTTTTGTACAATCTCACTTATACATTCTTTCAATCCACAATTCTTCTGACATTGTGTCTGCAAACAAGGTTACTATATGTTTTCATTGTATTTCATTTTTTACTAACTAGAGGATTTACCTGTTTAGATATAACCATAATTATATTGTTATTTATGTCTAGATCCGTGAAGTACTATAATGAACGCTTTTTGTGTTGTTTGTTTTAAAAACATTTATCTCAATGCATCAGTATTAATATATATTGTTGATAAAATAGTTTAAAGCTAATCTATCTTCTTTGGAACCACTGAGAATTGCAATTAGGCTAAAAATTGTTTTCAATGATGCCAGGAAGCAAATAAAAGTAGCTTTGATCCTTCTAGGCTGCTTAAGGTATTATACATATATGTATTGTGCTGTACTTTAGGAGGTCAACATATGTACTTCTTCATGCACATGCAAATAATTTAATGGTGTCCTTACTGGCATGAATGCAGGCACAGCAGTTTTATTATCGAGGTGTAAACTCTGCAATGTGAATTGTGCAAGCTAAGGTTTGTTTACAAACGTAACATTGCTGTTGATGTTTGTGATATTCCTGATAATTTATACAGAAGGTAGTAGAATAATGAGTCACACGGTATTGTACGTGAAGTAGCTAAACCAGTAGCTTTACGTAACCTGCACAATTGTAAATGCATAGATATACTGTAAAACAATCTCTTGTTTTAAATCTACCAGGAGCTACAAAGCATGCAAGCTAAACAGAATCTGATTTTTTTGTGTGTGTGATAAACAACATCCACAAAAATAATTAAACAACTGAGAGTACATTTACTAGCAACGTGATAAAAGAATGTCTTCAAGTGTTCAACATGACTGATTAAATCCCCTCAATTCCAGTTATTAGTGCCTGCAATTTCAGCAAAGGCTGCAGCACTGGCCTTCAACAAAGAATCCATCTAGGTTCTGGTTCTTAAAGACTTTCATGATTCCAAAGTATTGTTTGACCTGAATAACAAAGATACCAAAGTGCTCTCAACGGTACCTTATGCACACTTCTAGCTCCTTGCACACACACACAAACACACACACACACACACATGCACACTCACAGAAGCTACATGTACCATTTAATTTTTTAAAAATCCAAAACCAAAAGGTGCAGATACATGTACAAAGAGATCAACTTAGATCAGTTGGATTGCTCTACAGATGAGAGGTAAAAACTATCAATTTAACCGAATAGCACACCTTATAAACAAACACTCCCAATGACAACACACACACACTTCACAGACATACACACACATGCATATGCAAAGAGATTGTGATAACCTGATCAGTGGACTGAGCACACACACACATACATACACACCCATGCACACTTGCGCATACAAAGAAAATGATAACTGGAGAAGTGACCAGTCTGTTGTTTGGATGGTAGGTCTAAACATTCCAATGACACCGCTAACATACACTCTTTCCAGGGCTGTTGCCGCCAGTACGGTTGCACAGTTTTAACTGGACCACTTTTCCCACTAGTGTCTCGATTTTTATAGGTACTGATTGGCCTTCAACAGATCCAGCAACTGGGGCTTCATTTTGCTGTGCTGCTTCGTCCCTCTTTGGCCTGAGATATGGAGGAAGAGAGAACAGTGGTATGTACTGTTACGAGGCTGTTCACCAGCAAAGCAGGAGGGATAGAGGAAGGAGAGAAGGGGGAGGAGGATACAGGGCCGTAGCAAGATTTACGAGGGGTGAGGTGGTCGGATGTGTGTGAGTGAGTATACTTAGAGGGACCCTATTCTAAATGCAGACAAATTGTACTATTACAACAGTCAGTAGTACCATTGAAAACATGCGCCTAATAACAATTCATTATTGGAACACAGCGGGTCACGTCACTTGTGACCTTCATTATGGAAGGGGAGTTTTTGACCCCTTCAACCCCCCCCCCCCCCCCCCCCCCCCCCCCCCAGCCCTGGGATTAGGGGAACATAGAAGAGGAGGAGGGAAGGTGGGAAGAAAAAGAGGAGGGAATTTTTGTAATCTATTTGTTTGGCTCACCTGCTGATCAAGTTCTCCTTCCCTCTGGCATCGTGTGATATGTCATACATCTGTTGTGGATAGCTGCAATGGCATACTGACCCAAGTATCTGGTGCCAACCAGCTGCTGACAAAACTCCTTGTGAAGAGCCTGCAGCTGTTGGTGCTCCACTATACACAAGCTTGGGAGCAGCTCTTGACGGGTACTGCTGACTGCCATAAGGGTGAAATGCAGGAGCCCTTAAGGCCGGCATACACGGGGCGACTTCCTGCCGATTTGTCGCATGCAACTCAAATGAATATGGACAAATGTTCCGCAAACCATCAGTAAACTACACAATTACGGAACTTTTACCCATATTCATTCGAGTTGCATGCGACAAGTCGGCAGGAAGTCGCCCCGTGTATGCCGACCTTTAGAATGACATCAGTGTGGTCTAGTACAGAGGACTGCAATGGATCTAAGGAGGTAGTGAGCGAAGGAAAGGGAGACAGATAGAGGAGGCAGTAGGGAGAGCAAATTGCTGTGAAGTAAGCCCCAGACCCCCTCATTTTGTTCACAGAGTCGCCTTCAGCAGGGACTATAGACAGTGAACAATGGCAGACCGAATGAATAATGTCAGGTATGACTAGTAGAAACAGTTGGTTTCCGTTCCTTGGTGCCAGAAGCGTGGAGACGGACGAATGGTAGGCCTATTCGATAAATCCGGCTGTACCCGTCACCACAACCTGGTGAGATCCTTCGATATCAATGGTTGCTGCGAGAAATAAAACCCGGTATCAGAAGGAGATGGCAGCACAGAGCTGGATTGGAAATATGGGAAAAGGGGGGTGGTGTTTCCTTACCAGAAATAGCATTCTTTAGCGCAAAAAAAGGACAGTACTAGTAACCGTAGCAGAAACTTATGTTTCATAATTAAAACAATCCATGCTGGTATCGATGGTCTGAAAGTAGACACGCAAGTTCTAAAACTGTTGCGTACTCTCTTTGTAGAGCACTATAAAAATTCGTTTAATATTATTATTAGGCAAAGTTAGAATGAATTAATAACATACGTCGGATATGCGGTAAGATCAGAAATTGCGCGCAGCACAGGCTGTGGTCAGATATGTATAAATGGATATGCGGTAAGTCAGAAATTGCGCGCAGCACGCACGAGCAATGAAGCGCACAACGCTTGGTCTTGTGGTGTGGCGGTGTTTCTACAGAGGACGTTGCGATAGTTTTGGCACGAATAACATTCCGTGCGTGCGTGCGTGCGTGCGTGCGTGCGTGCGTGCGTATGGAATGTTATTCGTGCCAAAATTATCGCAACGTCCTCTGTAGAAACACCGCAACACAACAAGATCACAGCGTTGTGCGCTTCATTGCTCGTGCGTGCTGCGCGGAATTTCTGACTTACCGCATATCCATTTATACATATCTGACCACAGCCTGTGCTGCGCGCAATTCGCATATCCGACGTATGTCATTGTAACTTTGCCTAATAATATTAAACGAATATAACCAAGGTATGTTTATAGTGCTCTACATAGAGAATACGCAACAGTTTTAGAACTTGCGTGTCTACTATCAGACCATCGATACCAGCATGGATTGTTTTAACATAAGTTTCTGCTACGGTTACTAGTACTGTCCTTTTTTTGCGCTAAAGAATGCTATTTCTGGTAAGGAAAGACCACCCCCCTTTTCCCATACTTCCAATCCAGCTCTGTGCTGCCATCTCCTTCTGATACCGGGCTTTATTTCTCGCAGCTACCATTGATATCGAAGGATCTCACCAGGTTGTGGTGACGGCTACAGCCGGATTTATAGAATAGGTCTACCACTCGTCCGTCTCAACGCTTCTGGCACCACGGAACGGAAACCAACTGTTTCTACTAGTCATACCTGACATTATTCATTCGGTCTGCCATTGTTCACTGTCTATAGTCCCTGCTGAAGGCGACTCTGTGAACAAAATGAGGGGGTAACTGCAGGGGCTTCCTTCACAGCAATTTGCTCTCCCTACAGCCTCCTCTATCTGTCTCCCTTCCCTTTCGTTCGCTCATCACCTCCTTAGATCCATTGCAGTCCTCTGTACTAGACCACACTGATGTCATTCTAAGGGCTCCTGCATTTCACTTTTATGGCAGTCAGCAGTACCCGTCAAGAGCTGCTCCCAAGCTTGTATATAGTGGAGCACCAACAGCTGCAGGCTCTTCACAAGGAGTTTTGTCAGCAGCTGGTTGGCACCAGATACTTGGGTCAGTATGCCAATGCAGCTATCCACAACAGATGTATGACATATCACACGATGCCAGAGGGAAGGAGAACTTGATCAGCAGGTGAGCCAAACAAATAGATTACAAAAATTCCCTCCTCTTTTTCTTCCCACCTCCCCTCCTCCCCTTCTATGCTCCCCTAATCCCAGGGCTGGGGGGTTTGAAGGGTCAAAAACTCCCCTTCCGTAATGAAAGTCACAAGCAAGAATCTTGCTACGGCCCTGTATCCTCCTCCCCCTTCTCTCCTTCCTCTATCCCTCCTACTTTGCTGGTGAACGGCCTCGTAACAGTACATACCACTCTTCTCTCTTCCTCCATACCTCAGGCCACTCCCTCATCATTTAACATGCTAGCTGAACTGGAAGCCATTCAGCACAAGAGGGACGAAGCAGCACAGCAAAATGAAGCCCCAGTCGCTGGATCTGTTGAAGGCCAATCAGTACCTGTAAAAATCGAGACACTGGTGGGAAAAGTGGTCTAGTTAAAACTGTGCAACCGTACTGGCGGCAACAGCCCTGGAAAGAGTGTATGTTAGCGGTGTCATTGGAATGTTTAGACCTACCATCCAAACAACAGACTGGTCACTTCTCCAGTTATCATTTTCTTTGTATGTGCAAGTGTGCATGCATGTGTATGTATGTGTGTGTGTGCTCAGTCCACTGATCAGGTTATCACAATCTCTTTGCATATGCATGTGTATGTATGTCTGTGAAGTGTGTGTGTTGTCATTGGGAGTGTTTGTTTATAAGGTGTGCTATTCGGTTAAATTGATAGTTTTTACCTCTCATCTGTAGAGCAATCCAACTGATCTAAGTTGATCTCTTTGTACATGTATCTGCACCTTTTGGTTTTGGATTTAAAAAGAATTAAATGGTACATGTTGATGTGCCCAGCCTCTGTGTGTGTATGTGTGTGTGTGTGTGTGTGTGTGTGTGTGTATATATGTGTGTGTGAGTGTGTGTGTGTGTGTGTGTGTGTGTGTGTGTGTGTGTGTGTGTGTGTGTGTGTGTGTGTGTGTGTGTGTGTGTGTGTGTGTGTGTGTGTGTGTGTGTGTGTGTGTGTGTGTGTGTGTGTGTGTGTGCAAGGAGTTAGAAGTATGCATAAGGTACCGTTGAGAGTTCTTTGGTATCTTTGTTATTCAGGTCAAACAATAATTTGGAATCATGAAGGTCTTTAAGAGCCAGAACCTAGATGGATTCTTTGTTGAAGGCCTGTGCTGCAGCCTTTGCTGAAATTGCAGGCACTAATAACTGGAATAGAGGGGGTTTAATCAGACATGTTGAACACTTGAAGGCATTCTTTAATCACATTACTGTTCCGCTAGTGATTGGAGTAAATGTACTCTCAGTTGTTTTATTTTTGTGGATTTTGTTTATCGCACACAAAAAAAAATCAGATTTTGTTTAGCTTGCATGCTTTGTAGCTCCTGGTAGATTTAATACAAGAGATTGTTTTACATGTACAGCATATCTATGCTTTTAAAATTATCATAAACATGATGCCTATTAATGAACAGAGTGTTAAAATGCAGAAAATAACATACTCGATAGCGAATGAAATGCACTCTTGAAATCAAATCCATCGTTTCCTATAACATATCATTGCCTCAGTTCCATTTCGCAAGTTGAAGCCAGCTGTTGGGAATGATATGAATGGCACCTTGTCAAATTCCATAGCAAAGATTGCATTCATCCCTGTGAAGAAATGAAAAATGGATTGGGTCAAATGCCCATGTAATGTGAAGACAAAAAGAAAAAAAATTATAATTCCTAGCATGAGCAATACAAGATGGGACTAACCTCCACAAACTTTGCATCATGCGTAAACAAAATATTGTTTCAATCTGTTGTGGGTGAAATGTGATAGAACAATGCACACGTAATGTTTTAAATCTCTCTATGAATTGATCCATAGCCATAGCTACTTTAAATTTAAAAGTACAATAATAGTCCTGCAGTAATGCTCTTTATGTTGTGGCATCTTGCTATTTCCAATCTCAAATAGTGCATTCGCCGCATAATCAGCACCCTATTAGTAATTATGTGCAGGTTACGTAAAGCTACTGGTTTAGCTACTTCACGTACAATACCGTGTGACTCATTATTCTACTACCTTCTGTATAAATTATCAGGAATATCACAAACATCAACAGCAATGTTATGTTTGTAAACAAACCTTAGCTTGCACAATTCACATTGCAGAGTTTACACCTCGATAATAAAACTGCTGTGCCTGCATTCATGCCAGTAAGGACACCATTAATTATTTGCATGTGCATGAAGAAGTACATATGTTGACCTCCTAAAGTACAGCACAATACATATATTATCTTAAGCAGCCTAGAAGAATCAAAGCTACTTTTATTTGCTTCCTGGCATCATTGAAAACAATTTTTAGCCTAATTGCAATTCTCAGTGGTTCCAAAGACGATAGATTAGCTTAAAACAATTTTATCAAATTATTTTTAAAACAAACAACACAAAAAGCGTTAATTATAGTACTTCACTGATTTAGACATAAATAACAATATAATTATGGTTATATCTAAACAGGTAAATCCTCTAGTTGGTAAAAAATGAAATACAATGAAAACATATAGTAACCTTGTTTGCAGACACAATATCCTTCACTAGATCAATGTCAGAAGAATTCTGGGTTGAAATAAAAATAAAGTTTAGGTCCTCTACTGCACCATAGCCCATCTACACGTATATACCTTGTTTGCTGGCACGCGCGCACAGAATCATTATGTCCTCTTGAAGTCAAAAACACTATCCTAATTTGTATGCAAATGTTTCATATCAGTCAATCACAACTGAAAACACATTCACCTTCTCCTCAGATACATCTCCCTAAGATCATAAGGTAAATAAATAGACTTTGTCTAACTATACAGTTCACAAATAAGGGCTTCCTTTCATGGCTATAAGTGCTACAGCTGTCAAATAACGCATGCCATTACAAAAAATGAAATTATGCAAGCATATTTATTGCATCAGTGCTTTTGTCATCCCCTCAGTTAGTCAATTGGAAAACTGTACCCAAAAGTGTGACAAACATCCATCTATAAATACATGCACATTTACAGGGTGTAAATTATCAAGCTTATACATTGTTAGGAGACTCATATACATTTAGTAGATCAAGGTACCACTGAAAAGCTACAATATAGGTATGTTTACTGTTTCAATACTTCTGGTGAGTAGTATGACATGATGGACAACGGTTCAAGATCCACTCCTTTTGTGGTTTGCAAATCCTTTACCTTTGGAAAATATGATATAAGAAGTTCCTTTTAAACTCCTCACCTGTCATTTTAAAAGTATTACACTCGACAAGCTTTTCTTCAAGCCGGTCCGGCAAGAAGCAGTGTGTCTTTATTCTTCTCGGTGGATGTTAGTACTTGATATTCCATCCGTTTTTGAAGACATGCAAGGTGGTGTCTCCATACCATACTGGGTGTGCCACTAGCAAAATGACCACTTGGAACTATTATAGCTTTTTCCTTCTCTCATTCTATTTCTATATTCTTCTGTTCTTCAGTGAAAGCAGGTTCTGCATGGAGCAGTGCAGATGGAGTGGAAATTATTACTTTAGTTCCCAACAAAAACAACACTTGGCTATCACCGGGCAGCATTCTGAATCATGAATTTCTAGAGGACATATATGCCTGCAAGCAAGGTATATCACCTGCAATTTCAGCAAAGGCTGCAGCACTGGCCTAGCTTCAAGAAGGAATCCATTTAGGTTCTGGTTTTTAAAGACCTTTATGATGCCCAATTATGATCTCGCATATATGACCTTAATTCTTAAAAAATCATTCTTTCAACCTAGAATTCTTCTGACATTGATCTAGTGAAATATATTGTGTCTGCAAACAAGGATACAATACACTATTTGAAGTTCTCATTGTATTTCCTTTTTTTTTTACCAACTACAGGATTTGTCTCAGTGTTGATTTACATCTCAGGTATCACCATATTGTTATTTATGTCTAGATCAGTGCAGTACTATAATTAATGATTCTTGTTTTTTTTTTTTGGTTTAAACATTTATCTCAATGCATCAGTATAGTTAATGAAATTGTTTTAAGTTAATCTATCTTGAGAATTGCAATTAGGCAGAAATTTGTTTTCAATGATGCAAACAGAAGTAGCTTTTATTGTATTGTGCTGTACTGTATGAGTTCATGCCACATACGTACTTAATCATGCACAAGCAAACAATTAATGGTCCTTACTGGCATGCAGGCAGGCACAGCAGTTTTATTATCTAAGTGTATATATTGCAATGTGAATTATGCAAGGATGATGTTGCGATCTTCCTGTTCTTGCTGAAGTGGTGTACATCAGGTTCTAATGCTGCTGATGGTTGTGATATTCCTGATAATATTAGTGAGATTGTACAAAAGGTAGTAGAATAATTTGTCACATAGTATTGTACATGAAGTAGCTAAATCATTACTTAACCTGCACATAATTATTAATAGATAATGGTTGCAAGAAATGATAGAGAGTTGTTTGGTGCTGATTATGCAGCGAATGCAGTATTTGAGATAGGTAATAGCAAGATGTCAATTGGCATCACTAATACATTAGAGCATTACTTCAGGACAATTAAATTTAAAGTAGTTATGGATCAAGATCAATTCATAATAATTAACGCTTTTTGTGTTTGTTTTAAAAAACATTTGTCTCAATGCATCAGTATTAATATATATTGTTGATGAAATTGTTTTAAGCAAATCTATCTTCTGTGGAACCACTGAGAATTGCAATTAAGCTAAAAATCATTTTCAATGATGCCAGGAAGCAAATAAAAGTAGCTTTGATCCTTCTAGGCTGCTTAAGGTAATATATGTATTGTGCTATACTTTAGGAGGTCAACATATATACTTCTTCATGCACATGCAAATAATTAATGGTGTCCTTACTGGCATGAATGCAGGCACAGCAGTTTTATTATCAAGGTGTAAACTCTGCAATGTGAATTGTGCAAGCTAAGGTTTGATTACAAACGTAACATATCTGTTGGTGTTTGTGATATTCCTGATAATTTATACAGAAGGTAGTAGAATAATGAGTCACACGGTATTGTACGTGAAGTAGCTAAACCAGTAGCTTTACGTAACCTGCACATAATTACTAATAGGGTGCTGATTATGCGGCGAATGCACTATTTGAGATTGGAAATAGCAAGATGCCACAAAATAAGAGCATTACTGCAGGACTATTATTGTACTTTAAATTTAAAGTAGCTATGGCTATGGATCAATTCATAGAGAGATTTAAAACGTTACGTGTGCATTGTTCTGTCACATTTCAAAAGCATAGATATGCTGTAATACAATCGCTTGTTTTAAATCTACCAGGAGCTACAAAGCATGCAAGCTAAACAAAATCTGATTTTTTTTTTGTGCGATAAACAACATCAACAAAAATAAAACAACTGAGAGTACATTTACTCCAATCACTAGCGGAACAGTAATGTGAAAAAAGAATGCCTTCAAATGTTCAACATGTCTGATTAAATCCCCTCAATTCCAGTTATTGGTGCCTGCAATTTCAGCAAAGGCTGCAGCACAGGCCTTCAACAAAGAATCCATCTAGGTTCTGGCTCTTAAAGACCTTCATGATTCCAAATTATTGTTTGACCTGAATAACAAAGATACCAAAGAGCTCTCAATGGTACCTTATGCACACTTTTAGCTCCTTGCACACACACACACACACACATACACACACACACACACACACACACACACACACACAGATATACACACACACAGATATATACACACACACACAGATATATACACACACACACACACACACACAGAGGCTGGGCACATCAACATGTACCATTTAATTTTTTTAAAATCCAAAACCAAAAGGTGCAGATACATGTACAAAGAGATCAACTTAGATCAGTTGGATTGCTCTACAGATGAGAGGTAAAAACTATCAATTTAACCGAATAGCACACCTTATAAACAAACACTCCCAATGACAACACACACACTTCACAGACATACATACACATGCATATGCAAAGAGATTGTGATAACCTGATCAGTGGACTGAGCACACACACACATATATACACACGTGCGCACACTTGCACATACAAAGAAAATGATAACTGGAGAAGTGACCAGTCTGTTGTTTGGATGGTAGGTCTAAACATTCCAATGACACCGCTAACATACACTCTTTCCAGGGCTGTTGCCGCCAGTACGGTTGCACAGTTTTAACTAGACCACTTTTCCCACCAGTGTCTCGATTTTTACAGGTACTGATTGGCCTTCAACAGATCCAGCGACTGGGGCTTCATTTTGCTGTGCTGCTTCGTCCCTCTTGTGCTGAATGGCTTCCAGTTCAGCTAGCATGTTAAATGATGAGGGAGTGGCCTGAGGTATGGAGGAAGAGAGAAGAGTGGTATGTACTGTTACGAGGCTGTTCACCAGCAAAGTAGGAGGGATAGAGGAAGGAGAGAAGGGGGAGGAGGATACAGGGCCGTAGCAAGATTCTTGCTTGTGACTTTCATTACGGAAGGGGAGTTTTTGATCCTTCAAACCCCCCAGCCCTGGGATTAGGGGAGCATAGAAGGGGAGGAGGGGAGGTGGGAAGAAAAAGAGGAGGGAATTTTTGTAATCTATTTGTTTGGCTCACCTGCTGATCAAGTTCTCCTTCCCTCTGGCATCGTGTGATATGTCATACATCTGTTGTGGATAGCTGCATTGGCATACTGACCCAAGTATCTGGTGCCAACCAGCTGCTGACAAAACTCCTTGTGAAGAGCCTGCAGCTGTTGGTGCTCCACTATATACAAGCTTGGGAGCAGCTCTTGACGGGTACTGCTGACTGCCATAAGGGTGAAATGCAGGAGCCCTTAGAATGACATCAGTGTGGTCTAGTACAGAGGACTGCAATGGATCTAAGGAGGTGATGAGCGAACGAAAGGGAAGGGAGACAGATAGAGGAGGCTGTAGGGAGAGCAAATTGCTGTGAAGGAAGCCCCTGCAGTTACCCCCTCATTTTGTTCACAGAGTCGCCTTCAGCAGGGACTATAGACAGTGAACAATGGCAGACCGAATGAATAATGTCAGGTATGACTAGTAGAAACAGTTGGTTTCCGTTCCGTGGTGCCAGAAGCGTTGAGACGGACGAGTGGTAGACCTATTCTATAAATCCGGCTGTAGCCGTCACCACAACCTGGTGAGATCCTTCGATATCAATGGTAGCTGCGAGAAATAAAGCCCGGTATCAGAAGGAGATGGCAGCACAGAGCTGGATTGGAAATATGGGAAAAGATGGGGGGGGGGGGGGGGGGGGGGGTGGTCTTTCCTTACCAGAAATAGCATTCAACGCAAAAAAAGGACAGTACTAGTAACCGTAGCAGAAACTTATGTTAAAACAATCCATGCTGGTATCGATGGTCTGAAAGTAGACTGCGTATTCTCTATGTAGAGCACTATAAACATACCATGGTAATATTTTCGTTTAGTATTATTAGGCCAAGTTAGAATGACATACGTCGGATATGCGAATTGCGCGCAGCACAGGCTGTGGTCAGATATGTATAAATGGATATGCGGTAAGTCAGAAATTCCGCGCAGCACGCACGAGCAATGAAGCGCACAACGCTTGGTCTTGTGGTGTTGCGGTGTTTCTACAGAGGACGTTGCGATAATTTTGGCACGAATAACATTCCATACGTGCGTGCGTGCGTGCGTGCGTGCGTGCGTGCGTGCGTGCGTGCGTGCGTGCGTGCGTGCGTGCGTGCGTGCGTGCGTGCGTGCGTGCGTGCGTGCGTGCGTGCGTGCGTGCGTGCGTGCGTGCGTTATTTACACCTCGCTATACAGAATTTAAATGATCGCACTATGATGAAAGCTTCTCGCAGAGTTGCAACAGTTGAAGAGTTTTATAGCATATTGAAGCAGGTTCACTCAAAAGACTGTCTACATGCGGGCTCAAAAAAGACATTTGCCTAGGTTTGCACGTTTTAAATGTTCCTTATGCTTACATGCATGCAGGTGATTCTAATTGTCTAGGTTCAATCTTTGTACTCGCATGTTCCTAGAAGTGTGTAGAGTATTTCATTAAGCTCTGTGAAACTTGCAGTCTTTATGTGCCTCAAAAAACCAAACCTCCATTGAGGCCTATAGTGGCAAATGGATTCTTTTCACGTAGTATATTTTTCTGCCCAAAAATTTTTATTATCCACTTTACAGATTGATCTGATTGACATGAGGCACTGCCTCATGATGGCAATAAGTGGATCTTGCATATTGTTGACCACTGGTCAAAGTTCAATTTAGCATATCCACTACCCCAGAAGACTTCCAAAGAAGTGACAAATGCTCTTGAGAAGTGGGTTTTCCCTATATTTGGTCTCCCTACTATCCTGCATAGTGACAATGGGAGAGAATTTGTGAATCATTTGATTGAGGACGTTCTAGCCACTTGGTCAGGAGCTGTACAGCTAGTGAGTGGTTGGCCGCGACATATCCTCAATTACAAGGCCTGGTGGAACAAGCTCACTATACACTGGAACGAATGATGAGTTCCAGAATTGCAGAGTCAGCATCTAATTCTCCTCCCTGGACTCACTGGCTACCACATATTGTCAGTAAGTTCTGCCTTGCAAATGTATACTGGGTGTCCACAAAAGAACGCAATGCTTTTTAACGGGAATAACTTTTGATAGGAGTATGAAAAAAATCTAATATACAACTTGAGGTTAGGCAAATGTCATTTTATTTACAAGGTTTTAATGATGCTTAATAAACTTTAATAAACACAACAAATTAACAACTTAAAAAGTGAAACCATGTTTAGAAACCCGTTTCGAAGCCAAAAACAAAATGGTCATTTTTTTCACCTCTTAAACTGAAAGAAAGATGCAACAATTAATTTCACTTCGGTTGCGCATGCACACTAGTTACACTTCATTGCATACACAGGTCCCGTTCCAAGACTAATGACGCAACCATTGACGCACCGTATTAGCTCCACCCCTTCAACTTGCACATTATCACGTGCCACTGAGCCCCACCCCATATTCATCCCTCGAATTGCTTAATTGTTTATTCAGCGAATAGCCCAATAAACATCTAAAGCTATCCTTGTGAAATCATAGATACTAGTAAATAGCCGTACCTGCGGCTGCTTATTTCTCGCTTTTAGAAATGAACTACAGTGGAGATCATGGTAGTTGATCGAAAAAAAAAAAGACACTAATTTTAGGTTCATTTGATTTTAAAACAACAACTATACATATGATATTCAGTATTTAAATATACCAATGCATATGGTAAACATTTGTCTATAAGTATTAATAAAAAAATGCGTGTCACGTGACTATTGCATCCATAACTTTCATTTTCTGTGACCCCAGTCTTCTCAAACGATTTTTCATCAGTATCTTCGTTCAGGGTTAACGAATTGAAATGATTATTGGAATGTAGCTCCAGCATAAACTTGCAAACCTTTTGGCCGAGCAGAATTCTGTACCCGGTAAACTGTTTGCGCATTTTCGAGCGACGCGTGCCTTTTAAGGGTTGAAAGTGTTAGGCATTCATTTTATCGAAACGCTCGGTTTATGACAAGTATAGCTTCCGGTTGTTCCGATAGACGTCTAGGGTATCGTTGGAGTTGCTGTTTTTAACGTGACAACGTGTTTTTCCATAAGAATTCGCGTTTTCAAAGTGAAGGGCCAAAATGTCACCATTTTATGAATGAATTTCATTAGGAAGCTGTTGTTATAAAAAATTATTTTTTGTTATGACCAAGCGTCATCGAGCTGCAAACCACGGCGAAGAGCGTCGCAAGAGGCAGAGCGTACCTGGGCGACGCTGGGACACAGTAAGGCTCCGAGGGGTGACATTCGGAGCGCGAGTGTTTTTGCGTCGGTATCTGGCAAATTTGGCATGTGGACTGCAAGCGATTCCAAATCCTTCCTTGCGCTATCGCGAATAGTACTGCTGGTTCTCCTGCAGTGCTTTTTAGCGTTGCTCGAAGACGACCACCGTGTCGAAGTGGTCTCGTTCCCAGACCCTCATACACAGCAGCGGCTGGATTACATCACCGCTACGTGTATTGCGAATGCATATCAGGCTGGGGACGAGACTAGTGTCGAAGCACCAGCACCGGGGTCACCCCTCGGAGCCTTTCTGTGTCCCAGCGTCGCCCAGGTACGCTCTGCCCCTTGCGATGCTCTTCGCCGTGGTTTGCAGCTCGATGACGCTTGGTTCTGAGAAGAACCGTTTTCAGTTCGATTACAACCGCCGTCCACTTTGTCAGTCATAACAACAAAAAAAATTGTTTATAACAACAGCTTCCTAATGAAATTCATTCATAAAATGGTGACATTTTGGGCCCTTCGCTTTGAAAAAGTGAGTTCTTATGGAAAAACACGTTGTCACGTTAAAAACAGCAACTCCAACGATACCCTAGACGTCTATCGGAACAACCGGAAGCTATACTAGCTTGTCATAAACCGAGCGTTTCGATAAAATAATGCCTAACACTTTCAGCCCTTAAAAGGCACGCGTCGCTCGAAAATGCGCAAACAGTTTACCGGGTACAGAATTCTGCTCGGCCAAAAGGTTTGCAAGTTTATGCTGGAGCTGTCACTGGAATTGTGGTCCTGAAGTATTTGGTCCCGGACGGAAATTCTCGCTGAAAATTTTATTCCGCCCGGACCGATAATTTCGAAAAATACGGTCCGCCCTGAAATTTTAGGTCCGGACGTTGTTTTCTAAGTCTATAATGAAGTTCACCACCATCTCCTTCGTAATCGCTGTAGTACATACATGTATGTAACTAGTCTCTTGACTTCATCGACGGGATTGAGTGGTAGGTGAATATAAATGTATAATCACTGATGCTCTCGTATCGATGTATTTTAATAGGACCTATGCATATGTACTCTGATGGTAGACCAACCAAAACCTTTTGGCGTTTTCTATCAAGGCCACACAGTAGGTGATCTGCAATTGGCCCTGATGTGTCTGCTTAATTGTAGTAGTTCAGTTGTGCAATTCATTGTATATAGGCCCTTTTCGTCACTCGGATATTTCCGTAAAAGCTGTGAATCAACATGGCGGACGTGTATTAATTTATATTGTGTGACACTGACGTATGTTAGATTACGGAGGGGTCACATGACACATGAAAAGGGCCTATAAATACTCAGGTAAAGTTCATTAACACACCAAGATTTATGTACAGAGTGAACAATTCCATTTTTCTGCACTTGATGGAAGAGAGTGGAGGCCAACACACTTGATGTGAAACCACTGTTTGCAAAGACCACACTGCACCATATCCCATAGGTGTCAGGCATCTGACAGCTACAAAACACATCTATATTCATGATGAGGGTATGACGGGCTCTTTTCACTTTCTTGGTAGGAAAAGGAGTGAAGTTTCTTGTAGTGTAGCACTTTAAGAGGTGGTCTCGCATAGTAGCCTGGTCAAACTTCATTTTTTCTAGGCAGTGACCCAGGGCAGCATGCAATGCAAATGCTATCGCAAAAACCCCACAATCATCACTGCCACGCTGCTTTTGGACGGTAGCAACATTCACAGCTAAGAATGAATTCCCCCACTCTCACATATTGATGTTCTGTACACCTGGCATAACTGATGGGTTAGGGTCGAAGAGATATGACTTCCAACCTTACGGCAGTCAAAAAGAGTGACTGTACCGCCAAGTCGTGCTGACGTTACCCAGTGGGAATCCGACACTATATGAATCTGAATGGCATCCATCTTGGCTGGAAGATATCCATTGTTCTGAGCTAGAAGAGTGCTCTGCCATCCATCAATGGTGGGGAACTGCATTCTGAGAAGCTCTTGTGCATAGAACATATGGTCATCAGTCAGCCATTCACCACCCACTACTTGTTTTTTCATTTTGCGTGTGAAAGGGCACTTTCTCTGTTAGAAAATAAATGGTAAATCATCAGTTTACACACATAATGCAGAGTGCAATCCAAATCAAAATGAGCAGTTTGTACTATATATAGGTAGTACATTCCTCTGCTATACACAAAGTAATTTACCTTACGAATGGTATCTCGTTTAACAGAAACTGAACAATCCTCCAGTACAGTGCAACCACTGTCAATGCCACCGACTTCAATACAGTCATTTTGATGGGCACAATTACAGGATGATGAATGGTCTATTGAAAATATACCAAGTCTTATATTCTAAGAAAGTGAAAAAGGATATACAAGACAAACCTTTAGATTGGCCTCCTTTGTGACAATCTGAATCATCTTCAGAAGAATGAGGGCTTGCCAGAGTACCAGAAGGAGTAACCTTTAAACAATGCATATTTCATGGTGGCTGAGAGTTGCATACACCCATGTATTTGTAAACATACTTCAGCTGCAGACTGACAAGTATCTCTTAATTGTACGATATTTACACACTAAAATTTTACTTACACAATCTCCTTGTGAAGAACTTTGATCTTCATCTACATCTTCCATACAGCATGCATCACTTCACATGTACATTTTTAAATGGCTGCCAGTAGCACGAGTAGTCTTGCCTTCTTCATTGCGTATCTCATATACCCGATTTGGCAGCACATTTATGATTGTGTATGGCCCAAGAAATCTTTCTGTAAGTTTTCCGCCCTTGACCTTTTTACGGGAAAAATTTCTCAGCAATACTAACTGGTCACACTGAAATTGGTCCGGTTTGCAGTGCTTTTTATCATATGCTTCTTTCTGCTTCAACTGTGCAGCAATAATGTTGCCTTTGGCCTCTTCCAATATGCGTGCATGTTCTGAAAATACAGCAGGATAGGGATGTTCGTCAAGTTCCCAATATGTCTTGCAGAGATCTTCAGAACATTGCCGCTCAAGCTCCACATCAATTGGAAGGGTTGCTCGGCGACCAAACATTAACATGAATGGTGTGTATTTAGTAGAGTCGTGTCGGGAAGTGTTATATGCGAAGGCACAAGTGTCTAGGTAGTGACTCCACATATCCTTCTTTGAAGACACATATTTCACCAGCATGTTTTGAAGCGTCTGATTGAAGCGCTCATCAAGACCATTGGCCTACAAGTCGGAGTTGAGAGAGATCAGATGACATCAGTTTGTATGCACGCATTTTTATATGTATACTACAGCCGGTACACAATGACATTCATGAAACAAACCTGAGGGTGGTAAGGTGTAGTTAGCCTCCTCTTAATTCCTAGCATCTCTGAAAGTTGGTCATTCAGTGCATTACAGAACTCGCTGCCATTGTCTGAAAGCAACACACGTGGTAGTCCCATTCGCATAAAGATCTGTAGTTAAAGTCCATAAATATTTGGAGCTCACCAAAACATATGATCAGTTGCATGGTAAGAGCATGCTTTGTACCACAAAAATTATCAAACTAAAATAACTAGTAAAGCCATGCACAGCTACATGTACAAATAGCTACATGCACAAATAAATAATTGGTACACATGCTGACCTTAAACAGTGAACTTGCCACTGTAGATGCCATTTTGTTGACTGTAGGTACCACCTCAACCCACTTTGTGAAGTAATCACTGATAGTGAGGATGTAGCGACTTCCGTCCTTTGCAACTGGGCTCAGAGGGCCAATGAAATCAATGCCAACCATGTATCAGGGGGCTTTAACTGGAATGGGATGAAGCTCAGGCACTCCAGTAGTTAGCTTTCTGTTCATGCGTTGACACATATCACATTTGATAGCTGCAGAAATATAACAGAACCAGGATTGAATTTGTAATGTAAAAAAATAACGGAGTACCATGCAGTTAAATAAGGAGCTCACCAAGCTAACAAAAACAATTTTAAGTACCTAGCTATATAGCAACGTGAGTTCATTAAGTCCACCTGGTGCGTACGTTGTAGAAAAAGGGCTCTGTCAAGAAGCCGTCGGTAATTCCTCACAAGATGACGGTAGTACATGTAAGTTAAAACGTAGCTGCACAAAAAGGTACCAGTGTTTCCTTACTGCAAAACATGTAATTAGAATTTCTTAAGTACAAGAAAACAACATAACATATAACAGACAATAAAAATAAATACACACTAACAAATGTGATCAAACGAGCCTATAATGAGACTCTGCCCTCGTGTACTGCTAGGGCCAGATCACAATAAACTGGATGGTGGTATGAAGATCTACTTCCTCGCAGGCATATGATAGCACTGCGCAGTATGGCAAAAGACAGACGACATCTCAGCCAGCCCATGAGGGAATATGCCTTGTCTTGTTTGTCAGAAAGTAGGTCGGCTAACCGTTTGTAAAAAGTGGTGGCTTCTCTCCCCATTGCACCCGAGGTGGAAAAAACAAGGGGTGTGAAGACGCCATGTTCAACATCATGAATGCGTTGCTCGTATTCCCTTTTCTTGGCTTGCTCATGAGTACGAAAGAGAGCAGAAAGAGGTTTGGAAACGTAGCTAGATGCATTAGGGTGAAAAACCCTTACTTCAAAATATGCATCTTGGCCCTTTGACCAAAATCCTCTTGCTCTAATGTCTGCCCTGGCCTCGGCATCTGTGTTGGCTGTACGGTAAGAAAACGTTTCTCCATTGAGAGGCTGTAATGTTGGCTCTGTTGTAACATTATGACAAACTTCCGTCAGCAATGAGGCAGTAAAATCTCTGATGTCATTGTGCCTAACAGTTAGGAAACCACCAAGATGGCAAGTCATGGCATGGTCAACATAGAACTGTTTTCCACAACTGCAATGTTGAGGGACATTGGGAAGGGACCAGTCGTATCTCAAGCACAAAGCATCACGAAACTCTCCTTTGTTTAGATGGAAGCCATGATCTGCAATGGGAAGGGCAGATAACCAAGAGGACGAACCTTTTTCACAAACCTGATCAAAGCAGCGTTGCAGTGATGGAGGTAATAGCTTGTATATGCCTTCTGCTTTTTGTTGAAGTGACTTATGATTTTCTGAACAGATATCCCTCTTCAGGGATTGAAGTAAGTTGTAGTCTAGCTGAATCTCGGTGGTTCCCGTTGACACGATCATGGAAGTAAGGGGAGCAGTAAGTTTTACTGATGCAAGGAAGGCAGGAGCGGACGTTTCGGTGGGATTGGCTATGCCCAGTTCCCCAAGTCGGACTGGTAGGGCAAGATAGCTACGTTCCAGACTGGAGCATGAAGGGCGGCCTGTTAAGGCTGGTAAAAGATATTCGTGAATTGCGTGCTCCAAAGGGACTTATAGGTTTTGTATGTCCGACATTGTCCTTGAGACGAAAGTCCACCGACTGGAGAGACCATGGGTGAATGCTGAATGCGGGTGCGTGGCAGCAATACATGCCAGACTCTTAACTTCCTCAACCCAGGTGCATACTTTCTTTCTGACATACTCTTCAGTAAAAGATTTAGAGCCAATGGCCGCCCCAAGACAACGCTTTCCAGCACAAATAGAAACATTGGTGCCAGCAAATAGCTGTTTGGCCTTCTCAGCATGCTCAAGTTTGGTGACTAAAAATGTTTTTGATGGGTTGGGATGGTATCCAAAATTAGGACCAGCAGAACACAGAGCATCCCACCACACTCGCAAATCAGCACATGACCCTACGCCAGATGCATCATCTGCATACCACACCTGGTGAACTTGAGGGCATGTTGCTGTCAGGGTCCGTATTAAGTGTATAACCCCTAGTGCATACATACCCATGGCCAATGGATCCCCCTGAGATGTTCCTTCTGAAGAAGATATTTTACCATTACCTGGAATGACAACCCTTATCGAGGTACGATACGTGTTCTGAAGGATCTGAAAAAATGGGGGACAGAGAACACTGATGTTGTGTAGAGCAGCTTGTCGGTTTAGCACATTAAAGGCATTGTTGGCATCAACTAATAAAATACCTTCCGTGGAAGTGTTTGAGAAGAGTTTCTGAATTGCATGCCTCACAACCACCCACAAGGCCAGCACACAACTGTATGGGACAAATAGCATCAGCAATGTCCTGACCAATAATGCTCAATACTGCCTTAGAAATGATTCGACGTGGTAGTTCTCCTATTGCTATTGGCCGCACACCTGGGTTTTTATCCAAAGGTCCAGTCGACATGCCACAAAAGCACAGAGAAACGCTGAGGGAATATCAGCTGTGCATAAACGTTTGCCAACAGAGGCAAGTGCTGAACAGAGGTCTTGTGAAGCAGAGGTGTATGATGAGCAAAGACGCCTCCAAGCATATGCGTCTAAACCAGAGAGGCCAGCCGAGCCCTTGGTGTGTAAAGCAGCTTGATATATAGACTGGGCTGTGAGTTGGTCAAAAAGTATGGGATTAACTGGGGCAGGATTGTCTTGGAGAAGGGAAGAATAAACAGATGGTATTCCTTTAGGGTGTTTATCAGATGGAATGTCTCTTACAGAACAGGATATCTGTTCACCAGTTGATGTCATCTCAAACACACTGTCATGCAGTTGTAATAGATTTCCATTAAATGATGAAGATAATAGCCTGAGAGCATCCCATGTCCTTCCATGTTTCATCAGAAAATCAAACTTGCGAGCCACTGCATCCAATCATGCTTCTTTGTACACAAGTAATGTTGTATACACCGGCCTTCATCGAGGAGAGCATTAATATCACCAGCACGCCACAGATCCAGACGTCGTTTCAAATGTTTAACGTGATCCTTGGATTTACTATTCTTGCTGGGCTTTTGCAAGAGTAGTATAGGAAGAATAGAAGTCGCCTTCATCACAACACACTCTAAACTAGAGCCATCAGCAAATGCAAATGTGTAAGGATGTGATTTTATGGTTATACAGAAATTATTTAGATATCCAGGTGGGGTGTGACAATATGGTAGGTGTTTAATATGGCATGTGAATTTGCATGGCTGCATGGATGCATGCATGTATCAAGTGAGTTCGTTCTTTTAAGGCACTGCATCAGACACTAGTAAGAGTGTACATTTAAGTCAGAAATGGGATTACGATCAATTCCATTCAAACCATGGCAAATTATTATGTATTTAGGTTGTTGGTATGTGATGTGTGTGTTGGTTCAAAAGCCTTGAGTATCCCTGGAGGATTAATATTGTATTTGTTCAAACAACTGCTGGAAGAGAGGTAGCTAGCTATGTGTGATGTGTCTGTTGTAATAGCTCTTGGTGTGAATTTAAAATGTATTGCCCTGTTGATGCGAGAATGTGATGGGTAAAACATATTTGAGGTTGCAAGGTTTTTTCCAGTGTTGCATCAGTATTTAGGTCGTGAGCAGGGTAACCTCACTGTGAGAGTATTTTGGATTGGACAACCACACAGTAGAAAGTACCAAAAGTGCCAAACATGGGTTTTTAACAGCTATATTTTGTGAGTGAAGTTGTTGGCTCATCCTTCCATGACAAAGTGACACTCTCTTTAGTGACAAACAGGCATATAAGCAGATTGCTTCCATTGCATGAGAATAATACTTTTGAAACACGCAAATGACTAGTATACAGGAAGCATGTGAATGTTTTTCAAAGCTAGTCAACAGTAAACCCACCTACAACACCAAATTTTGTTTTTAGAAACTGTATAAATTTGCATGAAACAACCAAATAAGAATTCACTGACACTTGAAGATCATCTCAACATTACATTTCGATCTGAGAATTAGGTGGTATTATTTTTACAAGTCATGCCCAGTTGTAAGCGCTAAAGAGGCATCCTGATGTTGGTGAAACTGCTCACTCTCTTACTTAATGAACAACGTTGGTTTTAAAAGATTAGACTTAGCAACACCGCAGATTTGAACACAAGTCACCATGACACACAAATACACATGCATACCAGTTGAGAGCCATATCTACAGTTCCTATGACATTGAATACTGTTGAAAAGAATGCTCAAACAGTTTGGCACTTTTTTTTCACACACACATTGATAACTAAACAGCACACTAAGAAGCCTTACAATATTAGTAGGAGCTATAGGCAGTATACACGCGGCTTCTTTAGTATTACGGGCATATACCAGTTAGCTATTAATGTAGAGCTAGCTGGAAGGATCTATAGTTTGCTTGATGCATGGACTGCACCATGTGTGCGTGTACCCGTACGTACACTGTATGCCAATAGGCACCCAGTCGTTCGTGCCTTTAACTCACCAACCATTTGCATCGAAGACATTCTCCAGTGTGGTTTTGTACTACGTAAGGCGAATCTCGATCTCGTCCACAACACGTAGCAAGAACGCTAATTGATGCGCAACGCCTGTATGAATGACCTACGGTCGGGTGTATGTTTTCTTTTACGAAGAGGTAGTAATACGGCTAGTTCATTTCTAAAAGCGAGAGATAAGCAGCCGCAGGTACGGCTATTTACTAGTGTCTTTGATTTCACAAAAATAGCTTTAGATCTTTATTGGGCTATTCGCTGAATAAACAATTAAGCAATTCGAGGGACGAATGTGGGGTGGGGCTCAGTGGCACGTGATAATGTGCAAGTTGAAGATGTGGAGCTAATACGGTGCGTCAATGGTTGAGTCACTAGTCTTGGAACAGGACCTGCGTATGCAATGAAGTGTAACTAGTGCGCATGCGCAACCGAGGTGAAATAATTGCTGCATCTTACTTTCAGTTAAAGAGGTGAAAAAAAATGATCATTTTGTTTTTGGCTTCGAAATGGGTGTCTAAACATGGTTTCACTTTTTAAGTTGTTAATTTGTTGTGTTTATTAAATTTAATTAAGCGTCGTTAATAACTTGTAACTAAAAAGATGTAAACACATTTGCCTAACCTCCAGTTGTTAGTTTCTAAATATTAGATTTTTTTCATACTTCTATCAAAAGTTATTCCTGTTCAAAAGCATTGCGTTCTTTCGTGGACACCCAGTATAAGCATTATACAGTGTGTATAGTTATAATTATGATTATGTAGATACAATCAATGCTCAAGTGTATAGCTCCACAAAGCACACTCCATTTGAACTTGTGTTTGGGCAACCACCAAGATCAGTTGTGGTACCAGATGCAAGACTTAAGGGACTCATCAATGAAGAGAATTTTGAATTAACTGGTGAGATGGAGAGTGCCCAGGACACATCTGATGTGGATCGTACTACTGTTGAACTGACTCCCAACACAATTCTGCAACTACTATCTAACACAGCTCCCTTGATAGCACCCATGACAGTTCCCCAACAGTCCTTGATACTGTCCAACACAGCTCCTCATCCATCCATGATAGTATCCATGACAGTGCCCCAACTGTCCTTGATAATATCCATCACAGTCCCCCATCTGTCAAAGAAAGCATGTTTGACAGTTCACCAACTTTGTGTGATGTCATCCAACACAGTTCCTGTTCCCATACTATCTTTAAGAATTCTCAGGATGTGACAGCAATGATAGTAACACTAATTCAAAACTATGTGACGGTGTGAGTAGATGTTGCAACTCTGAGTCTGAAACAGAAGAGAAGGATAAAACACTTCACATTTTGGACTCTGAAGCAAAAACTGAAGATCAATTTGTAGGCAGACAAAAACAACTCGCAACAATTGAGAAGCACAGACTCGTACGAGAGAAAGCAGACATGAACTATATGAGAACATGCAAGTAAAGTTTTCGAAGATGCACACAGTTCGTAAGTTTTAGAGTTGGAGAGCATGTCAGTGTTCGGATACCGTGCATTGATTAGAGTTGCACATACCTATTGCGACTACCATGCATTGTTGTCGAAGTAGTTGGTAAAGCACAATCATTACATCGTCTCCGTTGTAAATCCGGAGTAATTCAGAGATGTTATCAGGCTGCGATTTAAAGCCTTATAAAGGTCAGTATGACATACCATTGGATGGATGGGAAAATGAACCTCAAATAAGTTTGAAAGAAGCTGCAAAAAATCAGGCACCTTGGAATTCGTTTGCAGACAATAAATGCAATTGCAAGGCGGAAAATGTGATAACTTTAGATGCTCTTGTAGGAAAAACAAAATATATTGCAGCAATCACTGTCACAAGGGCAACTCCTGCAAGAATAGAGGTCCACCTGAAGAAATATCTGAAATAGAAAAAGGTGAGATGGCATTACATAGTGCATGGGGCCTGTGTTGGGAATATTCAATATAACTCAGTACTATGTTTAGTTTAATTTTAATTTCATTTATTGTCTCAGTTTAATTTTTCTCACTTGATGTATGTTATAAACAAATACGAATTTTTGTGTCAGTTTTAGTACATATTTGAAAATTCATCTAATCTGTACATTTGCATGTATAGGTTGTAGCTGTAGAAGTGGGTGTCACAGCAAGAGAAAATGCTCGTGCAGATCAGGAAATAGGATGTGCCTATCATTGTGCCATCCAGGTCATACATGCCCAAATTGCAAAGATACTAGGTTGCTGTCAACCAAACAAATTGATATTGTATCAGATGCAAGTCCAGCAAAAGAAGTAGTGAAACCATGGACTTCTATTTGTGGAATTCTTTTAACACAATCACACAAAGAAGTGGTCTCCTAATCTGTGGCTAGATGATGACTTAATTAATGCAGCACAGTACTTGATAAAGAAACAAAACCCATCTATTGATGGATTTCAGTCTACTATTCTGTCTTTTAAGTTTCAAATGGAGCCTAAATGAACACCCTTTATTCAGATATTGAACATTAACAACAATCATTGGATAACAATATCTACCAATGGTGTACCACCATCTACTGTCAAAGCAACCATGGGCAACTGCCTCATCATGAGCAAAAGTTAGTGGCAGATATTTTGCAGTCTTGTCAACCTGATATTGTAATCCATTATATTGATGTCCAAAAACAAGTTATAATACAAGTGATTGCGGCTTGTTCTCAATAGCATTTGCAACTGCAATAACTTTTGGTCAAGATCCTGCCATGATATATTTTGATCAGGAAAAAATGAGGCAGCACGTTATCAACTGCTTTGAAATTGGACACATGTCATTGTTCCCAACCCATGGTCACCGAAACCCACAGCAACACACCACAGAAACCATTTCTATTTATTGTATTTGCCGTCTCATCGCTGAAGGCACCATGATACAATGTTTCTCCTGTAAAGAATGGTTTCATAAGTCCTGTGTGTCTGTTCCCTAAAATTTCATTCATAACAAAAAACTTGTCTGGAACTGTCAGTCGTCTGCTGGTATATGCCATGATAGCATTCTTAGTGTTGTATTTGTTTCAGTGATGCATTGACACTCATGAATTATAACTCATGGGCAGGGGGGTGAGGGGGTGTAGTTTTTGTTTCCATATGGTCGCCTCAATATGCAATTTATACACAAATATTCAGTCACCCATTGAACAACTTAACCGGGTATAAGTCCTGTTGAACAGCCGGGTAAGTCGCGTTCAACAAGCGGGTACAGCCGGGTAAACTATATACTTTTATACGGATAACCCATTGAACAATCGGGTTAGTCCCGTTGAACAGTCGGGTAAGTGCCGTTAGACAACTGGATAACCCATTGAACAACTCCGTTGAACAACCGGGTAAGTCCCGTTGAACAACCGGGTAAACTATATTGTCCCGTTAGACAACCGGATAGTTATAACGCAACCGGGTACCCGGTTGAATAACCGGGTACCCGGTTGATCAATCGGGTGCCCGGTTGATCAACCGGCGTCCCGTTGATCAGCGGGACAAATTGATCATTGGTACGGAACATTTTCTTTCTCCCGCATCGAACAACGCAGAGAAGTTTACCATGCATGCATTCTCTACGCGCGCGCACCACCGAATTCTGCGATAGGTACCGCATACCACGCTGACTACACGATTGAAGATAAGGAAATAGTGAAACACCCTTCAAATCAATCGGCTTCAAGCTGCAGAATTACAACTATTCAACTATCTACTATTGAATAAGGGGTTAACCACAATTGTTGCCAGACAATTCGGCCGGCAATTCACGTATCATTATAATTGTAGGTTTAGTTTGTCACGTTACACCATTTATATTGTGTAATTGATGTATTTTTCACAACGTCGCTTTTCATCAACGAAAATTATGGTAGGAGTTTGTTGTAAAACAAATGAACCATCAACTTAATGAAAAGCGTCGTTGTCATCCCGTTGAGAATCTGCAGTTCTTCGTACACCATACCACCGTAGTGACCGTACAGTAAATATAAATACCTACGCACACTACAGGGAAAAAGTAACTTTTTCCCTGTGGTGTGCGTAGGTAATTATATTTACTGTACGGTGGTACGGTGTACGAAGAACTGCAGATTCTCAACGGGATTACTTAAATTGAAAAGAGTGGTTCATAACAAAAATAGTTTATAAAATGAGATGTTATAGTGTATTTTACATCATTCAGAAGGGATACGGTATTGTCCAATTATCAGAGTATTATTCAGCATCGTGACGTATAATCTGCTTCCTTTTATAGTTACCCATATACCATTGGCTTGCTAACCACTGTATTTTGGAAGTCAACCGTGCTCTATCTATTATTCTTTGATGAGGTTAGCCGTCCTCGTTATAAAGTATATTGTTTTAAAGTTTTTAAGAGTGCATGAAATGTTCAGTTACTGGATTATAGAGAGTGGAGGGGACGAAGGGAGCTATGTAGAAAGGAGAGGACAGTGTGTGGTGAGAGTACCGCTCGTAAAGAAAGCATAACTAACAAACGCACATGCAATCTTATTCATATAAAAACGAGGCCTAATCATGTTTATACTCATGGCCTAATCCTCAGCATGTATAGCCTGAGCGCAGAGTATATACGCGTTAGAGCAGTATCAGTAGAAGCTAAAAGATGCATGTATATGGTACGTGAGTGTTGAGCACGTTACGACCGTTCAACGGACTTGCTATACGGAGACGGTACGGGAACTATTTTTTGACCGCTACTTAGCATTGCTAGCTTAGCTTAATTCCGTTCGTAACAAACACGCGTGTGGGGTTTAATACACAAGTATTCAGAAAGCAAAAAGCACAGAATTGTGTGCGTCTCACTCATAAGAAGACCTCAGAGTGAAAAGGAAATCAAGTAAGTAGCCACGTCTTGAGTCTATGTACACGCGTTTGTAAAATACAGCTTTTAGCAGTGACATATACTTTGGGATGTATATACGGTGGCATGCGCGGTGATCTTGTGAGGTAGTCGACAACATTCTCTTCGAGAAGGGTTCTTGGCAATAATAGTGTCGGGGGAAATGAAAAAATGTAGGTCACGTGTACAATACTAAAATCCTATATTTAAATCGCGCTAAATATAGGTCTGCGTCATTCCCCCCCCCCCCCCCCCCAACCCCCTTTCACTATTACACCACACCATTCTCACCAACAATAATTCCTTACGCCACTCCATGCAGCTGTATGGACTCGAGGCGTGGCTGCTTAAGTTTTCACTTCTCATTAAAAATTGATGACATTATCCATAGCTACATCGCGTCACTGTGGAGAATTATATAATCTCATATACAGTACGCTTAATTATAAAGCCGTTGGCTTTTCGATCACGCGTGGTGGATTACATATACCGGCCGCATAATAAAATTGAAATTGTCATACCACCTGTAAAAAACATCGTCAGAACAACGATATTTTACAAAGCAAATTTGCTGTTTGCGCCATGCTACCCTTGCACATAGTCACGTATTATGAATACGCTTGACAAGGTAGATGTCATTCTTAAAATATTGGTGGATAAGGCGTAGGAGAAGCTAAACGTTAGGCAAATGCCTGTGTACTATGGACTATGTGTTTTGACTAGTACCACCCTTGCACATATTTTGAATACGCTTGACGAGGTAGATATCCTCTTCGAAGTACTGTATTCGTGGATAATGCGGAGGAGATGCCAGCTATCAACGTTAGACAAATGCCTGCGTACCATGGACTATGAATTTGGTTATGTGTTTACGTAATTCAATAGCATTGGGATGCTTCACTCTTATAGTGGAATGCCATCACGCGCACTCCCACTTATTTTTGCATGGGGAGTAATTATTCCTTAATTCTCCTCGTTCCAATAAAACGTCACACCGAACAGTGGAGTAGAATTCAATCCGACTTTGTGCCACTCCGCTTGGTATGGAGTGAAATTCACTCCTCTGGTGATAATCGGGATGCTTCCTTGTGATATTACTCCAGGGAATTTACGCAAACATTTTTTCAGTGATCAGCAGTACCTATATATAAATGTTTACAAGCTTCATGGGAGGGAGACTCAGAGGAAAAATGGAAGTGCTAGAACCGATCCTATATTCCTCAAAGTTTAAGAGGGTACGGTAGACCCTATCTCCCCTATAGCGCCCACGTCATGAGTAGTATAGTGCCAGTGTTGATGCGCGCTAGACACCATCACAACTAATGAATTAGATGGTATTGTCATTTCTCAAGAACTGAATAGAACCAACATCGGTAAACAGGAGCCGCTTCGGATGTTGTTCCACACCCTGATGACTAGCTATAAATTCTTGATTTGTGCTTGTATTCTACTTACCCAAAATGCGACGCGATTTGTAATAGGTGGTGACCATTTCGATTTTGTATGCGGCCAGTATATGCCATTATTGTAATCAACCACACGTGATCGAAAAGCCAATGGCTTTAAATAGCGATACTGCTTTTAAATATTGTATTTGCGCATGCTGGACATACACGTCATTCATTCCAACCTAATCTTCGGAACCAAGTACTTTTTGTTTAATCTCCAGCTCGCTCACGGTCCTTATTTAATGTCTTGCGGTCCGTAACGTGGTTAATCCCGAAAATGAGGGGCTAACCCCGTACATTTGTTATGTCAAAATTCGTGGTTCATTTTCGCAATATGGATTTAAAAATTCTACCAATCGTAAGAGCCAAAAAGTCAACCTATTTGGCACTCACCATTCGAGGTTACGCAACTTTTATGAATGGTTAAATCAAGATATTGCACTAACCGCAGTTTATATATACGCACGCATGGTATTTCTCAAAACATAGAGATACATTATTGCTGATATAATATTGTACTTAAAGATTTTTGTCTTATGAAATGCAGTGCATCTCTTAGGCAAAGGTAGATAAACAAACATGGTAATTGGTAATCTTCCACTGATCATTTATTTGCTAGTAATTCAAGCTTTTACTATTCGGAGTTAACCCCTTAATTGTAGACGTGAACCCCGGACCGCAAGACATTAACACGCAGTCCATGAAATTTTGATACCAAAACAAGCTAAAAGTGCGCATCACACCGTCGAACACAAAGTTGTCGCGAGCACAGTATTTATAACAAAAAGTGTAGAATGACCCTCTAGACGGCGATTTTCGCTTTTTCCGCGTTCATAGGCCTTATACTTAAAATACCCCATCTTGTCTAAGTTAACGGGTTGAGCCAGTTACCCAATAGTGTACACATTTTTCCTGTTGGCGCATGAGCCAAACTAATGTACTAATCAAGTACTAAAAACTATATCCTACTAACAAATGTGTACCATTTTGACCTTTGAACGCTTCTTTTGTTCTCTTTTTTTGGAAAGTCACGTTCCCAGGCCCAGCATTCAAAAATTGATAAATGGTAAACAATCAAGCCTATATCGTGCAGATGCGTTCAACGAGTGATTTGTGTATATGCCTTTCTATGCGTTCAACCAACTCATGTTTTTTGCCTGATTTTTTTAAACTTGTGTTCCTGAAGGTATGCTTTTAATTCTGGTACCTTCAGAAGGTTGAGGTTGACAGATCCCCATTGAATCTCTTCAAAGGATCGACATCTTCACTGCTCTTCTTTCTACGTTTCTTTGGTAATTTAAGGGAACTCTTACTTAGCCCAATGCGTTGGTACACAAGTCTCACCTGACCAATAACAGGGACCACTGATAGTCGTAATTGTCCCTCCTCGTACTGTACAACTAAACGAGACTGAACAGCTTCAGCTGAAACTTTAAGGCGACTCTTTACTTTCTTCCATTTACAATTTTACTCTCACCTTCTTGCTAACATTTAGCAATGAACTCGTGGTTAGCTGTGAATGCATGTTTTTACGACAATGAGCCCAACCTGGAAAAAAATTACCTTCAAAAGAAGCATACCATTAGTTGTTGAAATAACAGCTGTAGCATGTCCTCCTACTGAACAGTTTCTTGTATCGAGAATTGTGTTGGCATTACACATTGCCAAACTGATTGCATCTTTTCGTACTTGAGGGCCACTGCATTTATGCTTGTTTAATGTAACAACATTCTTGAAGTGATACAGGGATTTTTTACACTGCGGGTAAATTTCAGCTATTTCTTCAAGGGCTCTTTTCATCTTGTGTTCTTCCGCAATCTTCTTCTGTTTGCGTTTGCTTAAATATACAGATCTGCATTTATACTTGCTACAGGCCCTTTCTATTACCATTTTAGACCCCAGGTTGTGCAGCATCACTGTAGAGCCACTGAAGTTTTTGCGACTGTTGCCAAAAGGGTCTTCATCATTGGAAGAGAGGGGAGCAGTGACCATTTTTTTATACAGACTGTCCCAGGTTCCTGAAAAACATGACTTTTTGCTTTTCACTGTTGTACTGAATTGAATAATAGTTCATGATTCCCTAAATAGCCGCAGCATTAGTGAACCTGAAAGGAGCATCCTGTTTAGGTTTGACTAGTAGTACTATAGTGTTTTTCACACTTTTTGTACTAAGAGCAACTGCTAACTGTTTAGCTGTTGAAACCTTCCTTCCAAATTCGCCTTCCGAAATGTAGGCATCCACCCTTGCTTGTTGGTGGGCAAAGTGGGTGTCACATACATCCTTTCCTGCTGCTGCTTCATTGTGGTGATATGCAAGCAGCTCCATTCGTGTTGATGAAACAGCTTGATGCACACACATCTTCATGTCTTTGCCAGAGCAGTTTTTGGCATCGTCACTCTGCAGGATGACTTGCTTTAGGTAAAGGAAACACCGATATAGGGCATGAAGCCCAGCTTCCAACAAGGCAAGGCAACAAATGAATCGCTCTTCTCATCATCTTGGACAATACAGTCCACAAAGTGAAGCGTAGTATCACTCTCATGATCATTCACTGCATCACTCATTGCCAGTGACTGCACTTAAATTCACACAACTGTAACTAACTTCATTTGTGCTCTCAAACTCTTGCTCTTTTCCCTCCATCTGCACATCCTTTACGCCTTCTGTGTCATCAGCCACTGAGCATGCCACCTCATCATTCCCCAAACTCTCCACATCATCCCCCCAAATTCTCTACCTCATCAACCAAAACCCTCTACCTCATCTCCCAAACCTTCCACTTCATCCCAAAATGATCCATCTTCTCCACCAAACCCTCTACTACCTCACCCTGTAAATTCCACCTCTTCAATATCTGAACTCTCCACCTCATCACTCTCCAAACTCTCCACCTCATCATCCTCCAAACTCTCCACCTCATCACCCTCCAAACTCTCCACCTCATCATCCTCCAAACTAACTCTCCAACTCATCACCTTCCAAACTCTCCACCTCATCACCCTCCAAACTCTCCACCTCATCACCCTCCAAACTCTCCACCTCATCACCCTCCAAACTCTCCATCTCATCACTTTCCAAACTCTCCACCTCATCACCCTCCCAACCCTCCACCTCATCACCCTCCAAAATGTCTACCTCGTCATCTTCTGCATCTTCCACCTCATTATCCCCTAAAGTGTCTTCCTGACAAATGTGAGCATCAGTTGTGTTTTTAACAAAAGCCGCCATCCCAAACCACTGCATTCCTTTTTCGCCATAGTAGGCATCGCCACCTTCCCGGAATCCATGGCTCCAAAACTTTTGTTTAAAGTCAAACACAATATACACTGTGTCTCCACTCATGCTGTGTCGCACCTTCTTCATGAGATATTGCTGTTGGACATCCTGGACTACATGGGCCGTGTATCTTTATGTACGCCTTTCACATTGATGGATAGTTAGAATAATATCAGCAAGGACATCCTGCTTGCTATCATGTGAGAATCTCATCAATGCAGATTGCCTTAGTTGATCATAGAAAAGGAATGAGCACCTGCTTACTTTGCACTCAAGCAGGCCACATACATTCGTGGCGGAATCAGTACATGGGGCATGATGCTCAACAAGATCCAGAGTATATTCGGGCGAATGAGTTGTACTTTCAGTGTTGCTTATTTGCCCTGAAATCAAGGCATACATATCCATCTGAGCTTTTACGGATGTAATCAGCTGTGACTTGATATCCTGAAACAAATTAGGATCATCAGCTAAATTGGAAACAGATTGATATAATTGAAAAACGTTCCTCTCTTCATCAGAGATCTGATGACATTGATGCTGTTGGCAACTACTCTTAGACTCATACTGATGGATAACTCCTTCATGTACATGCAGTGAATATGTATTGGAAAGGAAGGAAAAATCTCCGAAGAAGCAGTTGTGACCTCAGCATCTGGTCAGAATCTGAAGCAGGGGCAATCATATCAAAAACCTTATTCACGAGTTCACAATTGTCAGTATGAAAGTTTACTTTTATATAATCAACCCCAGCTCAATGAGATTGTTTTTTCCACCTCCAGTGATGTGTCTGGCAATCTCACAGAAGAGAGATTCCTTCATGTGCGGGAGATCAGGAAATTGGATCTTATGATTTTCAGCATACTCCTTATACATCTCAGACACATCACACTTCAGTAGAAGCGATTTCATTGCACAAATATTTTCTAAGTCCTTCCATCTACATGATGTAGCAGGTTCTCTTTTTACTAGCCAAGCCAAGCGTGATACATTTTTCCAGGAATACACATTTTCCACTGCCAATTTCACTACTTCATCCTTCATCATTTGCTGGGTTTGAAAAAAAAAGGAACAAGTTGAAAACCGCGGTGAAGATACTTGGCATCCACTTTTGCCTGGAACATGATGCGTTTCATTGTTGCCTTTGACAACTTCCCTCCAACCTTGGCTAGTACCTCCTGAACATATTCAAGAGGCAGATTCTTTAGCTGGGCTAGTAAAGATCAAGCATCAATGGAAGTGGTAGCTCCACTTTGGACAACTGACAAGTGCTATGCTTGTAGCAACATCATACAGTTGCTTAGAAGCATCAGCTGTGATGGGTGATATGACAGTACCTTCATCATCAATGTCTTCAGGGGCATTTTCAATTGGAATGTGAATCATTTGCTTCCATGGTACATGCCAGCTGGCAGAAGCATCTTCAGCACTCCAGTGACTATCACTGTGCAAAAAACGTAGTATACGATAGCGTATATTTTTGCGTATATTTTGCGTATACCATCAATATACCAAGGGTAGTGTATATTACGAATATCCACCTGGTATATTTTAAGAATCCACAGGTGACAATTATTCATTGCGCGTATTCTCGAAGTATTAAGAATACACAAACCACAATGAATTTGCAAATTAGATAACTTACGTAAAAATAGAAATGACTTTGATATGACTCTTCAGATTATAAGTTTGAACCTCTCGATCAAGAATGTATGGCTGTATGTTTCCAATGTGATTTCGAACGTAGAGCATTGTGGACATACAGTAGTGGTCAATAAAAACTTTATGGATCGGATTCGTAGTCGGTATTAAAGGAATTGGTAGTTGCCAGCATGGGAACGCCTCTATAGACTTGGATCAAGAGGCAAATATCAAGAATCGTATGAAGACTCGTAGCGCGAGTCGTAGGCAGTATGCTCGATATCCACGTAGATATGAATTATCAAATTTAAAACATTAAATTTCTTAATAACCCTATAACTATTTTGATGGTTTAAATTCGAATACCTATACCTTCAACTAAAAATTTACAAGGTATGTGATCAGTTAAAATAGGATAGTTTTGATGCCAGAATTATAAGCTGTAGTGGGACCACATGCGTAATATTCGATTCGGACATTGCAGGATCATACATAGCCAGCCACTTGAAAGTGGCCGGGGTGTCGACATCGTTCTGTTTGGGACTCGACTTATAGCGAGCGGTGGATTCACAACTGGGCCAATGGAGGGGAAGGGGCGCTTCAGGTCCGAGTTATGGCAGCCTAGTACCACACCCGGGAGCCGTCCATTTCTATATATAACTTGTAGTGGATGGTAGTCGTCGGGAGGGGGTCGTTCGACCGACCCGACCCAACAACCCCCCCATCCCCACCCCTCGCCCATCTCCTGGCTAGGTTTGGTGTATATGCTTCAAATTGGTCGAGTTGTCACCCCAATTGTCTCCTAAGAGTCATGTGACTCTGATGGGTGTGGCTATCTAAAGTGAGTGGTTTGCTTTTAATAATGCAATTTACAACCTTTCATGTCTATCTGTGTAGATATGTGACACATGGTTTGGTGTATAAATTGGTCAGAGTTGTCACCCGGTCAAGTAGAGGTCATGTGACTCTAATGGGGATGTGACTGTCTGATGGTGACACTGATGGGTATAGCTATCTCAGGTGAGTGGTTTGCTTCTAATGACAAACTTTCATGTCTGCACATTCAAGTGTATGTGATGCAAGGTTTGCTGTTTAAGCTCCCACCCCAATGGTAGGGGTCAAGTGACTGATGGGTATGAGTGGTTTGCTTCACGTTCACATTCAAAATGTGAAATTGAGCTCTAAATTCTGTCACAATTCAGAGCAGCATGTCACCACAACAGTCCACATTGCAGGGTGACGAGAGTGACCCACCCCCAAGATGAGCCTGTGACCGGAAGTGGGCGTTACCGCCACGTGAGTCATAGTGTCTCTGTTAAAATGTGAAATTGAGCTCTAAATTCTGTTACAATTCTGAGCAGCATGTCACCACGACAGTCCACATTGCAGGGTGCAGAGAGTGACCCACCCCCAAGATGAGCCTGTGACCGGAAGTGGGCGTTACCGCCACGTGAGTCATAGTGTCTCTGTTAAAATGTGAAATTGAGCTCTAAATTCTGTCACAATTCAGAGCAGCATGTCACCACGACAGTCCACATTGCAGGGTGCAGAGAGTGACCCACCCCCAAGATGAGCCTGTGACCGGAAGTGGGCGTTACCGCCACGTGAGTCATAGTGTCTCTGTTAAAATGTGAAATTGAGCTCTAAATTCTGTCACAATTCAGAGCAGCATGTCACCACGACAGTCCACATTGCAAGGTGAAGAGAGTGACCCACCCCCAAGATGAGCCTGTGACCGGAAGTGGGCGTTACCGCCACATGAGTCATAGTGTCTCTGTTAAAATGTGAAATTGAGCTCTAAATTCTGTCACAATTCAGAGCAGCATGTCACCACGACAGTCCACATTGCAGGGTGAAGAGAGTGACCCACCCCCAAGGTGAGCCTGTGACCGGAAGTGGGCGTTACCGCCACATGAGTCATAGTGTCTCTGTTAAAATGTGAAATTGAGCTCTAAATTCTGTCACAATTCAGAGCAGCATGTCACCACGACAGTCCACATTGCAGGGTGCAGAGAGTGACCCACCTCCAAGATGAGCCTGTGACCGGAAGTGGGCGTTACCGCCACGTGAGTCATAGTGTCTCTGTTAAAATGTGAAATTGAGCTCTAAATTCTGCCACAATTCAGAGCAGCATGTCACCGCGACAGTCCACATTGCAGGGTGAAGAGAGTGACCCATCCCCAAGATGAGCCTGTGGGCGTTACCGCCACGTGAGTCATAGTGTCTCTGTTAAAATGTGAAATTGAGCTCTAAATTCTGTCACAATTCAGAGCAGCATGTCACCACGACAGTCCATATTGCAGGGTGCAGAGAGTGACCCACCCCCAAGATGAGCCTGTGACCGGAAGTGGGCGTTACCGCCACGTGAGTCATAGTGTCTCTGTTAAAATGTGAAATTCAGCTCTAAACTCTGTCACAATTCAGAGCAGCATCTCACCACGACAGTCCACATTGCAGGGTGAAGAGAGTGACCCATCCCCAAGATGAGCCTGTGACCGGAAGTGGGCGTTACCGCCACGTGAGTCATAGTGTTTCTGTTCAAATGTGGAATAGAGCCCTAAATTCTGTCTCAATTCAGGACATCATGGCTGGCTACTTTAAAGGGCAAGGAAGCTTTGACATCACACCACTATTGACACCAGACCATCATCATTGTACATCAGCACATGCGTGTATATATGTACATATTGATTAACGCATGTGTAACTTTAGTATCGTGGTCATTACCATCACATGGTTCATGGACATTACAATGAGATTGTTACGACCTTCAACACTTAGAACAGCCTAATATAAAGATGTGAACACCTCAGTATAAACCTACAGTCCCTGAGAAAGACCAAAATGAGAGTTAATGGAACATCAATTATAAATATTAACATCCCAACCAATCATGTTTCAATGGCTATACCATGTAATAGGTATGTGTAAACATAGGGGAAACAGTTCAGAATGGCTTTCTACATGGGTCATGATCATCACATGCAAAAGGAAAAGGGGCTCGCGATCGGGTACCCAGGATTAACACCTGAATGCCTGTTTAAAATCCCAACAAAGCATGTTTCAATGCGTATACCATGTGATAAGTATGCATAAACATAGAAGCAGCAGTTCTGAATGACTTTCTACTTGGGTCATGATTATCACAGCTCTCTCACATAGCACATATCGGATTGAATCATGTATAAAAATAAAGAACGCGCGTGCATTCATTTCGCATGTATCGAATTATGAATTAATGCCGGCACAGTTAGAACAACACCTCAAGGTTTGCATCCTACATGATGCATGCGCAGTTGTAAGATTCATAAACATAAAATAACAATATTAATAGAAATAATATGCAATGCATGCACATTAATGTTTTGTTCAGTGCATGATTAATACCTATTAGCGGCTGATCATGTACAAGTATAGATGCATACAACATACACTAGCTCTAGACCATGTGACGGTGCATAGAAAGCATTTTGAGGAGCTATGCATCTGATCGAACTTATATAGACGGCTGTATTTGTTATTATGCCACGCCCCCACCTTGTGCCATAGATTATATACGTATATCATCATGGGAAAGCTGAGCTGCTCATTGTGGTTACGTGACACTGGAATACCCTTCACAACTTCAACCGGCTACCGAGCGTCTTACCAATCAGAACACAAATAGCACGATGCATGCTAATCTCATAGCAAACCCAGCTACGCGTTTCTTCAGAAGTGGATTACCGTGAATATTAGTGCACTTCACAAGCCCCACACATACGTGATACCATAGATAGTAAAACTATCTTGTGAATTGAAAGTTTGAAACGACATTTGTCATACATGTAGACTACGTTTATAAACTTATTAAATTAATTACAAGTGTACTAGTAATTTGGCGCCAAACTACCACGCGGAGTGGGCGATCGAGGTCGCAGGGATATCAGGCAGCTGCCAGCACACCAGAAAGAACTGGATGACGGACGTCAGGTTAGTCCAAAAGTATATTGAGATGTTCATAGTTCGTAAACCATTTTGTTTATGCCAAGACATTTTGACGATGCCTCACCCGGCAAATTGCCAGGACAGCGCAGCGTCCGCGGACTTGGATTTCAGGTAAGTTCACCGGCCATGGAATAGCAAGTCGTCGCTGATATACTAAGACACATCGATGAAGCTGTATTGCATCGCAAGGATATGGTGGAAGCCCCACTGAAATATAGGTAAGGCATATTTCAGAATTCTAGCAGTCAGAAGGAAGATCAGCACTTCAGTTCGGCTTGATGAAAGGTAAGCGATTGTGCGCTTTTTTCTAACGCAATCACGACCATGTATCGCGGCAGAGTTCGATGAAGACCTTCACGCTATTGTCGCTACAGTTAAAGGTAGAGCCTTAAATTCATAATCCTATTTATTCACCCTACCACCATATCCTCCTTTTACTAGGTGGTACAAGCGAACTCAGGGTAATTGAAGGCTATTAAGCTCAACAGCGTACGTCCTACCTATGTCTTGTTATGCTCTTTTCCTGCTGTAGCATTTGGTAAAAAGGTTTGTTATGCAGACAGAAGAAAGGCTATTGTGACGTAGTTGTGGGAGAAAGGGTGCCAAATGCTGATAGAAGAAGAGAAGCAGTTATGGGGGACATCAAGCCTACAATGATGTCAGAAGAGGAGAGCGACGACCAGAACGCTCAAACTCTACAACGTCGCCGTCCGTTGTGACGTTCTGACACGCTAAATGACTTGATTGATGACTTGGATGAACGAATAAAAGGAACTAGCAACTCGAGGCTCCATCCATAGAAGCAGAGAGTTGAAGGACCGCTCTTAGACGCATCCAGTCCACCAACTGCACAACCCTGGATGATTCGAGAGAAAGCTTGAACGTTATAACGCATTTTATGTTTTCTTTTATCGATTGTATTGATAATTTTATTATAAATTTGATCATGAGTACACAAATAGAAACAAGCTAGTATACAGTGAACAGATTCGGAGACGTTTCCAAATATGTGCTGAGTACGGAAGCGGACATGGTGCACGGAGACATATGTTAACAAACCCATAATAAGCGCACGTGATAGTATCGAGTATACGCAAAATATACGACATGAGATTCTGGTTCTATCCGCAAAATATACCAATGCGTATTCTTTGCGTATAGCATGTGTATATTCATATGTATATTTAGCATATACGCAGAGTATACACTATCGTATATCCAACTTGTAGCACAGTGTATTCGACTAAAGACTCGTTCCAGGGTTGCAAAAACCTATCCAATGATGTGTCTGCCTTAGTATGAGCCTTTTTCCTATCATCAATGCTTGGAAGTCTTCTCACATCAAGCATAGCACACTTCTCCACCCAGCTGACTGAGCAGACATAGGATGTTGTTGGTGACATTATATCCATTGGCTTCACACTTGCGCTTTGGCATAGTTTAGTAACGGTGCTCCCAAAGACTGAGCAGGTCCAATTTGATCTGATGATCCAGTACCTGTCATAATTTATGACTTCCAAGTGTAGGAACGGGATCAAGAAGCATCATCTGAGTCCGACAATGTGTTCAGAAATCGGGCTGGGGTTTTAGTATGACGCTTTGCCATGACTCTCTGGGGGCATTGTTCTTCCTAGGACGTCCCATACGCTTTAAACACATGCAACAAGCGCTGCATAGTCCAGAATTACTTGCATAGTCCAGAATTACTTGCATAGTCCAGAAGTACTTGCATACTCCCTTTTTGTGCTTGCATCCACGAGGAGTCATTATTAATCTCAAGTGATGTCCTTGTTTATATTTACGTCATCCGTTCTTGGGATAAGCTTTTTGTTGACACCCTATTGTGTGTTTACACGCATATTTAACGATAGCAACGTTTTGTGAACAATATTTGCATGTATTTGATACTAAATAATCAAGTACATGTATACGCTCATTACATGCAGTTTGTTGACAGCTGGATCATAGCACATGTTAGCTGGAAAACATTTCAAGCTGCTTTATGTGCTCTGCTGTCCTTAAACGATCATTTATAGTAAAAAACCGCCTCTGAGAACAAAATATGCAGTCAATAGTGATTATAGCCATGGAACTCATTTCATGTTCTTAGATTTCTCAACATCGTCATTATTTATGGATCAACACCCTTAAATAAGGACGTTTGGAGATTAAACGTTAAAAAACAACACAAAACGGAAAACAAATAAAACAACAACACCTGCAATGAAATAAATTTATTTTTGAGTCATGCAACCCTTGACGAGGTAGATTATATTTTTTGCATGATGTATTGACATGTAAGCGTCTTGAGTACAAGGTGACATGGTATATGTTGTATGTACCCGCTATGAAGTCAGTACCTTGTGCCATGTATCGGCGAAAAATAAAAGAAAGTGATGTATTGTGTGCATGCACAGTATAGATGTGTGTATGTGTGTGTCTGTGGGCGCGCGTGTTTGTGTGTGCGTGTGTGTGTGTGTGTGTGTGTGTGTGTGTGTGTGTGTGTGTGCGTGCGCGTGCGTGTGTGTTGAACTTGGTTCTAATATCATGTTTTATAATGTTGTCCAGAATTGAAGCAGTTATATTTCCTGCATCTCCTTGATCAAAACAACAGACATGAATGAACCCACCAATCTGGACTGGTCTACCCTTGTGCGTAAGATACATGTATATGATGCATACCGGTGTCACTAGCAGTATTAGATAACACTTGCAGGGGCGGATGCAGGATCTTTTTTTGTTTTGTTGGGACTTGGGGTTGGGGTGTTGTGGGTGGAAGGGTGCGCGCGCCTGTGTCTAGACGGGGGAGCGTGCAGGAGAGGGGATGTGTGACGTGTCCCTCCCGAACGTAGTGTGAAATTAAGCATCAATTTAGGTGCATCCTTTTCATGTGTCATGTGACTGTTTCGTAATCTGACATGCATCAGTGTCACACAATATAAATTAATACACGTCCGCTATGTTGGTGCACAGCTATTACGGAAATATCTGAGTGACAAAAAAGGTCTATACATTTCGCAACCCATATGAATTATAATTATTATTAAACCGGAGATTTCATCACCATGTAAAATGGCTTGTAATACACTAGCGTATAACATGTCCCAATACACATTTTATACGCTAGTCCAATTTTTTACTACACCAAAAGTTTCCGCGTTGGCTTAGGCAACGCATTAATTTTTTGTTTTGCGGACAAAGCCGCGGTACACATCTAGTGCGAAATATAGGTAAGCGTTTCCTCGTTGCAGGAACGTAGTTGTAAACAACTTCCGCTAATATGCGGCGCAATACTGCTCTGTTGCCCGTGAAAGAGTTAAGGGCTCTGATCGTCGTTGCAAAATGGCAAAATAGGCGTGCATCGTGCGTGATATACATATCAGTAGGTGTTCTTCACAACAGTCGACAACTTCTCTCTCCCAGCACGTCGCGCGAGTAGGGTTTTGCCCCTGCCAGGGAGCTGCTTTTATACCCGTGCAAAACGTCGAACGTGCGTGCGTTACTCCGTGACGCGCGTCGTATTTACTCTGCACCTCAAGAGTGCGCGTCAGCTTGACGTCATAATTCAACATCCGGAGTACATCCGTTTTTTGAATCCGAGCTGTTTGTTTCGCGATGTGTATGATAAGTGTGGCCTTTCATGTGCCCAGGTGAGAATGAGTAGAAGCACGAGTCATAAGGAATGTTGGGCTCTCAACCCATGTGCGTGTGCCGTGCGTATATAGGTATCACATACGAGTACCGAAAAATTGGTGATCCAATTTTAGGTAATTGTGACGCGGGTTGCTGATTGTTCAGGTTTATATCGAGTGAAGGCTGGTTTGTGTTCCTTTGATCACTGTTGTGGACTGTTTCGGGATTTATCGGTATATCTTTACATTGTCTATGCTGTGATACAGCTCTGGTTTATTCGAAACGTTTTGTTCAATATTTCTGGCGCGTAGAAAATAAAAGTACCTTAGTTTTTGTAGGATATTTTTGTGCTTCGAACTATCGGAAAACGGATCAGATTTACGTACTCCCGAGGTTGTAATGTATATGGACTTCAAATTTCACAAACTTTGGTTGATGCCCAAGGTGTTGGCCAACAGCCTATGTGTTTAAATATGGCACGTGCTTTTCATCAAGCCAGCCCACGTCAAACTTTATTAGGTGGTTCAGCACTGCCCGTCTAACATGGTTTTGCAACTTTTGATGAACACTGCTACTTAATTGTGAGTACTTTGTAGCATTAGCAAAGTTTAACTCTAAGTAAAGACTACCATAATCTTCGAGCTACCAAAAAGAGAAGTAGCTATAAATGCAGTTTGCTATAAATCTACATAATATGAAAATACTATATTTTTTGGCCGATGCCCAGGGCATACCCCAATTTTTCTCAGGTTATGACTCGTCCCCAGATAATGATAAAATAATAATTATATATGATCATTGGACATTGCCGTGAAAACGGAACTATCGCATCTTTTGGCAACTTTCCAATGTGTTTACAACCCTGCATGCAACATGTTACTGTGCTCTTTTTGCTGCAATGATCTTGTTGGTGTGTATGAATTTGTTGACTTTCCAAATTAGGATGAAGACTGCAGAAGTGTGCGTGTGTGTGTGTTGATTGAAAGAGGTTGATTGAAGGTTTTAGTAGTGATGTCAGTGCAGATAATGCACTACAGGTTTTAGCAATTTAAGAAATGGCTTGGTAGTGTACATATATACCAACATAACGCAGCAAAGCATTGTTAAAACTGCTAAAATGGTGGCTTTTAGTCATGCAGGAGAATGTAGGAGTATTGATGCTATACAGACATCATTACAAAAGCTCAAGAAGCATCGTGAAAGCGTTTAGGAGGATATTGTTCATCAATTAGAGAAGGTGTTTCCATTTCCTATTCAATCTCCTGCTACACCATTTGAGTGCCCTCCTGATGAATTACCAAGTAGCTCTAACTTGCCAAATCCCTGCTATACCATCTCTATGCCCTCCTGAAGAATTACCAAGTAACTTGTAAAACCCCTTTGCAATTTACTAAATTAAGAACACCTTGCAAAGAATGTGGATTCAAGAGAGTGAAACTAAGGGAATTACTCATTTCTAAGCGAATGCTCAGTCACAAGTTTCAAAAAGTTATAAGTAAGCAACATGACAAGCGTAAACTTAGACAAGCTTTCAGCAGAAAAGTTACTATTGAAAGAAATTTGCGTGCACATTTAAAGAATCTAAAAAAGGAGTTGAAACACAAAGAGGCCACTTTGAAATGGGTGGCAAATGAAAACATTTATTAACAAAACACAGGTCATTTGCATGAAATAGCTTCATTAAAACAATCAAAGGTTAAAATGAGGTCTGCTCATAGAAGGCGTGAAATACATCACAAAAATACAGAGCGTGCTCACTGAAGAGAAGTAATGCCTTTTTAAGTAAGAAGGTCCGCAATCTTCAGCTGGAAAATGAGTATTTAGGGCTGAAGCAGATCAGAGCCACAATTTAGCACGATACATCAGTACTAGAGAAGACAATAAAACATACAGTACAGCATGTTGTAAAACTATATTCTTGTCTTGAGTATCAGGTGCCTGTTACAAGTGTATGCAATGTTATAAAGGCAGTACTTGAACATCTTGGAAATGTAACTGTTGATTGCCTTCCTGATCTTCATACAGTTAGTTATTTTGCCTATGAATTAGGCATAATCAGTGACTTGCAAGTTGGTGAAATATTGTATGATAATTGTAGTGTCTGGGTGGTCCTGATTATACGGCTACGTGGGGGGTGAGCATTGATTAAGCAAAATCCAATGTTTGAATCAATATAACTTTGTCACTACTTATGCAAAAACCACATTACACATACATTTTAATTCATTTCATTTGCTCTTTCAGGCTATACCAAAGTTGTTGCAATTTGAAAATATATATGCCCGTACCTAGCATATTTGTAGAATGCCAACCATATGCAGGAAAATTGGCGGGAAAGATGTTCAAATTTCTCCGAAGAGTAACTTAGATAAATGACAGAAATGGATAGCATCGCTGCGATTGACTGAAGCTGCACTTATAATATTCCAGCACCTCCACTGACAGGATGGGAATCTGTAACCTACGATAATGTCAAAGTGCACGAAGTTCGGCCTCAGTCAATCGCAGCGGTGCTATCCATTTCTGTCGTTTATCTAGGTCACTTCGGAGATATTGACCTTCGATTTTTCTGCATACAATGCATGTGGATGGCATTCTACAATACGCACTGCACACGCATATGGGCTGAGAGCACAACATTCCTTATGATTTGTACTTCTACTCATTCTCACCTGGGCAATGAAAAACCACACTGATCATACATGTGGCGAAGCAAAGAACTCGGAGTCAAAAACGGATGTACTCCGGATGTTTAATTATGATGTCACGCTGACGCGCACCCCTTTTACGAAAAGGTCTATTCAAGACTGGCAACTCAACCCATAGTGCATTTGCCTCTGCGTTGAACACACCCAGAGCATTTTTTTTAATAGCACGTGTGTATACTTTAGATGCATGATTGTGAGAATCTTGAGCTGTGGGAGCTGGGGTAGTGAAGCCAGGCAAGTTTTCTCCCACTTGGCCTCACACCTGTCCTTTGGCTTAGGAATTCAGAAGCCAAAGATTTTGGTAGAGATGTATGGGAAGTTGAATATAGCCCTAGTGAGGTGCAATGCCAGAGCCCTTCTCAGTAAGCATGTAATTTGGTTTAGTTACTTTATATGTATGGTTTAGTAGTTTTAAGGTACATTTTATCATGCAGTCTTGTATTCTCTGCAATAATAATGTATCTCATGTAATAATAATAAATATGGCGGTGCAAGGTTCTCGCATCTCTTCCCCGTGTTGTTGCTGCAACGGAGCACATGCGCGTTGCAAGTTCTGTGCCTGTGCCAAAGCACACCGTCCCTGCACTAGCTGTCTCCCACTGAAGCACGGTGGCTGCCATAATGTTGCTGCGGACTCACCACCGATCTTCAATTTGACCACATGCACCGTCAGCATCAACCTCACAACTGCTTCCACAATCATCTGCATCATCATCTTCGTCTCAGCAGCTGCCATCCACACAGGTAAGTATAGAGCAGCTGCCATCCACACAGGTAAGTATAGAGCAGCTGCCATCCACACAGGTAAGTATAGAGCAGCTGCCATCCACACAGGTAAGTATAGAGCAGCTGCCATCCACACAGGTAAGTATAGAGCAGCTGCCATCCACACAGGTAAGTATACAGCAGCTGTTTACCCCAGAGTCATTGCCGTCCCCCGAACCTTTTGCTTCTTCTTCTAAGCATCACACAGGAGAACTTTCCATCTGCGGTATGAGACCGTGCTGCAAATGCAGCGGCCCCAATGCTCGCTGCATCTCATGCAAATGTTGCCAGGAGAAACGCGCTTGTGTCAATTGCATTCCTGGTGAGAGGGGAAAATGTTCGCATTCAAATTCACTTCCTAATCCAGTACCAGAGCCGCCACAAATGTTAAACAGAGAGAGACATGTGTGGTAGTAGGCTGTACCGAACTCATTGCAACCAAAATGTGGACAAACCACCTCAACCTACATGCCCAGGGTTTGCTCCCAGGCACTGTCCCTAATGCTTGGCTCCTTGAGCATGGCCGGGTCATCTGTACTCACTGCTCACACCTTGTTGCCTATTCACACCTTACGCCCCACTTGGCTAAATGTAATCAGAGTACTATCCCCCCAACTGTGACTCCATTATTGGACACTGATTCCACCCTGCCTTCCTTTGAAGACATCTGCAAACTTCAGTGCAACACCATTCGCCACATACCTGCAAAATCTAGACCAGCATTCGCGCTAATATTATCAGCCACTTTGCGATCGGCTTTGAATGCGAATGATGAAATGTTATGGTTGAAGCTTTTTCTTCTCCCCAAATGCGTCCTTGTTTCATCCTAGCACAGAGGACGTCATCATATGCCAATGTCTATTGGGCATCTTTGCAATTTATGGTCTCAAGGACGATTTAATACTCTTTGGGAACATGCATCTCGTCAGGCCACACCTAGAGATTGCCATCCTAGGCAGCGCAACGCAAGACAAAGTATTGTTACTGCCATATCCCTTGCCAGAGAGGGACTGTATGGCAAAGCTTGCCAAGCACTCACCTCCACAGGGATTGCCCCCAACACAAATACTACGTGGGAATTGTTGTGGTCCAAACACCCCAAGGGAACTCCTCCTACTACACCATCAATTGAGGCTTTGGGTACTACTATCCTCCCCCAAGACTTTGACATGTTATCAATCATAAGGTCCTTCCCAGAGGCAACAGCCTCGGGCCTGAGCATTCAACATTTGTTAGATGTTGCAGAGGTGCCAGTGCCTACTTCAATTAGCTCTAGCCTAAAAGACATTGTCAATTTTTTGGCCTCTGGAAAGTCCCTTCATGTATCTCCAAATACCTAGCCGGAGGCAGTCTTACCGCCCTAGTCAAAGACAGACCAGATTCATCTCCGGATGCTCGACCAATTGCAGTTGGAGAGACATTGAGGTGCTTGGTTGGCAAATGTCTCTGCCTAGTAACAAAGTCCAAAGTAGCTGATTTCTTTGATCCTCTTCAGTTTGAAGTGGCATGTTCTTCTGGTGCTGAAAAGGTCATCCACGGGTTGAGGAACTGTATGGACAAACACTGGAATACTGAGGACTTCGTGGTTCTTAAAGTTGACATGAGAAATGCATTCAACGTGGTGTCCCGCCAGGCTGTACTTGATGAGTGTAGTGTACACCTTCCAGAGCTGCTCCCGTGGGTGTCATGGTGCTATGGTCAACCACCCAATACTATGGCACACAATGGGAACCATTAGTTCAGAAGCTGGTGTGCAACAAGGGGACCCCCTAGGCCCATTACTATTTTGTCTGGTGCTACAGAAGGTGGTATCTGCTATTGCTGCTGACAGTGTGTGCTCTGAGCTATTGTTTCATGCATGGTACCTGGACAATGGTGTTGTTTCTGGTCCACGGTTGGCAGTAGAAAATGCTCTCTCAATTATTCAGGAGTTGGGCCCACCATTGGGCCTTTTTGTCAACCCAACTAAATTTGAACTCTTTACTCCTTCCTCATTGGTGGCTGATGCTTTGAGCTTGTACAGTGATGATATTCGCCAGTGCTTCACAGAGTGCACTTCACCCCAGACAATGCTTGGCAACAGGCCCAACTTAGCCTCAGTAGGGGTGGCCTTGGACTGCGATGCCTATCACACCATTCATCCACTGCCTATATTGCTTCCCTTACAGCATCTGAAAATGGTTCCAACACTAATCACCATTTGTTACAAGCCCTACAACACTACAACTCTCTTGTTCCACTTGCTGAGGCTGTTTCAATGGAAGCAGTTTTGGAGTTACCAGGCCATCTGAGTCAAAACAATCTGTCCAGCAAACTTGAAGACCATCAATTCAGGCTGCTCTTCCAATCTTTGTCTCTGCCCAATAGAGCACGGCTTCTTTCTGCCTCTTCTCCCCATGCTTCCGCATGGCTCCAGGTTCCGGCTCCTGGGCTCAATCTCCAACTTGACCCTTCAGAGTTTCAGGCTGGAATAAAGTGGTGGCTAGGCATTGACTTCTCCCAAAGTGCCAACTGTCCATTTTGTCCCTCACACTGTCTGGACCCCCTGGGTCATCATGTAAATACAGGGGTGATGTGGTCTCCGGCTACAACAGGCTACGAGACGTATTCCTGGAGTCCTGCAGGCGAGCTTGCATTGGTGCCCGAGTTGAAGCAGGAAGTGATCTTTGGCATGACCAACATCGTACATGACCTGCTGACGTGCTTGTCCCGGATTGGGTGTTAGGCAAGCCAGCTGCCTTTGACATTACCGTCACACCTCCGCTTAACCCAAGTACTTTTACTGAAGCGAGTGCGATGGCAGGGTCAGCAGCCTTGGCAGCTGAACAGCGAAGGCATCATGCCAACGATGCAAAATGCTTTGAACTTGGGTGGAAGTGTGTCCCACTAGCTGTGGAGAGCTATGCTGGGGGATAGAAGCTAGGCAGCATTTGGCGCGATTGGCTTCTCGTCTGGCCACAATCTAAATCCCAGGCCACCTCTAGTTTGTATGGGAGACTCAAATTGGCGCTGGTGAGGGCAAATGTTCGAGCATTGCTGTCACATTCGATGTCCTTCCAAGACACCTACTAGATAGTGAACTAATAATAAGAATGTATTCATTCATGTATTTATGTATTTATGTATTCCTACCCCAATAATAATAATACTTTTTTATTAATTTTCCAGGTTGCCTTAAAGTGGTGGCTTGGTTTAGATACCTCAGGGGGTTCCCAGTGTTCCTTGTGCCCAGGAAGTGTACTTGACCATCTCAGCCATCATGCAGTCACATGTAAACGTGGAGGAGATGTGGTCACCAGGCACAACAGACTTCGTGACTGCATTGTGGAAGTGTGTCGTCGTGCCCACATTGGAGTGCAGGTAGAGGTTGGCAACAACCTTACCCCCAGCCACAGCAAGACCCGCCCAGCTGATATGCTTATTCCCAACTGGGTCATGGGCAGGACAGCAGCCTTGGATGTGTCTGTCACATCACCGCTTAATCCAGAAACCTTATTGGAAGCGGGAGTGACAGCCACTGCTGCCGCACTCACCACTGAAGAACGAAAGCATGATGAAAACGACCCTAAGTGTTCTGAGCTGGGTTGGGTTTGCATCCCTGTAGTGGCAGAAAGCTGTGGAGCATGGGGAAGAGAAGCTACACTGCTGTTTTCGACAATTGCCTCGAGAATTGCCACCCTGAGTAACAAACCTAAATCTGTAACCCTCATTGACATTTATGGCCGCCTTAACTTACAACTGGTTAGGGCAAATGCTACATCAATCCTAGCCAGGTTAATGCCACCATCTTACTGATTTGTTGTATGTCTGTGTGTAGATGTTATTGTTATGTCTGTTATAATAATCAGTATACCTTTTGAAATAAATTTTTTTAATAATATATACAAATACATATTACTACAAATGACCATGCACAAAACAACCCCCTAACCCTCAAGCAGGTCCGTTGTTTTGGCGTTGTCTGACCTTGCGAGGAAAGCATGGGTGTTGGCTCGAACTAACGAGAGACTCAATCTGCTATAGATGGAATTCAGCATAGTAGCCTTTGTGGAATTTCCTTGTGCCGCAAGTCGTACTGCTAGTTGCGCAAAAAACTGGCCTGCTGTTCTTCCCCATGCTCCAAATGTCTCCACCACTAGTGGAACACACTACCAACCCAGTTCGGAGCAGATGGGATCATTACTTGTGTGTTTTCTCTCCTCTGTCTGTCTAGCTGCTGCACCTGCAACCACTCCCGCTTCAGACAAAATGCTTGATTTAAGCGGAGAAGTAATGGACACATCAACGGCTGCAGGCTTATCACTAGTGAACCAGCTTGGAATCAGTATATCGGCAGGTCTTGTAAGCCTCCTTTCATGACCCAAACCAGCACCAGCTTCCAGTTGTGGGTTTAGAAGAGCTCTTTTGCAAAATTCAACAATAACGTTACGTAGAGTATTATGGCGAGCCACTACATCTCCCCCAAATTTGCATGTAACTGCGTGGTGCGCATCCAGTGCTTTGTCAGGACAGTAAGCACATACCTCTCCTTCAGGTGTTAGAGGCAAACCAAGCCACCATTTGATACTCCACTGCATTTCATTGGGAGCCATGTTGAACCCCAACCTAGGGGAGGGGACTGCCTGTAGCCATGAGGAGGCATGTACAGACAAAATGGAGAGTATACGAGCACGATCTGCCAGGCTGCTAGTGTCGTATAGTGCACTGAATTGGCAATTTTCAATTTGTTGTGATAGTTCATGCTGAAGATGAGACTTCATTGGTAAAGAAATGGATAATTTATCCTCTGCAGAAACCTGGAGATTGAAGAGGTTAATAGCATCTATTACATAATGGCTGGACACCAAATCTGGGGAAGATAGCTAATTGAGCCTAGGTATGCAGCAGTGGAGTGAACAGCTACAGATCTTAAGCCAAGACCTCCTCTGCTAAGACTTAGGCCGGCTTGCTTCCAACCACTGCTTTGTGATGACAGATTGAGGGCCAAACATTCTGTAAAACAGTGATGGATGCTATCATCAAATAGAGATAGTGATGGCTTTATTAGAGTTGGGGGTGTTACACGTGAAATGTGGCTCATCTTGCAAAATGCTGCACACTTTTGTAACAATAATACAATAATAATAAGAATTATAATATTATTTGTACAAAAAATGACATGCATAGTTTTATGAATAAATTTTGCACGAAAAAAACAAAAAACAAAAATAGTAATAATAATGGATAATAAAAATACATGTACAATATTTACATACACCGAAAAGCACACCAACAAAATCAAAGTCACAGCCGCAACCACCCCACACCCACACACCTCAACCCCCCCTCTTCCGACTGCCGAAACCTTGCACGGGAGAGCAAGGCTCTAGCATTGGCTCTCACGAGCGAAAGGCTTAGCTACTGGTAAACGATGGTGGTAGCCTGAGATTTGCTACATCCCATTTGGATGGCTAGACGAGCCGCAAGACGCGAGAAGGATTGTTGTGCTTCCATGCCCCAGCATCCATATGACTCCACAGCTAGGGGAATGCACACCCATCCAAGCTCAGCACACTTTGAGTCATTGGCATTATGCTTCCTCGCCTCAGCAAACCGAGCAGAAGACCCACACCTCACCCCCGCTTCAGTCAAAGTGATTGGGTTAAGCGGTGAAGTGATAGTGAGGTCAAAAGCAGCAGGTTTGCCAAGGTGCCAGTTGTTAACAAGTACGTCAGCAGGACGAGAGTGCAGCCTGTCAAGACCAAGACCACTTCCAACTTCGACCTGACCTCCTAAGCAAGCCCTATGACAGGACTCCACAAAAACATTACGAAGGCTGTTGTGACGCAAGACCACATCACCTCCGTGTTTGCACGTCAATGCATGGTGACCAAGCGGGTCCAGCCTGTGGTTAGGACAATAGGGACAGCATGAGCCAAATGAAACATCCATACCAAGCCACCACTTGATGGCGACCTGAAATTCATTAGGCTCTAGATGCAGGTTAAGGCCTGGAGAGGGGATAACAGTAAGCCAAGAAGCAGCATGACGTGATGAGACTGATAATAAGCGAGCTCTATGGGCCGGAGAGGAGAGATCAAACAGCTGCCGAAATTGCTGATCTTCAATTTTGCTAGACAAAGTGTGCTGGCGCAGGTTAGAGGTGGCTAATAGCTCTTCAGTGATGGAATCAGCTGCTGGCACTAACTCATTAAAAAGCACGATTGATTCCGACAAATGCAAGTTAAAAGACTTGACAAAGCCTGAACTACTAAGCGAAGCTAGGTACGCTGCAACGGAATGGCATGACAAACTACGAAGGCCAAGTCCACCCCTACTAAGACTGAGTTGTGCTTGCATCCAATCAATATCAGAGGTGTCTAACGCTGTGCATTCCGAGAAGCATTGGCGCACATCCTTGTCAAATAAAGCCAAGCCATCAGCGACGTATGAAGGAGGTGTGGAACGGGCAAGGTGCACCAACTTGCAGAATGCGGCACATTGCCGTAGGAGAAGGAAAGCCACCTGAGGATCTTCTGCACCTACTTCTGCCAATTGGGATAGAGTTTCGCTGCATCGGCACGCTTTTGTGCTAAGAATTTGGCACAAAAAATGGGATCACCAATTGGTGCACCAAGGATCTCGAGGTTAGGTACTCGTGACACTTTCATCTCAGGAGGGTAGGAGGACAGGTCACCGTGTCCAAACAACTCACATTTAGACACATTGATAAACAGCCCCAAAGATGGACCCATCTCTTGAATGAGAGTCACCGCCCGGGTAACAGCCTGAGAGTGTCCTGACAAAACACCATTGTCAAGGTACCATCTGTTGGACAATAGAGATGACAATCCTTGTCCTGTGCAATGGATAACACCAACTTGTGCAGAACTAAGGAAAAGAGAAGTGGACCCCGAGGATCCCCTTGTTGGACCCCTGTCTCCGAACTTAACTGTCCAAGAGGGTGCCATAACGTAGGGTGGGAACCATAACACCAGCCTACCCAGGGAAGAAGCTCTGGGAAATGGACTGCACATTCCTCCAGGAGAGCCTGCCGAGACACAAGGTTGACATATCCACCTTGCAGACAGTAAAATTATCATCTTTCCAATGTTCCTGGATGCAGCTCCTAACACCATGGATGACCATTTCTGCCCCAGCAGGGCAGGCGACTCCATATTGAAAAGGAGTGAAAAAATCAGAAGCTTTGGGCTTGGTGATGATACAAAGACACTTCCCTGTTAAGCGTCTCAATGCCTCCCCAACTACGATGGGGCGAATGTCCAATGGACATCCCTCTTTGTTTTTCACTAGTGCAGTGAGAGAACCACCCGCCAGAAACTTTGACACCGAAACTGGAGCTCTACCACTGGCCAGGATGTCGACCACACCACGCAAAGAGGAACAAATAGGAGTGGGTAGATGGACCTGAGCAGCATCAAGTAGATGCTGAATGCGAAGCCCTGAAGGGTCGCAGGCTGTACCTTTGGGGAAGGAATGGAGGACTGACAAAATGTTAAAGTCATGTGGCAACACGTGATTGACAGGAGGACTCGAAGAGATGGGCAGGGAAGGATGGGGACCTCTAGGATGCTTCTGCTGGAGCAAATTCCAAACCTCTGGGGTATTGGGAGCGACACCTGGTGACACAAGGGCCTGGCAAGCTTTACCTAGTAACCCCTCTCTACTCAGACCTATCGCCGAAGAAATCTTCTTTTTGGAAATATCCACCTGAGAATTTTGCTTTTGACAGGACGCTTGTTAATTTGGTTCCAAATGATACCACTGTCACCTTGGGACCACAGGCTGCATAGCTGCTCGATCGATGGACGCTTACAGTGACGCCCACCTCGCCTAGAAGCTCACAGCACACATTTGGGGAGCATAAAGAGCCTCAACCATGCCTCCTCTGAGTTCTCATAGCAGATTGATTTCAGGACGTCTGGCAGGACACGAGCAAAGGCAGGCCTGGCCTTGTGGGGAATGTAGCGAATTGTTGGACACTGTAGTTCACACACAACATCAAGTGAAGGAAGTGCAGGAATTGGATTTTCAGAAGGACTGGGGTCAGCAAGGGAACTAAGAAGGGAACTACGACAACCTGAGACATTCGTGGGGCACTTTTCCAGATGAGATGCAAAGTGGGACACTGCTACAAGACGGAGACAATGGATGCAGACAGAGAGGTCTTGTTCCTATAGCCACCACGTAGGTACTTCACCAGGAAAAAACCCTTGAGCGTGGAGATTCATGTGACTTCGCCACATGGTGGGTGCAATGTACTCCTGGCATCCTGCAACTATACACTGTTTCCTGTGAGCGGTAACTAGAGGCGGCCCTGGAAGACGGGACGACCGTGGTGATGGAGCATTTGTCCGAAAGGGCATGGACGGGACTGAGGGCTCAGGACACGCAACTTGACATAGAAGATCAGAAAACGCTTGCCTTGATGTTGAGGGTGGTTGATATGGGCCTGGAAACGGCAGATATTGCAACAGGCCCGGCGCACACGGTGAGGTTGGTGCGGCTTTGGCCGCACCAACTTTCGGTTCCAAAATGGGCGTGTCTAATATGTGGGCGTGTCTGATGTCATATAGCATTTATTCTTTAACCATTGTCTCTGCACAATTATCGATCGTGTATAACTATTTGAACGTGTTAGCCTCATACTCCATTTTCCACACATTATTATTATTCATAATTTATTTGTTACACGATACGTGTACTGTACAGCTCCAAGACAGCACCGATTTGCCTATTGCACCCCCAGGCATGTTTGAAATGACGCCATTGTGTAAACGCGTGAATTTAAAAGAATTTTATTTATGCGCAGCCAGTCACTAAGAAAGGGCAGTTGGAAAAACAATTATCAAGTTCACTGCATCGGAGTGTTTGGAAACAGTATACATTTATCCTGAACAAACACACACTGCGCTATATAAATGAAGTCACACATGAGGTTAGACAATTATTGTTTTAATCTCATGTGCTATTGTTCATTGACTTTATTACTCAAGGCAAAAGAGCTTCGCTGTGCTGATATTGTAGCAATTGATAGTGGCACTGATGTTAAAGATGCTCAGTTTCCAATAACTATTCATTTCAAAGGTTCAAAAAGAAAAAAGTTGTATCTCAGAGCACAATCTAAGGTGAGCCAAACGAAGCATATGTATAGCACCTCAACTGGGGTGAATTCGGATGGATTGAAGCATTGTATTTATTAAGACGATTGTGTTTCTTTATTACATTGATTGTTTCAGAGATTCATAGTTCGTTTCTCTTTCAACACTTGTTTTCTAAAAAAACTGTGCCTCAAAATTTGCACATTGGCATGTGTGAAAGCATTGTGCCTCTGTTTTTCTGTTTGTTTTAGCTTACTCACAAATTTCATTTTTATCTTATCTTGGTATTGTTTGCATTGTACGCATGCAGTCTCAAATAACTCCATTCATGATTGCGACATCGATTCTTATGCCAGCTTCTTATTCCAGTTATCTTCATTAGAATGGTGAATTATATACGGCATGTGTAATTTACAAGATACTGCTAATTGCATATTGCATTTGCTTCTCACATACGTGAACTTAGACAAGCTTTTGCGTGAGGTAAAGAATCAGTACAACCCCAAAACATGAATTGAATCTCACACAAACGTATTGGCTTATGATGATTACAAACCTTTGTAGCTCATTATTGTATATTCAGTTCTAATGCTATAATAACACCGCATTGTTTTATTTTAATGTGAACTTCTAGACAGACCATACATCATGGTTAGAAGCTTTCAAACGGATCCAAACTACATCTAATCCACTACCTATAGCACCACCTGATCGTCCACCTGTTCCACCACCTGATCGTCCACCTGTTCCACCACCTGATCGCCCACCTGTTCCACCTGATCGCTCACCTATTTGTCCACCTCATTCAAGTAACTCTGCTCCAGTTGACGATGAGTATGGTTATGTGTATCTCTCAGATCCTGGATTCAACCCACCAGTTAATGATGATGAACAGGGTGGTTATGAAAGATTACCTGATCCTGACTTAATTCCATCAGGTAATTTTTTTCATCTCTCTGATTGAGGGATACTTTGTATGTTTGATCGATCTGTCTTGCTAAACAGTATTCTAAATCTGTTGGGATAGAATCTTACATAACCTAAGATTAATATGTGAAAATTAATATATATTTGCAATTCGTAAAGGCTATAAATTTGTAGCCTTGTGACTGGTTATTCAGAAACATTGCTTTTGAAAGTATACGTAAGGCTGTCTGGAAGCTTTTTCAGTGAAGTATGTAATAGGATTTGTCCTGCACGCGTCCCTCTACATGACTGAGGTGAACACTCTAGGGGCATTGCTTTACTGAACTAATCATGCTAGGAAACAAGCTTCTTAGATATGATATTTAACATAAATGAAATGACAATGATGGAATTAATTCATACAGCTGTACTAACTGTATTAATACTTTAGGGGAGCTCTATGTGCAAATAACATTTCATATATTGACCACATAATACATTACTCTAAATGCCTATTCTATTCTGCTGATATCAATTCATGATTCATAATTGCAGTAACAATTTCAATGTCTAGATATTTTCCCTCTTTGTGCTTTCAAACATATTTTCCTTTGTCAGTACGTTCTTCAACAACATTGATTTCTTTGCTCAATTGACCTCAAAGTTGCAGCAATATTATGGCATTGCAAATGGAAGTTAGATCATCATTGTCCCTCAATAAAATGGAAATGCACTTTTTCCTTAGCGTGATGCCAAAAGTTGGCAAATAACTGTCAACTATTATCTTATCTTAGACAAGTGTGTCATGCATCATCATACATTAAAAAAAACCATCATGTAGTGATTATACTTTCTCGCTTGTGAAGGTTACAACTTAATAGAGAACATCGTGGATAATAGTTTAGTGGATTTGGCACCAATAATGATGCAACTGAATATATCACTAGAGATGCATACAGAGGTGCAAAATAAATTGCAGTGGATAAGTGATCAATAGCTCCACACGATACTCGATTGCACACTTGTCGTAAGTTGAAGAATATCTCAATACCAAACATGTTTTATTAGTGAACTATTATTACATGGCACTAATATAATATGTATATTGTACTGCAATTGTGTAAGATGACCTCATGTTTGAGTGTTTTATTCAACAGCCAAGTGCACATGTGTGTGCTCATGAATTGAATGCCAATTTGAAGATATAGCATTTTTAATCAAACTGATTTTACTGCATTAATGCACCTGCTTATATAGATGGCCAAAAAAGAAATGACCAGATTCACATATCAGATTTGGCAGAACAAATTTATGAGAAGTTTACACCAGAGCAGGTATTAGGGCTGACAGATATGCTGTCAGAGCTCTACGATCACAGTTTTAAGAATCAACATTTGTATGTCAATTTAGGTAAGTGCGATGCATAGTACAAAATTAATTACATTTCTGTAATGGGAAGTAAATAAATTCAGCTATTTTTTTTTCATAAAAAGTGCTTTGAATAACTTCATTTATACCTTATGTGAATTCATCAAGCTTCTTGCTTGATATGATCTGCAGCTATAAAGTGGACATTCTTAACATTTTATAAATGAGATGGTGTTGATTCTGTAACGAGACACTGCAGCAGCCAAAAGAAAGTGCCTAATTATACAGAGAGACATGCTTACATACACAGGACAAGGTCAAAGTACAGTCCAGCCGAAGCCAGCACAAACATGCATGCGTACATAGATCCAAAAATATGATGTCATTTGCTACACTACTTCCTCCTTTGAAAAGGCCGGTCTCTTGGTCCGATTCAATAACGATCCGGCGGGTGTCTTATCCGCTGTGGATAATGACGAGGCGGTGGCTGGTCTGCAGCTGGTTGTTCGTCCTGGGGGTTGGCCACTCCTGCTTGTATATCTTCATGACCATGCACTTCTAAGGCCAGTGGTTCATCCTGGGGGGTGGCCACTTCTGCTGTGCATCTTCATGACCATGAACTTCTAAGGCCTGTTGTCCACGGGCTGGTTGTTGTACTATTTCTTGTTCCGCTATCTCAAGGTCATCACCCTCATCAAAGAATTGCAATGTCGTACCTGGGTACTCTGGGCGATGACGACTTTGATTCGTACTGGTTGGGCCCTCTGCTTCTGGATTTTTAGCATCAACATCATCAAAGTCCAAACGAATATCACTAGGGCATGGCTTCAGATGATCAAAGTGTACGACCATCCTCTTACGTCTCCGTACTGCAATGTGCCGTAGATCAAGGATTATGTTTGTGACCGCAGAAAGCCTCTTCACCACCCTAAATGGCCCAGTCCAGGAACAATGGAGCTTCCTAGGCTTTCCCTTGGGAACAACAGGGGTATGTAACCACACAAGGTCACCTGGTTCATACTGCTTCCCATGAACCCTTGATTGTAGACCTCCTTCATCCTCTCCGTTGCCGTCCCCATGTTTTCCCGAGCAGCTTGGAAGGACCTTGTAAGATTTTCTCCAGTTGTCTTGCATACTCATGTGGCTGGGATTCAGTTGGTGTAGACCCATAGACTAGATCCACTGGCAACTTGGCCTGCCACCCGAACATTAAAAAGAAAGGGGAGAAACCTGTGGGCTCGGGATGTATTGAAGTATTATAGGCCATACAAATTTTCCTCAAATGCAATTCCCATTGTATAGGGTTGTCCTGGGCAGATGTCGCTAGCATGCTGATCAATGTACGATTCAATCGTTCAACAAGTCCATCTGATTGCGGGTAGTATGGTATTGTACGTGTCTTACTGATTTGTAGTAATTTACACACTTCTTTCATCACATCAGACTCGAACTGTTGCCCTTGATCAGAATGCAACTGCTGAGGGATAGAGAACCTGCAGAAGAATTCATCAACCAGTGTGGTAGCTACTGTTATTGCCTCCTGATTAGGAATGGCATAAGCCTCTGCCCATCTGGTGAAGTAGTCAGAAGCGACTAAAATATAGGGTTTTTTAACCTCCCCAGGGGTGATGGGTCCAACTATGTCTACTGCAACAATTTGCATTGGGTACCCTAAACTAATACCCTGGAGAGGGGCACGGCCTCGATGCGGGGGCATTTTCCTAGTAGCACTTCGCACACTTGCTACACCACTTCCCAACATCTCCTGCATGACCTGGCCAATAAAACCTCTCCTTCAGGTGGGAAAGTGTCTTTCCTTCTCCTAAGTGTCCTCCCAGTATGCCCTCATGTAATTGCTTCAATATATCTTGGTGAATAATTGCCGGGGCAATAATCTGCAAATGCTCACTCCCCTGATTGTCTTCATATCGTCTGTACAAGACACCCTTTTTTACAACCAACTGATCCCATTGCTGCACTAATATGTTTAGATCCCTACTCTTCCCTTCCAGTTCCCCAAGGCCTACCATGCTCCCACAACTTACTGCCCTGAGCACAATCCCCACATTTTCATCCTCCAGCTGCAGCGCATCCCCAGTTCCCCAGCGCATCCCCAGTTCTTGTCTGAAAGCTGCTGCGGCTGAACAGCTGATACGCCCACACCTTTGCTGCTGGAACCACCCGAGATGTTGGCTTCATTTTCATCTGGACCAATACAAGAAAGGGCATCAGCATTTCCGTGGTTGCATCCCCTGCAGTGCATTACAGCAAAATCATACTCTTGGAGCTGTTCTAACCATCTTGCGAGATGCCCTTCCGGTTCTTTCATGTTGTAAAGCCATTGCAAGGAGCTGTGATCAGTACGAAGAGTGAAGTGACGTTCTAGCAAGTATGGCCTGAAGTGTTTCGTAAAGGTGACTACTGCCAATAGCTCTTTCCTTGTCACGCAGTACTTTCTCTCAGCTTTACTATAGGTATGACTCCCGTAGGCCACTACTTTCTCCTCTCCATCGTGATCCTGAGACAGCACTGCTCCTATACCATACTGACAGGCATCTGTATCAAGGATAAAAGGCTTCTCAAAGTCTGGAAACGATAGTATGGGGGCAGACAATAGTCACGATTTGAGTTCATCAAATGCATGGATACACTCTTGTGTCCATTGAAACTCACGACCTCACTCGGTAAGTTGGTGTAACGGTCTGGCAATGGCAGCAAAATGGGGAATGTATTTCCTGTAGTATCCCACAGGACCAAGGAACTGTCTGACATCTTGCACTGAATTTGGGGTCTTCCAGTTCTGAACCGCAGAAACCTTTTAGGGTCAGTACTAATACCCTGTCTGGAAATTCTGTGCCCTAGAAATGTTACTTTTTCACAAAAGAGATGACATTTGGAAGTTTTCAACCGCAAACCTGCTTGCCTTAATCTATCCAGCACCAATTCCAAATTGGATAAGTGCTGCTGAAAACACTTACCTACAATCACGATATCGTCTATGTGGATAAGACAACTTTTCCATTGGATGCCAGACAAGAGCAGGTTGCTGGAGCGTTGCAGAGACTAAAGGGCATAACCTTAAATTTAAAAAGACCATCTTATGTGCAGAACGCTGTCTTTTGCCTGTCATTCTCATCCATCTCCATCTGCCAGTAACCACAAATAAGGTCAAGAGTTGAAAACCACGTTGACCCATGCATTCAAAGCGTCGAGCGAGTCATCTATTCTTGGGAGGGGATAAGCATCCTTACGAGTGATAGAGTTTAACTTGAGATAATCCATGCCAAAACGTAAGGAGTTATCCTTCTTCATGGCTATGACCACCGGGGATGCCCAGGGGCTTGAAGAGGGCTGCACAATTTTGCGCTTGAGCATATATTCAATTAGCTTGCTGGCCTGTTCTCTTCGAAAGGGTGGCATTCTCCTAAACTGCTGACCGATTGGAGGGTTTTTGCCAGTATCAACTGACTGCTCAACCATGTTAGTATGCCTCAGTTCATTGTTAGACTCAGCAAAAACATCTGCATATGCCATCATCAAGTGGTACAACATTTCCATTTCCTCCTTACTTAGATACCATCTCCCACAATAATTTCGACTTACTGTCAGAAACTTTAGGTATCTTCTTTTCTTGGCTCATTGCATCTGTTACAGGTGCCAACAATGATTCATCCTGCAACCTGGTGGCTCTGGCTATTCTTGTACCCTTATGAACGACAGTCTCAGTTGGCAAAGAATTACACATCAGAACAGGGATACTACCTAAAGGCTCTCCTATTGATGGTGTAACCACGGCTCCTGCAACAATTATAGGTATGTCTGGTCTGCTACCCTCCACTAACCATACCCCTTTGCATGTGGAAGATGTGTACGCCATGGTTTGAACCTCACTATAGGCAGGTATCTTGACAGTCTCTATGAGACTAACACTCACCTCATTGGCCAACATGTCACTACTATTGCTACTGTCAGCATGGTGCTGTAACTGGATGGAAACTCCTTCGAACTGCAACACCATCTTGGATGAGTCAATGATGCCATCATGTTTCTCTAGAAAGTCCAGCCCCAGGTAGATTCCACTTTGAGGGAGTCAACGACTACAAGGTCAACTAAAAATGCCTGATCTGCCAAATAGAAATCAAGAGTAGTCACTCCACACACACGAACAGTGCTACCCTCTACACCAACAAGGTGCCTCCCTCTCCACGGTGACAGTCCAAATGTGCTTGCACCTCCAAGTCTGTCCCAGACATCTTTTCTTACAAGACTTACGGCTGCACCTGTGTCTAACATGAATTCTACAGGTGAACCCTTAACAATAGCTACAATGAATTTCTACATAGCAGGATTAACAGCTAAACTATTCAAACTTTTTTTAACATGGACCATTGTTTCCTTACCCCCATATGCTTGGTCCTTAGCATGGAGGGTATCTAGTTTTCCAGCTTCCGCTTCTGCTAGCCAGCCGCGCAGCCCCTGGCAAAGTGTCCTACCTTCACACTTTAAGCAGATGATCGTATCCTTGGAGGCTGCTGGTTCTCGGGAGGAATTATACGCCTCGGGTTTCCTTGCGTGCTTGTGCCGGCCGTTCAGACGTCTCTAGTTTTCCCATCCTTTCTGACAATGAGTGGATCATGGCCATTAAGGTTTCCCGTTCTTCGACCGGGACATCACTGAGGACGGATATTTTGGAGCCTTTGGTCTCTCGTCACGAAACCGCGTCGTCCAGAGTCTTCGGTTGTCTCTGTCGGACAGCAAAAGCAACCTTAGGATTATCCAACTCACTGAGATATCTCTCGAGAGACAGCAAATCCTTAGCCTTTTCGTCATTTGCGGGAAACGCTTTGTCTGCGAGAATGCGCAACTCATCCCCGAAATCACTCCAATGTTCGTCCGGTGGCATTTTCCTGGTCTGGAATTCGACAACATACAGCTGACGCTTACTTTCAGGCTCAAAGCGCTTCTGTAAAGCGTTCTTCGCTGCTTGGAAGTCTTGTTTCACCTCTGACGCCAACCTCCTCCAAGCGGTTGAGCCTTTCCGGTTAGCCGAACGGGTAGCCAGAGTAGTTTCGTCGGTTCGTCCCAGCCATTAACCAAAGCCGCGGCCTCAAAGTGCTCAACCCAATAAGTCCAATTTCTGTCGCCAGAGTAGGTGTCGGGAGAAACCAACGGTCGGTTGGTTTGGTCTGAGCCAGAACCCTCGGGCTCGGAATTTCCGCTCCGCCTTCTTGTTCGACCATCCTGCCGACTACGCCAAGTGTAACGAGACACTGCAGCAGCCAAAAGAAGTGTCTAATTATAAAGAGAGACATGCATATATACACGTACACAGGACAAGGTCAAAGTACAGTCCAGCTGGAGCCAGCACAAACACGCATGCGTACATAGATCCAAAAATATTATGTCATTTGCTACAATTCCTTCACCTACATGGCACGGTATCAAATCCTTATTTTGATCAAGTAAACTTATGGATTTAAATGGCCACAAATAAATTAGTGTACTAGATAATGCATATATTCAGAACATAGTGTGAAATTGGAAGTTGTTGTAAATATGGCATGTTTAATTGGCAGGCACAAGAGTTTTAACTTTATTGGTACTGTGATTATGCCTTTAAAATAATTCTATTCCCATATTATATTTTATGCATTGCATATTTGGGTCAGTTTCCGACGCTTCGCTATATATATAAAACGTTATAAAAGTTACTTGCGTTTGAATCACTATAACTTCCGAACAGTAAAAAGTATCAACTTCCTATTTTCAACACTTAATACTACATCATTTCTCTATGGTAAAATCCATTTGGGGGTCTTGCACTTGCTCCGTGCCAGTATTGCATCGTTCGATACCCCACCGGGTTCAAATCCACCATAACTTTCGATAGGAGTAATCAAATCGCTTCAAATTCGGTTTGTAGGTAGAGAGGTCCTATATCTATCGATTTGTTCTGTTCGTTAATTTTTACTCTATCCGTCACGGAGATACAGCTGTGCAAAGTTAATGCACATTTCCCGCTCGATTGCACCATTTTTGCATGCAAACCGTGTTCCATTCTCCCAATCCACAATACATTTTGATAACTTCTTTGTTCCGCCCATTTCTCCCTTAATCTCCCTTAAACTAAGCTAGCCGTTTGCAACTGTTTTTGTCTCACTCAGGCAGTGAGTTTATGCGGGAAAATTAAAAGAAGAAGAAGACTGCTCAGTTTTCCAGACGATCGTACCAAAATTAACGGATCCAAGTGAATGGTTGCAGTATAACCTTGCGCCTCCCACGTCGCCGACAGTATTCAAAACGGCACGCGTAAGGCTATTTGCTACGCACTCGCATCATCCTCTAGTCGTGTCTATTTGCCATCATCTTGCTAAAATCATCGTCTTATATCTGCCACGCCCACTCGGCTACGATTGCAATGATTTCGGTACTTTCAGCTCACACTAAGTACATGAACTCATGCTGGCTCACACTTGCAATATTGTTGCGTACATGGCCCTGTACGCTATCGTATGGCGTATTTTCTTATACGCAACCGCACACACACACACACACACACACACACACACACACACACACACACACACACACACACACACACACACACACACACACACACACACACACACACACACACACACACACACACACACACACACACACACACACACACTCATGTACAGTGTACTTGCACACACCAGTTATACATGTGGCAAACAATACACCTGTCTGATGATGGTACAAACACTCACTCACAAACATTGTCACATGCACATGTATTCAATTCAATTCAACTGATTGCATTTCAATTTGTGTACCAAGCTTGCATAACACATACATGCACACACACAGGCACACACACACACGACATACACACACAGACACACAAATGCACACACACAAACGCACACACAGACACACACATGACAGACACACAGACGCATACAAACACACACACACAGTACACAGACACACACACATGGACACACAAAACACACGACACACACATATGACAAACACACACACACACACGCACACACACACACACACATGGAAATACACACTAGCACACACACAGTCACACACAGACACACATGCATACACAGGCACACACGAAATACACAGACACACACACGAGACAGTCATACAAAACACACAGACATACATGCACAGACACACACATGCACAGACACACACAGGAACATACATATGCGACAGACACACACGACAGACATACACACAGACATACACACACACACGGACACACAAGCACACACAGACACACACGAAATATATAGACACATGAAATACACAGACACACACATGCACACACACGCACACACAGATACATACACGACAGCACACATGCACAGACACAGGCACACACAGATACACACACGACATACACAGATACACACACACGACATACACAGATACGCTATCGTATGGCGTATTTTCTTATACACAACCACACACACACACACACACATACACACACACACTCATGTAAAGCGTACTTGCACACAGCAGTTATAAATGTGGCAAGCAATACACCTGTCTGATGATGGTACAAACACTCTCACTCACAAACATTGTCACATGCACATGCATTCTATTCAATTCAACTGCACTTGCGCATGTTTGTACAGACCACTGATTCTATGTAAATTTGTGTACCAAGTTTTCTGTACATGTATCGTGTCTCCAAGGTTGAATACATTGTGTCATCTGGTACTCTAAATGTACACGTACATTGCACAATTGCATAACACACATACCACTGTATAAATGTGGCAATGCACACACAAAAACGCTCACACAGGCACACACACAACATACAGATACACAGACACACAAACACACATGACATACACACACAAACACACACATACGGACACGGACACACACAGACACAGGCACAGACACACAGGTACACATGAAATACACATAGACACACACACACAGACACGCACAGACACACACACAGATACATACACACAGACACATACACACAGACACATTCACACAGACACACATACACACACACAGACACCGACACACACACAGACACACACACAGGCATGCACAGACCCACACAAGCACACACACTCACACGACAGACACATACACAGACACAGACACACATAGACATGCACAGACACACACATGAAATACACACACACACACACACGACATACACACAGACACGCACAGACACACACATGGACACAGACTCACACACATGAAATTCACAGACACATACATGCACAGACACACGACAGACACACCCGACAGACAGACACACAGACGCAGACACACATGGACACACAAGCACAGACACACACATGCACAGACACACACATGCAGACGCACACACATGCACACACACACAAGATACACACATGCCATATACACAACAGACACAGACACACACAAGCACACAAAGACACATCTACGAAATACACAGACACACCTACAGACACACACATGAAATACACAGACACGCACACACAGACACACCTAAAGACACACACATGAAATACAGACACGCACACACAGACATACATGCACATAGACTCATACAAAAAAATACATATAGACACACACACACAAAATATACGTACACGCACACATGCAGACACACACAGAGACACACGCACACATACAGACACACACGACATACACACAGACACAGACACACACACGTAGCTACATGTACCTATACGTGTATGTACCGTCTCTAAAGTGAGAGCTCTATGTCATGTACACTCCCAAAGAATTGGTCCTCAGTGTACATGCATTGTACCCCCATACTGAGGATTGGTGTCCCGTACCACTGTATGCATGTGGCAAAGAATGTCACTGTATTCACCACAGCACTGAGCCCATGGCACAATATTAAAAAGTGTGTGTGTGGGGGGGGCTGATTTCTTTTGAATAATTAAATATACAAGTCTACATGTAGAGATGCACGAATTTATGTTTAATCGTGATGCAAACGATGTTGTCATCGAAAAAGTTGTTGTCAGCTATCATTTCTTGATGAGATTTATACAGTTGGCCAAAAAATTGTGGTGTGTGTGTGGAGGGTCCCTGCAACGTGTATAAGACTTTAAGTTCTTACACACTCACATCCATCTTTTTGTAGTTAAGTACAATTATGTAATAAAGCTTTCCTGTTTGGCAAAATCCTTGATCTTTGAACAACGTCTTATCATTCTTTATGCCTCCACTACTCAGCTATGTGGCTTGTGTACCAGTTGCAGAGACTTGAGTCTCTCTTTGCCCATACAATATTTAGCGCACACAGAGTACATGAACATACCCTCATATTGGTTCACACACCCTGATGCATGTGTATATGTTGTGCAAATGCATCTGTACATCCTGAACACAAAGCACACACACAAAACTCTAATAATTACGACACACCCACATGCATTCGAGTGTAAGACTTTCTCTGAACCTGTTCTCTGCACATGCATCAAGAAGTTCTATTTGATTGAGCAGCTTAAGAGGCCACTGATTCATTCTCAATTTCTGTACCAATCTCTGTGTGCTTCCTCTGTATTGTTGCAAGCAGACCTATACTCTTCTCTTAGTACACTCATCTAGCACTCTGTACAAGTGCTCGTCTGACCTGCAAAAGCCTTTTCTGGAGTACAGTGTAATGAAATCGTTACTAGTTGCAATCGATATGTCTGTGTAAACTTACCACTGGCCCTGACCTACCACAATCTGCAACGATAAGGGAGGTAATCGCAGGTCTCACAGGCCTACTGTTTCCATCAGCACAATGTTGTGTGTCCCATGTCGCACTAATTGAATGCAGGGAATTAAACGAGTGTACATGAACTCAGATTGCTGTTCCTCACCATAAGTACAACGTACGTACTGTGCCTTGCTATAACCTTCTACGAGTAGTCATTTAATTTACTACATACAAATTAGTACGTAACACTGTGCTGCCTCTTCTTGATAAAAAAGGATGTACCACGCAGGTAAGTTTGTTTTTTTTGAAGGGCGATGTTTCTGCATGGCGATAAATTACCCTATCATTGCTGATTGCGGTAGGTCAGGGCCGGCCAGTGGTAAGTTTACACAGACATAATGGATAGCAATATTCATCATTCCATGAGCACTCTAAAGAAAAACAGAAGCCTCTTGAGCTTGTTTGCTAACCATGGCATATCCTTATGACTTGTCCCTATTTGTGTCAGGGAACAGTCCTATAAGGACACAATGTATGCATAAAGGACCAGTCCTATGACACTACAGTGTACACGTTGCTACATGTACCTACATGTATGTGCAGTGTAGACATGTCTCGTGATCTCATGAGCTGTTCAATGGATAGATCAAAAATGCATGTGCAGAGAAGGCATTCAGTGAGAGAAAATGTGTGTACTGTCATTATTAGAGAGCACTACTGTTTATTTTCCACATGAACTACAGTGTGTGCTTCATGTGTCACGTGTCTGTGCACATGTACGAGTCTGTGTCTGCGTCTGTATATCTGTGTGTGTCTGTGTGCATGTGTGAATCTGTATGTGTGTCTGTGTGTATTGTGTGTATCTGTGAGTGTGTCTGTTGTGTCTGTGCATGTGTGTCTATATGTATTTTGTGTGTGTGAGTCTGTGTGCAAGTCTGCGTGTCTGTGTGTTTCTGTGTGTGTGTATGTCGTGTGTCTGTGGGTATGTCTGTATTTCTTGTGGGTATGTCTGTATTTCGTGTGTGTGTGTGTCTGTGTGTGCTTGTCTGCGTCCGTGTGTGTCTGTGCGTCTGTGTGTGTGTGTGTCTGTCGTGTGTGTGTATCTGTGTGTGCGTGCATGTGCATGTGTGTGTCTGTGTATTTCATGAGTGTCTATATTTTGTGCGTGTGTGTCTGTGTGTGCTTGTGTGTCCGTGTGTGTGTGTATGTCTGTGTGTATGTCTGTCGTGTGTGTCTGTCGCGTATGTATGTTCCTGTGTGTGTCTGTGCATGTGTGTGTCTGTGCATGTATGTCTGTGTGTTTTGTATGACTGTCTCGTGTGTGTGTCTGTGTATTTCGTGTGTGCTTGTGTATGCATGTGTGTCTGTGCGTGACTGTGTGTGTGCTAGTGTGTATTTCCATGTGTGTGTGTGTGTGCGTGTGTGTGTGTGTTTGTCATATGTGTGTCGTGTGTTTTGTGTATCCATGTGTGTGTGTCTGTGTACTGTGTGTGTGTGTGTTTGTATGCGTCTGTGTGTCTGTCATGTGTGTGTCTGTGTGTGCGTTTGTGTGTGTGCATTTGTGTGTCTGTGTGTGTATGTCGTGTGTGTGTGTGCCTGTGTGTGTGCATGTATGTGTTATGCAAGCTTGGTACACAAATTGAAATGCAATCAGTTGAATTGAATTAGAATACATGTGCATGTGACAATGTTTGTGAGTGAGTGTTTGTACCATCATCAGACAGGTGTATTGTTTGCCACATGTATAACTGGTGTGTGCAAGTACACTGTACATGAGTGTGTGTGTGTGTGTGTGTGTGTGTGTGTGTGTGTGTGTGTGTGTGTGTGTGTGTGTGTGTGTGTGTGTGTGTGTGTGTGTGTGTGTGTGTGTGTGTGTGTGTGTGTGTGTGTGTGTGTGTGTGCGGTTGCGTATAAGAAAATACGCCATACGATAGCGTACAGGGCCATGTACGCAACAATATTGCAAGTGTGAGCCAGCATGAGTTCATGTACTATGTGTGAGCTGAAAGTACCGAAATCATTGCAATCGTAGCCGAGTGGGCGTGGCAGATATAAGACGATGATTTTAGCAAGATGATGGCAAATAGACACGACTAGAGGATGATGCGAGTGCGTAGCAAATAGCCTTACGCGTGCCGTTTTGAATACTGTCGGCGACGTGGGAGGCGCAAGGTTATACTGCAACATTCACTTGGATCCGTTAATTTTGGTACGATCGTCTGGAAAACTGAGCAGTCTTCTTCTTCTTTTAATTTTCCCGCATAAACTCACTGCCTGAGTGAGACAAAAACAGTTGCGAACGGCTAAGGGAGAAATGGGTGGAACAAAGAAGTTATCAAAATGTATTGTGGATTGGGAGAATGGAACACGGGTTGCATGCAAAAATGGTGCAATCGAGCGGGAAATGTGCATTAACTTTGCACAGCTGTATCTCCGTGACGGATAGAGTAAAAATTAACGAACATAAAAAAATCGATAGATATAGGACCTCTCTACCTACTAACCGAATTTGAAGCGATTTGATTACTCCTATCGAAAGTTATGGTGGGTTTGAACCCGGTGGGGTATCGAACGATGCAATACTGGCACGGAGAAAGTGCAAGACCCCCAAATGGATTTTACCATAGAGAAATGATGTAGTATTAAGTGTTGAAATTGATACCGTTTACTGTTCGGAAGTTATAGTGATTCAAACGCAAGTAAATTTTATAACGTTTTATATATATATAGCGAAGCGCAATTTTCTCGGAAACTGTCCCATTTTATTTAAAACTCAACTACACTTTATAATTGTGCCGAGTGCAATTATATTCCACATGTTTCTAAACATTATGCTGCATTAATTAAGCAATGGAGTATTGGTGGTTTATGCTAACACCTCCATGCAGAAATGTTGCTTGAAGCGGTCACAAGTACAGCTGCAGATAACAGGTATGTGGGCAGTTGGGACTATTCCTTTTCAGTGATGAATTCTGTCTTATAGTCTACTCTGCACAGATGATTACCAAATTGCAAGACCTGATTGGGCTACAGCAAGTTAGTATTTTACATAGAGTAATGGTACTTATTGGAGCCAGGCATGTTACATTAGGCACTCTGAATTGATCATGTAGAGAGGGAAGGAAAAATACATTACCGACAAGATTAGAAAATTTCAATTGACAAATTTAGAGTGATATTTTATTGCATAGCAATGATAATATATAGGGTGTAAACATGAGGAAATGAAAGAAAATAAAAATCATTCTTAGAATGATATACATTTAATTCCTATGAACATGACTAGTAAACTATGTATAAAACACATGCCACGAATTCAAATATTGGACTATTAAACATCTTGATCAATTGAAATCTGGACATTTGAGGCACTAATTTTTGTTAATTCATATAGATACTGATGATTTCAACATTTTTGATCTGGTGGGTACTGAAGTTGTTGCACATATCTCCCCTGCCTCAATAACCGGAAAACAGAAGATAGGTGAAGGTGAGAGAATTTATACATTTGCAATGGTAACCAGCATCCAATGCAGGGCAATTTGGAGACGTCTTTTTCGCCACTCTGCATGGAGAGACTCCTATTACAGTGGCGATGAAGACATTCAAAAACATACATAATTGCACACAAGAAGCAAACTTTATGAAGGAAATGGCACAACTATCCAAATTAGTACATCCAAATATCGTCAAAATGTATGGCATTGTCATAGAAGGTATGTTTAGCATGGTAACATCATATATTTTAATAATGTAACGGACAACAGATGGACAGTTTCCAGCAATGGTGATGGAGTATCTTCCTTATTCAGACCTGAAGACATTTTTGACTGTATGTACTTACATTGTTAGAAGTTATACACTTTAAATATGCCACCCACAGAAAAATGCTCGACCTGCTTCCAAGTTGGTGAAGTATATGATTGACATTGCTATGGCAATGAACTATGTATCAGGGAAAGGATTGGTGCACAGAGTAAGTTGTAATTTACTAAGAGAGTGAGACTACTATAGTTTCAATGTGACGCTTTCTACAAATAGGATCTTGCAGCAAGAAATGTTCTAGTGGATGATAACGAGTTGTGTAAAGTTGGAGACTTTGGTTTGCTTCGGGAACTACCCCCTGACAGTGACACATATGTGCCTCAATCAGATGATCTTTTGCCTTGTCGTTGGTTGGCCCTGGAGAGTCTGACAGATAGACGCTTCTCTGTTGCTTCAGATGTTTGGAGTTATGGAATAGTGATGTGGGAAATGTTTAAGCCAACTAAAATACCGTATGAAGAGTTTGGGCCATTCCAAATTGTATCAAAACTAAAGGATGGATATCGACTTCCACTTCCAAGGCGAATTCCTCCAGTGCTGGGAGACATAATGAAAGCATGCTGGAAAGAGGACCCAAGCAAGAGACCCAGCTTTCTATTGATATGTACAGTATTAACAACGAAAGCCTTGATGCTTCAGGAGAAGGACTATACGTACGGTACCTTAGGTAGAAAAAGCTAAAAACGGAAAGACTGGCTCTTGAACTAACAGTATATTATGTAGTTGTGCTTTGTTGTGTCCTTAGCGAGTGACAGAGAACTGAATCAAGTAGTGTACATTTCTGCTGGCTTACATATGTATGGTTATATCAACGTTATTACACTTACATGTATGGTATATAAATTTGATCATTAAATTTTGTTCGGTATACATAAGTACATAATTCATATAGCGTGCTTATATAATAGAATACAAACCATATTACGACAACGTACAGAACTACTCTCTTCGAATTCGTTCCCAATTCGAAACCGCACATTGTGACATTTGCCCCACAGCTCCGGCAGTACCTGAATCACCCGTTAGAACTCCACAGAGCTCTTTTCTTTCTTCGGAACGGACCACGATTCATGCAATAGAACTTGCCTCCTTATACGCGCACCCAAAGAAGTCACCGGCTCACAGCAAACACAGCAATTCGGCCGTCCGCACGCGGGTGATTACAAATTACGTATTCAGTCATGCATCCGTGCATATCACAAAGCGTGCACTCACGATTAACGTAGTCCCATTATTTCACCGCCCAATCCTGTACGGGAATATCATTAAACGGCCATTTAACCCTCTCCTCACGTATGATTGAATTTGAATTCGAATACCTTTACAACACGCCGAGGCTACAGCTGCAGTAGAGGACAGGTCCCACGAATTTTTAATTAAGGTATGTGAGGTCAAAAAAAGCTAGTTTTCTAATGCCTGAAACCGAAAACAATGTGCACTCGTTGTCGCTCAGGGGTCAGAACAAGGCTATAGCTAGTTGTATCTACTCACATTGGTCTGAGGCCTCACCACAGTTGTCTTCTTAGGGTGATGTGATTCGGAAGGGTGTGGCTATCTTCGGTGAGTATTTTGTCTCTAGATCTAATAATGGTATACACACGGAAATGTGTATCACTCAGCACATTCATAGATGTCTAAATAATCTATGGTACATTTCATTGTATGTGACGCAAGGTTTGTCCAGTAAGCTTCACATTGGTATGAGACATCACCTCAAAGGTTTTCTGAGGGTCACGTGATTCTGAAGGGTGTGGCTATCAGGTGAGTCGTTTGTCACTAATAATGATATACATACTGAGGTGAGTATCACTACATTTCATTGTATGTGACACAAGGTTTGTCCAGTAAGCTTCACATTGGTATGAGACATCACCCCAATGGTCTTCTGAGGGTCACGTGATTCTGAAGGGTGTGGCTATCAGGTGAGTCGTTTGTCACTAATAATGATATACATACTGAGGTGAGTATCACTACATTTCATTGTATGTGACACAAGGTTTGTCCAGTAAGCTTCACATTGGTATGAGACATCGCCCCAATGGTCTTCTGAGGGTCACGTGATTCTGAAGGGTGTGGCTATCAGGTGAGTCGTTTGTTACTAATAATGATATACATACTGACGTGAGTATCACTACATTTCATTGTATGTGACACAAGGTTTGTCCAGTAAGCTTCACATTGGTATGAGACATCGCCCCAATGGTCTTCTGAGGGTTACGTGATTCTGAAGGGTGTGGCCATCTCAGGTGAGTCGTTTGTCACTAATAATGGTATGCATACTGACGTGAGTATCACTACATTTCATTGTATGTGACGCAAGGTTTGTCCAGTAAGCTTCACATTGGTATGAGACATCACCCCACTGGTCTTCTAATGACCTATGCAGCACTCACTGGAAATGCATCAAGAATCTTTTCACCTATCAGAGTCATGTTAATGAATAGTTTTTCATATTGTTGACTTGGTTCTGAGTACAGTGCTACACAAGTATATAACCACACACAATTACACACAAAGTTCATCCACCTGCTGCACAAGGTGTAAGAACGAGTCAGAATGGTACGAGCATTAGCTGAGGCGACCAAAGCGGTCAGTCAATGCCTTGGTTTTTTTTAATGAAGAAATGCACTTTTATATATTTCTTGGACGATGGTTTATGCTTCAGTATGCTCTGGAGACTATATTATATGTTCTGCTGCGTTATGTTACTTATTGTATGCATCGTATAAAGAGGCGGGGCACGCAAACAATCTATCGCTAGAATGTACCTCGTTCTCTCGGTGTCTTCTTTCATCCATAAATTACGTCACTTCCAAGGGTCCCCAGCATGCAGGGTGGTAGCAGCCAGTGTGACGATGTATACATGAAGCATACATCAGTATAAGAGGGGTCCATATAGGTGATTTATGAACGGCCGCTTGTCATATCATTTATACAAAGGCTCAGGATTCCAACTCCAACCTCCCATTATGGAAATGTCTTTCAGAATGCCTCACGCTCTCAGCAGACGAGGTCTGCAATCGCCATGTCATTAGTAAAACATGACGACGCAGCCACGTGAATCACGTGATGATTATTTTCGTCTCGCGTCGGTAAGTATGGCTCCACTGAATGTTTTTTTTTGATAGGATGTATGACCGCTGTGGAACACTACATCTTCCACTGTAAGTCAGAGAGGTGCCATTTTATTCCAAAATCGTCAAACGAAAGCCAGGTGAGTTACCTTTAGCCTACGCTCGTTTTGAATTGAAGGCTTTGCTTGTCAGGAAATTGTGATTGGGATAACGTTCTGAGAAGCAATTCAGGCAGGTTGTTGGTTATAGAAATAACGGCCGGCTACGCTACGCAGCGAGGTAAGCTGTCAAATACGTGTTTTTGTGTGGCACTTTGTTTGCTTCCAAGGCGTAACGTCGGGAACAGAATAATGGTGTTCTCTACTGCATTATGGCAGAAATGTTGGATTCCTTGATCTACCTGAAACATCCTGGCTGAACAAGAGCGCTAAAACGTACGTGATGTAACAGCACCTCGTTACCCTTTTCCTTTCGCTCAAATGGCGGTGTATTCTACGTGCATTCGGGTTGACAGCAGTGAACTATTCTAAAGAAAGACCTGTGTTGTGGAAGTCAGATGTTACAACGTCACCATCAACTGCTGGGAGGTAAGGCCATTTTTTGGTAAAAGTGTTGATTCAGTTATGCTTTCTTTTCTACGAGCAGGTTTGTTCACTTATCAACTTTCTATGTTTCATATTTGTAAACTTGAAACATTAAATTTTTTGACTATGTGATCAATAACCTGAGAAATAATGATAGTATTAACTAGTATATTTAACTTTCCTTACGTCTTACGATAGTTCTATATTGCGCGTACACGGTAGGTTCCTCGGTCACGTACAAAATTGCACGTTCGCGCGCGACGTTGCTCTCGAATTATCCCGTGCGCATACAAATGATCTTCCGGGACCGAGAAATCATTCGTATGAAATCGGTCCACTCACGATTTCGAGAGCACATGGCGCGCAAAATTCGGAAGCACGCTCTTCCGGGTGATATTGCGTGCTGTCACGGGCCCGGAATCAAAGCCCTGAATTGCTGTGAAAGAACGTGTAGTTGGGCGTAGCCCGACCTTCGCGTTTTGGCGGAAGGTCTATTATCACATATATAGGCTATTATCACCTATGCGCACATACGCTATCCCTTCCGCCTAGGGTGTGTAACTGGTTATCAGGTTATTCCGATATTCGCAAAAACCTATCCGTTCGAATAACAATTTAGCATTATTCGGAAAATCGATTAGTGCATTTTATCTATTCGGAATAACCGGTTTATGTTTCTCCATTCGGAGGTATTCGACGTCAGCATCGACAATTCGCACATTATTCGAATACCTTTTTATACCGATATCCGGATATGATTTTCAATTGAGTATTTCATAATTAGAGTTATGCATATAACATAAGTCACTGTTGTTTTTACTATACATGCAATGTGGGACGACATCGGAAGCAATTAAAAATTTGCTAGGTATTGAGTAAATAGATAGTAATATAATACTTTAATGTGCATCAATTGGGGATACAAGATAAACAGCGTAATGCTTTTATCGTCGTCTTCAAGTAAGTAAAAGTTCATTAGTATATGCCACGAGTTGTGTTTATATGTAGTAGCAATACATTTATGTACCGGTACTAATATTGCATTGTTTTATTGTACAGTGGTACGACAATCTGAGTATTGCGCTAGCGAGTGAAATTAAATGACAGACTTCTCACCCACTTCAAGTTAGTATACGCGCTCTATTTGAGTATGTATAGGAATTAGAGATCATTATGCAATCGTACTAATGGGAAATTTCATATGCATTTAGCGAGAACGTGAATGGAGTGTTGTTGGATGATTGTAAGTGGAGTACGTGATTGTAAGTGAGTGATGTGGGGTGAGTTTTTAATGGTGATGTCTGGTCTCAGTGATTAGTGTTGGATGGTTAGGTTTACACTACTATTGATATGTACAAGTGCATGGTAAAGTCATACAATCAATTAAACTATTTGGCAAACACATGCTACTGTAGACCTTTGTGTCTCTGTGTTTTCAACTGACATGTATAGCTCTAGTTTGGGTGTGAGACCAGGTGGATTTCTGTGCAGACATAAATTATCTTCTCAGTGTGCACTCCACAAGCTCCATAACCTGAATAACCTAGGTATTAGGCAGGAAATTTGGCAAAACCTATTCAGAAAAATCGATTTTGTTTTTTAAACAATTCGGAAAAATCGATTTTCAAGTCCACAAAATCCTGAAAAATCGATTAGTGTTTTAAAAGTATTCAGAAAAATCGATTTTCATTATGCAGAGGAGTTACACACCCTACTTCCGCCTAAACGCGAAGGTCGGGCTACGCCGAACTAGAACTATAGCAGGTTAAATTTATTCATAATCTGATGTAGCGCAAGGGGGGGCTGAGCCCCCCCAGCCCCCCCCCCCCCCCCCACTCTGCCACCCCTGCCTTTTAACTTCAAAGCTCAAGAAGGGAAAAATTATGTGGGCAACCTGAACTAAAAAATAATGAAGACAGAAGGTATTTAGTTATTATAGAATAGATATATTTAGCCATATTGATTGAGGAGTACATCAGTATACTAGACACGCATGAAGTAGTGTGCTAATGTATTGAGGCACAATTATTGTTCGCTTGGCCGGGGGAAGAATAACTGCCACATTCTGAGGGGCAATTGAGAGGTTGTGCTCATTCGAGAAGTCGTTGTACCTTGTCATGCATAAAATGGTTTGGTCTTTGCAAGCTATTATGATTTGCATGAATAGACTCAGCTCTATTCTCCTCGAGGGGTCCAATCACTGCCCCAGTAAGCCTGGACCATGGGAAAGTGTGGTCCTATGCTAGCTAGCTTCAGCAAGTGCATTTATATTGATATTGAGAAGTCAGGAGCGATGACCTGAAGTGGCCCATAAGTGTTGTAGCATGCACGTTCTGTTGATAGATTTAAAGTTATTTATGTTTTATTCTCTCATCAATTAACAGTTAGTTCATATACGTTGTGGACGTTGTACTAAATTTCAATGATGCCTCAGGGACAGAGCCAATGATAGCTGAATATTTCTCTCGGGCTACTTCTCTCATACTTTGTTGGTGACGTACTGAACTCATATGTGTGGAAATCACTTTTACATCCCGTTTTTAGGCTAACAGTGGACCATTATATCCTTCAGCAAGTGTTCATGATCAGCTAAGGTGCTGGCTTAAGTTCTGCTGGCTCTAGCTGTATGTAACAGCTTGGACACTTCACCTCTATACACTTCAACTATATGAACCATTTCAGTGTGCAAGTGGTACATATAAGTGCCCTGCATGGGAGCTATAGATGTTGGTAGAGGATCAACAAGCAGATTTGGCACTGTAGCTGGTCCAAAATGGCTGGGTCATTGATTGTTAGCATTTATACATGTGAAATCACCTCTGGGATGTGGATCTTTTTTTTTAACTCCTTTTTCTATAGGTGAACAACACAATATACTTTCTGGTATGTATACATATCCCTCTTCTGCATGTGGCATCTACTAAAAGTTAATAATGCAGCTCATGTATGAGCTTCTAGATATTCTGCCTATAATGAATGGTGTGGGTATCTGGGGCATTGTTACGTATGTACAGTAAAGAGTTGTGCTGCAAACACGGAGAATGGATAAAGTGCTTTTTTCTTTTTCCCTGTAGCTACCATACGGTTCCCACATTCTCTGCACTATCTCTATCTGGTGATCCGTTGGGTCGGATAAATCGAATGGACTGTACAGATTATTCATAAGATACAGGACTCCAGAGCAGAAAGGGATAATATAATAATGGCATATAAAAGGCATGTTTTCTAATATCAAAAAATGCATTAGGACCCTTTTCGCCCAAATAGAGATAATAATTATACAATGCAAGTCTCATTACTGATATTGGAAGGGAATTAAAGATAGCGCATTAAGAATAAGTTGCGCCTAATTTAGTTTACCGCGGCTCAATTGGCCTTCATCTGGTGTACGTAAACAGCTTGACCATGTTAGACAAAGCTATAGGTATATATCGAATCAGTTTGTGCTACGCGAATTAAATCATTGTGCTAAAATCACTTCAGCAATTCTATACATGTACAATATGCACCTTGCAGGAGCTTTCCCCACTACTATAGAGGACACACCTTACCCTATTATCTCACAACAGGGGCTGGCTACTTCCAATCGAGGTTGTTCGCTGTCTCAAAGACGGAAATGTGCTCCAGTGAGAGTGTTGCAGCAACGTAACCAGAAGATTGGGCGACTTTGTCGGTGTGCTAGTTGAGCTAGCCAACAAGGCATATCCATGCACAACAATGGTCCAGAAACAACTGCAGAAAGTGTAGAGAACATATGCAGAAATCGGCGGTCACTAGTACAGGGATGGTGTTAAAAGGACATCCTATAGCATGTTTTCCATTGCTATTGCATAAGGGTAGTGTAATATGAACTTGTGTTGAATTTTTAAGTAGTAATGTGTCTAATTTATTCAAAACAAATTTAAAATTAAAGCTATATAAATGTATGGAAATTGAATACTCTTGAATTTTAAACTTTTGCCACTTTATTTATATGTTTAAAAAGTTTGCTAGATGCAAAAAGTGCAAACATATATTTACTATTACATTGAACATTTAGGTTCGGGAAAACTGAATATAGTTTCCCATAGACATGTGCATTTTTTTTTCTTACCTAATTATTGTATTCCACTATTTGTTAAAATATACTCTTTAACAACAAATGCATAACAAATAACTAAAAGTCACAGCAGGCGTTTGGTGAGACACATCTGGCCAAAATTGCCCTGGCAGCAACAAATTGAGTTGCCACACTTTATTATGATTTGCAGCACAGTGGTACACTTCTTCATGCCATTTGTTTTTCCATTACGTAGACTTTTCTGGTTCGGGGAGCCTTTGAACAATATCATGTTAGGTCATCGGCGCCTTCTTGACCATTCATTAGTGGTCGTCAAGGTTTCAATTGAACATAGCAGAACCCTTCTTCATTTTAATTGCTAATTAAAATCGTAAAGCACAACATGTTAGCAAACTATTGATACTTACTTGGATGTTATGAATCTAATTAAAAACAGTCCTGTTGAAGTACGAAGAAAACTAGAGAGGGAGGGGTGTTGGTTCGAACTTGTCGAACCTCCTTTCCCCCGGATCCGCCACTGCAACTTGGGTAACATGGTGGCGGTCTGCATTTCATGTCTCTAAACGGCTAACCGGAGGCTGTCTTTCAAGTGGGAAGAGTCAACAGTCTAAAACTTGTGACCACGCCAGTGTGTACAGTGTGTACTCCCAGGAGAAGCTTATGCATGTCTGAAAAATATTTATGTTGGATCGTTGTCTTAGAAATAAACAAGATTTAATGACTAATTCGATAGCGCTGTTTCACTGATAGAGAGATCAAAAGTCATCCTTCACCCCTTTTCAAATATATTGTGTTGTGTGTGCGTGTTGTTTGTGTGCGTGTTGTGTTGTGTTGCATATGTGCGTGTATGTGTGTGTGTTGTGTGTGTTGTTTGTGTTGTATGTGTGTGTTGTGTGTGTTTGTTGTGTGTGTGTTGTGTGTATATGTGCGCATTATGTGTGTGTGTGACTGTCTGTGTGTGTGTGTGTGCGTGTGTGTGTGTGTGTGTGTGTGTGTGTATGTGTGTGAAAAATAATAACGTGCATACCCATATTCACTATACAGTATAATTTTTTATTTTATATCCGTTGGATTATACAAAAAGAATAATGACATACCCATATTCACTATACAGTTCAGGAGGAATGCAATATTGCCCATATGTGAAGTCCTCCGCAATAAACTTGAATAGTTTCTTTATAAACACGTACAGGCCTTCAAAAAACGTTTTTTTACATGCATGTATTTCTGTTTGGAAAAACCTTTGCACCTTGTGAATGTGACGCAACTAATCATTTTGATTGGAAACTCAACCACACTTGGTCGTATTTGACTTACCATTCACCAGCGAGCTATTTGTCGTCAAAATCTTCACGGCGATACTCCTTTCTGCAATGACTCTTTATCAGCAAAGAGGAATTGAAATACATCCCCTCTGTATATACTGTAGGTACATGTAGCTAAATGTAGTGTTCCATAGGATTGGCCCTCTGTACATCCATACACACACATACATACATACACGCACACACACACACACACACACACACACACACACACACACACACACACACACACACACACACACACACACATACATACAAACATATACACACAAATATACACACACACACATACACGCACACACACGCACACACATACATACAAACATATACACACAAATATACACACACATGCACACTGTTTCACATGTGTTAAGAATAATATTATCCTCTCTAATAATGATGGTACGCATACTGACACACAATCAAGTTTCCTGTCTCTCTACACATGCAGATCTATTCCGCATATGCCCAGCTATGCAATTTTGATCTATTCTGCACATGCACATGCATTTTTGAAGGGCACTGATTTAGAGAGTTTCCTTAGGAATGACGTTTAGCAAGGGTATGTCAAATGTGGGAAAGCTTTATAATACACTACTGGGTACCGAAGGATGATGAGAGTGAGTAGGAAAAAAAAATCCTTGCGCGCGTTGGGATGCGTACTGCCTTCCGTGATGTAGGAGGCTGCAACAACCGTTCTCTTGGATCCGTTAGTTCAGTATGATCGTCTTAAGAAGTGAAAACTCATCTTTGACCCGTATAGACTCAGACATTAAAAAAAACCCGTAGCGAACAGCTATAGCTTAGTTTAAGACGGAGAATGGGTGGAGAATGGGCGGAACAAGGTAGTGTGGTGGTGGATCGGGAAAGTGGTTGCCTGCAATTAATGGCGGATATGTGCATTAACTTTGCACAGCTGCATCTCTGTAACGGGGATAGAGTAAAAATTAACGAATAGCGACAGTACCTCGCGACGCAAGCGTTACATTTCTATTGCGCGTAAATTTTATAGTATATGCGTTAGGTCCGTTTTCGCGAAAACGATCCCAAATATATAGTTGATAAAATGAGTTGTTAGAATAAAAATTAATGCATTCAGAAGGATACGGTATTCTCCAATTATCAGTGTTTTGTTCAACATCATGACCTGCTTATATAGTTACCCACATACTATTGGTTTGCTATACAGTATTTTGAAAGTCCTCCGTGCTCTACCTATTCTCTGATAAGGTTAGCCGCCACAGTTATATAATGTATAGTTTAAAGTTTGCACGAATGGTCGAATTATTAGAGAGTGGAGGGGACGAAGGGAGCTAAGGAGAAAGGAGCGGACAGTGTGTGGTGGGAGTACACTCGTAAAGAAAGCAGAACTAACAAACGCACATGCAATCTTATTCATATATAAACGAGACCCAATCATGTTTATACTCACGGCCTAATCTCAGCATGTAGCCTGAGCGCAGAGTATATACGCGTTAGAGCAATATCACTGCAAGCTAAACGATGCATGTATGTGTGCGGTACGTGAGTCTTGAGCAAATGTATATATGCACTTTATGTATGCTAAGTGTATCTTTTACCCATTCGTATGTCTGTATAAGTGTCAAAAGGTCAATCCATGTATGTTGGATTGGTTTAGCATTGCTAAATTCCGTTCGTAACAAACAACTGGCAACGTAGTATCGGGGGAAATCAAAAAATGTAGGACACATGTAATTCTATATTTAAAGCGCGCTAAATATAGATCTGCGTCATTAATTTCCCCCTTCTCCCTATTACATTCACCACGCCATTCTCGCCATCAATCATTCCTTACGCCATTACATGCAGCTAGACTCGACACGTGGCTACTTTCCTAGCTTGATTCCCTTTTCTCTCTGTGTTAGTTCAGCTCCTCAGTGAACCCGCATCAAACTTTCCTTCGCATAAAAAAAATGATGATATTATCTATCGCATCCCCATGGAAGATTTATAACCTACATGTACAGTACGCTTAATTCTTGTCCAATTAACTCCTTTGGGAGAGTTTCAGTCGACTTAAATTCTCTAATTCTGTTTCTCGGAGATAAACCCATGCACAGTTGATAGATCCAGCATGCGCAAATACAATGTTATTTGCAGTAAAATAGCATATTTTAAATACGCTTGACTAGGTAGATGTAGTTCTTGAAGTGTTCGTGGATAATGCGGAAAAGACAACGTTTAGGCAAATGCCTGTGAACCATATGGACTACGAATTTGGTTATGTGTTTTGACTAGTACAACCCTTGCACTTAGACACGTATTTTGAATACGCTTGACGAGGTCTTTGAAGTACTGTATTCGTGGATAATGCGGAGGAGATGCCAGCTAGTCTAAACGTTAGTCAAATGCCTGTGTACCGTGGACTATGAATTTGGTTGACTAGTACAACCCGCTGCACTTCATTCAATAGCATTGAAATGCCTTACTCTTAGAGGGCATCTTAGTGTTGGAGTGCCATCACGCGCACTCCCACTTATTTTTGCATGGGGAGTAATTAATCCTTAATTCACCTCGTTCCAACGAACCGTCACACTGAACAGTGGAGTAGAATTCAATCCGACTTTGTGCCACCCCCGCGTGTGTTGGAATGAAATTCACTCCTCTGGTGACAATCGGGATGCTCTCTTGTGAAATTACTCCATGCAGTGCAGTGACTAGCAGTATCTATATACATGGAACGTTCTATACGAAAATGGGTCTTGTGGATTTTATTTTATAACATAAAATTTAAATCCAGATCTCTTCCGTAATATTAACGCTATCAGGTTCCTATTTTTAACACAACATACCACACCATTACTATATGTGAAAATCCATTTTGGTATCTTACACATGCGGGGTACCGACGTTACAAGGTCCGATACCCCTAGCGTTCAAAACGGCCACATCTTCAGGTAGGAGTGTCCAAATCGGTTCAAAATCGGTACCTATATAGAAGGGTCCTACCGCTATTGATTTGTTCTGTTCATTAAATTTTGCTTTTTCCGTTATGGAGATACAAGTGTGCAAAGTAATTTCATATTTCCCGGGCGCACGCGCCATTAACGTATTACGACTGGCTTCGAGGACTTCCTGTTCAATAACCGTGTCTCCACACACCGATATCTCACCGTCCAAAGAGAAATAACGAGTACATCGAACGTTTGATTCTGTTTCCTCTTCTTGACCATAGCGGACAGAAGATTCGTAAAGCAATAGAAATACGTGGATTCAGCTGCCTTCACAATACGCAGTTTAGTAGTACGCGCACGCCTGTTAGCTCGGTCAAACTGCTTGGGTGCCACTCCTTGCCGATTTATACGTGCACAACGCTATAACAGCATGAGATTACTAAAGTGCATCTAGTTAATGCAACAGGGGTTAGCTTAATCTGAAACGCAACCGTTCAGTTTTTTTGCGTTCTGCACACGCACAAATAACACCCCCTTATAGCTGCATGTATGTACCAGCATGTAGTACTCTCATTGGCCGACTAAAATCCATCAATTGGTGAACCTTTTATATTAGGTTGTGCAAAATAAAATCCGTAGGTCCCTTTCCAGTGTGATTTATGGATGATTTGGTCACACACGCGCGCACACACACACACACACACACACACACACACACACACACACACACACACACACACACACACACACACACACACACACACACACACACACACACACACACACACACACACACACACACACACACACACACACACACACACACACACACACACACACACACACACACACACACACACACACACACACACACACACACACACACACACACACACACACACACACACACACACACACACACACACACACACACACACACACACACACATATCCAGAAATGGCCCATACATAGGCGGTCATCTTGCTTTCTATTTCAAATTGAATTTTAAACACTTGTAAATTGTCCTATAAATCGGTCTGATCATGACATATGTACTTAAAAAAATTATTCCATTAACCATTCTTGAACTAAAATCAAGACAAAAAATTAATTTATACCGCGCATAATTTATTCATCAAAATATGTCATTGCGTAATGCCTTGCGTCATCCTTCAACTAATATTGATTTCATTGAACAAAATGGTGAATAAATATATGCACAGTAAGTTAATTTAGCTGAAGATAGAACTTAACTATAATACTAATAGGCTGTTAATAACCGGACAATGTGAGGGGGGGGGGGGGGGGGGGAGGGGGGGAGGCCGAGCGTTTCGATACGAAAGAGCGAGGGAGAGCCCGATATGGTTACTGCCAGCTTCTGGCCTGATACAAAAGTACGATAGTCCCAGACTAGTACCGTAGGTCTCGACTGCCAAGAGGGACACTATGATGTCGATCGTCATGGACACTTTTGACCTATATAGTGTGTTCCTTATCGTGTTCGTTTAGCCTGCTTGCAGCTCGATGAATGAAGCGCGAAGGCTAATAGGCACGTGCACTGATACAAAACATAGATATTTGCAAATGGCACTTTTCAGTACAGTTGCGACCTACGTAGGCATTTCAGCCCTACCTAGATCGATTAACATCAAATCTGCACGTGCCGTATTTTGAATCTTTGTCTGCATACATGTGTATGGCCAGGCCAGAGTCAGTAACTACACGTAAAACGCTTTAATTTTAATGCAAATCACCTTCGTGGGGCTTCAATGGAATAGCACTATCCCAATGCTTTCATTTTTTTTCTTTTACAGAAAAGTTTTGTGTAAACTCTGTAGCGCTGATCAGTCTATCACTAGGCCAAAGCCTCTGCATCAGGTTAAAAGCATACTATACCCCCCCCCCCCCCCTTCTATGTTATGCCAATGCTTGCTGGCACAGGCCCAAACCCCTCCCCTGTATCTGCACAGTGTGTGGTTAGTGCAAACATGTAATGTGCATTTAAACATACACAATTTGTCCTCTTCTGCTATTGCTATTACTAACAATGAGTGTGGCTGCACCATATGTACTTCTGAATGGTGTCAGCAGTTACTGTAAGTGGCTGCACCAATGCGAGTGTTGTATTTGGCTGGATTGTAGCCACATTGCTCCACCATACCAGGGATAGGAAGGTGGAGCGGAAGTTCTTAGATGCGAGTGGCGTCCCAACTTTGAAGTGGAAGAGGGGTGAGTGGAACAGTGGCAGCATTATTTGTAGGCCTCCATTGCTAGAACTGCCTGCCTTTGGTACACTCAACACACCTGCCCATCTGGTTTGCTTGATGAAGAAGTGCATGCCAGCTGAGTACAGTGGAACGTAGGGGTATTTAAGTAAATTTGTTGAGCCTAAGGTGGATATCCCTGGAGGTGTTGAACACTCCGGATGGTCAGTCTCAGCATTGGGATCCTGGTGCTGCTCTCCCCAGTACAAAACCAGATACAGGAGTGTCCTCGAGTAATATTTCGCCTCATCTCCATAGAAACAGTTCCAAACAGACTTTTAACACAACTCTTGATATTGAACCCTAGAAAAAAAGTACCAGGACTTTATGCATCAGACGTAAATGCCTCTACCACTAACCAAAGGTTTTGCATGAGGCCCAAAGCACACTCCACCCCCCTCCCATCATGTACATGTACTTGATTGTAAAGTTTATGGCATCAGGCACAAAAGGCCCATGCCACATACATGCACATGTAGGTACTACATGTACGTCAATAGTGTTTGCTTCTTAGAACTTGGTACATGTACATGTCTAGCTCAATAGCCAGACTCAGTTTACATAGCAAACAATGCCCTTTTGTTGTTGACCTCTGAGCTGCACAAATGAATATTATATTTATCTTACATGTACCTATGGGACAGCATCCAGCAAAATCAGGCTTGTAAGGTTATAATTTTATTACTATAAAAATTTCACGTTACATTAATAAATTTTTACCTTTCCTTTTCGTACACTTGTTCCCACACCATTTCTGTACCGGTACATACTGATTGTGCGTGCATGTGTGTATGTATGTATACACGTGTGCATGTGTGCATATGTGTGTATGTGTGTGTGCATGCGTGTGCATGTGTGTGTTGAAAAGTGCAAAGCAATAGAAAACTTTCCAATGCCCTTGATACTTCTAAGCTTTGAAGCCTTGCATATGGTGGCAGTGAATATTATTGCTACTTGTGTATGGCAGGCAGGACTGGGCCACTGGAAAGTTTACATAAGGCTAGCAGCTGAATGGTAATACATGTACATGTAAGCTTAGTGTTCACATTCAACTACACCAAACTTTCTTCAAAAGCACAGACCCATAGCTACATGTACTTCACAAGCACAGCACCATGGCTATACAGCACCATCAAGCACATAGGATGATATTAAAAGGTGGGGGGGGGGGGGGGGGCCACTTTTGACAAAAATAAGAATGTGGCAATGGGCCCCATGCTTCCTACAACTGTACACCACTGACCTTAGCACCACTTCACAGTCACTGCACCATGACTATTTCACAACCACTGCACCATAGCACTATGTCACAGGCACAGCACCGTATTAGAGGCACTGCACAATAGCACTACACTACACAATAAGCACCAAATCACTAATATGGAATGAAGGCCTGCTTTTCTATGGATGTTTTAATGATTTTAGAAGCTTCGTACACATGTGTTTCGCGTATGGCGCGTAGTCAAGGATCGGGGACTTGGTTGCTCAAAGATATCAGCACATCAGCAACAACACTACACAGCAGAGTATATCACGTGACCCCCTGTAACATCGACCCGCCCACAATACACACCCCAAACTGTGTGTATATGTGTGTGTGCTTGTACATGTATGTACTTGTGTGTGCTTGTGTGTGTGTGTGTGTATGTGTATGTGTGTGTATGTGTGCGTGTGTGTGTGCGTGTGTGTGTGTGTGTGTGTGTGTGTCTATCACCAAGATCAGGGGGGAAAGGAGGGTTAATTTGCTAGATATGTTTTAGTTGTCTACAGTAGAAGTTACAGAAGCCTCATGTGTGTACATGCATGTGTATTTGTCACAATACAGGCAACACACACAAACACAGCCCCTCCCATTTGCACATGCCATAACTAATTGACCACAATATCACATCATGTGTGTGTGTGGTGTGTGTGTGTTTGTGTGTGTGTGTGTGTGTGTTCACCAAGATCAGTGCCATGTTTGAGCCACTCCCTTACCACACTGGTAACGCACACACACATACACAAACAGCCTTACTCTGTTCTGGCTTCACATTTTTCACTGTTGCATTTGTGGTATTCAGGCTCAAGATAACTCAGCCATGTGTGTTCTGCCGCAGCAAAGGGCTGTTGAAATGTTGTCCATATGTAACACACATACACACATACAATACAAACATACAAAAAAATTAATTGTTTACACATACACAGATATGCATACTTGTATGAGCATGCACTATTTGTATACCATCCCTTGAACTATTGTATTCATTGTTATCAACAAGACCTTTACATTGGTACATGTAGCAGAGAATGGTTGCAGAGAATGTCTGAGAGTTTGTTTGATCTGTGTGATGCATTTTAGTGCTTGCGTGTTGTGTCATATCGAGTAATCGCCCATACATTGGCGGTCATCTTGTGATTTATTTCAAATTGTTCACTAATAAGTTTCACTGTGATGCAGTCGACAACACATGCACAACATTCACGTTTGAGTCCGTTGCCAACTTTATACATATGTCCATATGCACATGTGCATACATTACATTGACAAAGCCTGCTACATACCACACTGACACAATAAACCATTTGTAAATAGTCACACCGTATAACTATGGTGCCTTCACATGAGTACACTAGCTACGGTGCCTTCACAGCGGTAACTGAATATACATGTAAGTACGCAAGGTAGCTAAATATTACAATAAAACACAAAGCATGCAGTGCAGGGTAAGAAATGACTGACATTATTGCAATTACCAAGTTGAGAGATGTGCAATGCCTAGGCCTACGTAAGTCATTGCCTTGCACATGCATTCTATATTTATTTCACCTGAAAGATTGCAACGGCGTTTTGCTGGTGGTGGATGTTGCAACGCAGCGCCAGACAGCAGAATAAAATACGCTACCACGCCGTTGACGCTGCTATCAGCTTCTTTGATACTCGATAAATCGGTGCGCATTTTCTAGAATTAAAACACATGCATGTAGCCGTATTACTATTGGGGCCAATAGTAGCTCCGGCCACACCTATACTAGTAGTTGTACTTCAGTTACTTAGATAAACTACCAACGTAACAGCCTAACAGCAATACAATTATGAAATGGGCCCGGCGATGTTTACAAAAGATCCGGAACGTATGGGTACGATAACGTACATTTATATGTAGGCTACTCAACTGGTAGCAACAAACCTTGTTACGTAGCGTTAGGAGGCGTGCAGAATCGATTTCAGGCCCGATTTCTTACTGTATAAAACTGGTACAGCTAGGGAGATACTCATTTGCCTTGTCCCGCGCGTGAGTCGATTTTGAGGGCACGAGACGGAGACAACAATCCGATTCGATATAGGATACTTCTTTCAATTATGGAAGCCGATTTTTAAATACAAAGACCCAATTTTCAATATATATTATAGTTCTTCGATGTACTAGCTACATGTTTTTCCTTTGGCAAATTGGCGAATCGTAAAGGTATTGACACAAATGGTCATAGAATTTGTAATGAGAAAACGCACCCATTGACTACGTGTACGTTGAGGACAATGTTATGACAATCCTAGGGAAGCGACGCCTTAAATAGGAAAAATACGGCGACCCCACTAAAAATCATGGTAAATGTAGTGTACTAACAATCCCCTTTGGCAAATGCTGAGAAAAATCTGGTGTGCTTGGTATTAAAGTACCCCATACATGTCTATGGGAAGTTATACGGGAATATTCCGTGATTCGCAAACCGCGAATTAATTAGCTTTCCCTTTGACCGCTCATTTCTGGATATGACACACACAGAAACACACACACACACAATAACACACACACAAACACACACACACACACACACACACACACACACACACACACACACACACACACACACACACACACACACACAATAACACAACTCATACACACGCACAAGTCATGCTTCAATCACAAACATATACCGCTTGGTACTCCACTTGCACTCCGGCCCACAGTCATATATACCTCCAGTTTTATATCCTACATATATAAGCCTTTCATTTTTGTGTTTATATACATATGCAATTTCCCTTGTTTTGTTTTTTTCCTACTGGCTCCGTCTCTTCTACATAGAGGGATGTATGTATATTTGGTTAAAAAATAGACTTAGTGACAGGCCTACTGATCTTTAAGAAACTGTTTATATTCATATCCAATACGCTCATGTCCCATCACCTACACTAGATGCTCATGTCCCATTACCTACACTAGATGCTCATGTCCCATCACCTACACTAGACACTCATGTCCCATCACCTACACTAGATGCTCATGTACCATCACCTACACTAGATGATCATGTAACATCACCTACACTAGATGCTCATGTACCACCACCTACACTAAACGCTCATGTCCCATCACCTACACTAGATGCTCATGTCCCATCACCTTCACTAGAAGCCCTTGTTCCATCACCTTCACTAAACGCTCATGTCCCATCACCTACACTAAACGCTCATGTCCCATCACCTACACTAGACACCAGCTCACCACAATAGGCTCAGTGATTTCCATCACTAAGTTCATCTTAGAAGCTTGGGTTCATGTAAAGGCCCAAGGCTCTAGACATCTATCCAAACCTGAACACTATAGACAGCAGTGTTTAATGACACCAATTGTTCTCATCTGGGATGGGTGTGTGTCTCTTTCGTGCTGTGTCCTATGGACCCGTGGATACAGAGGCATCAGCTATAGGATGGCCTCTGCTTGTCACCACCTTTCAGATATCCACATACTCCATGTCTTCTATGCGATTTGCTTTGCAGTTTATTTGGTTCTATTAAAATGTAAACTCAATAGACATCATCCCCAGTACCATGAAATATACATGGTTTCTGAATGTGCTTTAGTGTGTGTGATCAAATCACATAAATCACACTGGAAAAGGACCTACGGATTTTATTTTGTACAACCTAATATAAAAGGTTCACCAATTGATGGATTTTACTCGGACAATGAGAGTACTACATGCTGGTACATACATGCAGCTATAAGGGGGTGTTTTTTGTGCGTGTGCAGAACGCAAAAAACTGAACGGTTGCATTTCAGATTAAGCTAACCCCTGTTGCATTAACTAGATGCACTTTAGTAATCTCATGCTGTTATAGCGTTGTGCACGTATAAATCGGCAAGGAGTGGCACCCAAGCAGTTTGACCAAGCCAACAGGCCCGCGTGCGCGTACTACTAAACTGCGTATTGTGAAGGCGCTGAATCCACGTATTTCTATTGCTTTACGAATCTTCTGTCCGCTATGGTCAAGAAGAGGAAACAGAACCAGACGTTCGATGTACTCGTTATTGCTCTTTGGGCGGTGAGATATCGGTGGGCGGAGACACGGTTATTGAACAGGAAGTAATTGCATATTCATGTCCTCGAAACCAGTCGTAATACGTTAATGGAGCGTAACGCCCGGGAAATATGCAATTACTTTGCACACGTGTATCTCCATAACGGATAAAACAAAAATTAACGAACAGAACAAATCAATAGCGGTAGGACCCTTCTACATAGGTACCTATTTTGAACCGATTTGGACTTTCCTACCTGAAGATTGGCCGTTTTGAACCCAACGGGGTATCGGACCTTGTAACGTCGGTACCCCGCATGTGTAAGACACTAAAATGAATTCTCACATATAGTAATGGTGTGGTATATGTTGTGTTAAAAATAGGAACCCGATAGCGTTAATAATTCAGAAGATATATGGATTTAAATTTTATGTTATAAAATAAAATCCACAGACCCATTTTCGTATAGAACGTTCCATATATAAATTTTATATGTACATCTTTACAAGTTTCATGGGAGGGAGACTCAGAGGAATAATGGAAGTGCTAGAAACGATCCTTTATTCCTAAAGGTTAAGAGGGTACGGTAGACCCTATTTCCCTTATAGCGCCCACGTCATGAGTAGTATAGTGCTCGTGTTGATGCGCGCTAGACACCATCACAACTAATGGTATAATGTCATTTCTCAAGAACTGATGGAACCAACATCGGAAAACAGGAGCAACTTCGGATGTTGTTCCACCCCAGAAAACAGACTGTATAACTAGGGTGGATACAGGAATTTCGAATGGGTGATGGTGGGGTGGTGGTGGGGGAAAGAGTGTCACACAACAGCTAGGGGGTATGGCTGCAAGCTCACCCAACGTGCTATTATTAATTAAATCACTAATGCACAATAGATAATAGTTTGTCACCTCATTACCTATTGTGCGCTAGTGGAAAAGGGTATACAAAGGCCTAGCATGTAAGTATGTAGAGTCGATTGTTACGAATGCTCAACATTAACATTAATTGAGCATTGCCCCATTTTCGAAGCACATAACAAGATGTTGCCTCATGCTATATGTATATGTATCGCTTGTATTAATAGAGCCAAATACCAGGGCACGAGCAGCTACAATAGCAAATAAGCCACATTCACTGGTGCCTTCTTCCTTGCACAAAACTTTATATGATCTGCGTGCAGTAGAAGAATTTGTGGGTCAACCATGTTGTGTGTCAGTATAAATAGAAAAGCAGTACTATTGTATGACAAGCATGTGGTAATTTGAGTTACTTCTGGATTACCTAGTACATGTATATATACGGGCCCCATTTATACGCAAGGATCCCCAGTTCTGCATAGATTTAGGGCCCCCCTGGGAGGTCTTCAATTCTATGGGGTCCCCTCTGAAACTGGTCATATATATACTCGTACCGTACCTGCAGCCATAGTTACGCTTTTCACATTTCTTTAACCAGATCTGACATGCATACTTGATGGTGCTTAGATATTGAGATCTGACCTTTGCTGTCCATTTCAAATCCATTGTGTGCTTATGTATATAATTATTATAATTATACATGTAAATGTGTGTGCATGTTCATGTGTGTGTGTGCATGTGTGTGTGCATGTGTGTGTGCATGTGTGTGTGCAAGTGTGTGCACAGTATGCATGTGTGTCCATGTGTGAGTAAATGCACATGTGAGTTTATGTGCTGTATATTTTTTATGCTTGCATTGTTACTTCGTTATTTTGATAATCATGTTTATAGACTCGACATCTCAATTTTCACTCAATTATGGACAACACCACCAATCCAGAAGGATCGACCCAACTACGGAGTAGCATACAAGTATTGTGCATATTTATTTATCACATGAAATCAGCCTTAATTTAATATGGTGAAATACCTTATACTTTTATGGTGAAATACCTTATATTTTTATACTCAGCCTGAGATGTTCACTATTAAAGGTCAGCTGGAAAAGAGAACATCTAAACTGCAGCGAGCTGTTTGGACACAGTACACATTTATTCTAAACACGCACTCCTTGCGTTATGTAAACGAACATACTCAAGAGGCTAGTACTGAAATGGTTTCATGAATAATGCATTTTTAAAAAATTGATTTTACTTCTACAGGTAATAGAATTACGTTGTGCTGATATTGAGGCTATTGATCACATCAGTAACTCGAAAGATGCTCAGTTCCCCATAACTTTACATTTTAAACAAGGTTCAAAAAAATGGAAATTGTGTCTCAGAGCGCAATCAAAAGTGAGCCAAACCTACTCTATTGCAAGATAAGCTTTGTCCACTTGAATGAAATAAATGCGTTGGAAATGAAACATGCATACCCATTAATGTGGTATATATTGAGCAAGCAGCTATTGCCAGATGCATAAGAAAGACTGCAGCTAGTTTCCTTTTTTCTATGAAATCAATTACACATGTAACTTAGGTACGAGACAATCATGTGAGGAGATATACACTGGTGACCATAAACAAAATACACAATTCACTGAAAGATAAAGGTGTGGTGGAAATCATTGTGAGTTTGAATTGGAAATGCTTTATACTGTGCTCCTTATCGTTCTTTAAAGTGAACTACACTTGCATGGGCAAAGAATTCGCATTTTTTTAATGCAATATGCATGAACGAATGTACAAAAAACACTTGGTTGTGAATGAGGTAAAGAGTTGTCATGCAAAGAATCACGAATAAAAGTCTTGAATTGCTCAATGCAATGTTAATGACATGTGATCTTTACAAACTGTTATACTATGCAATTGTAGTACTAAGGGCTTTATGATGTCATATTCATTAATGCATTTACAGTAATCTATCCAGATAAGAATACAACCTGCAAATAATAATACTGCATACCATTGTTGATATGGACGGTTTAGGCAGACCATACATCATGGCGAGAGGCACTAACTTGTATCCAAGAAGGTACCACTTCCTCTGCTGCCGACCCATATTCCATACCTTCATTTGATGAAGTACTTGATGAATGTCCTCCTTCGCCTTCCCTTTCAATTGGTTGCAGTCCAATACCATTAAAAAGAAGATCTTTTTTTCCTGCCCCATCTGATACACCACCTGCTTCACCTATTGTACCACATCGATGTCTTCCTGTTCCTCCACCAGAATGTGCTCCTGTTCCATCACTGGATCAAGGTGATTATTCACACAACTCTGTGCATAGTTCCTTTAGTAATGATAGCAAGAACGGTTTAATACTTAAATCAACACATCAGCCAATATTGCTCTATACTAAGATGAAATTCATACCATTTAACATTTAATATAAAAGAATAGCTTCGAAAACTAAGAAGATGCATTGGTAATGTATTGTTGGGACCCAAGTGATAGTGCTTGCCAATGTACATGATCAGCTCTGTTGCAAGCTAGAATGCATGCATAACGGCACTAAGAGTGTAGCTTAATGTGTGTGATGCCATGGTGCATGTGCTTGTGTACCTTAAATAGGTTCAAAAAGGAAATCGAGTGAATAATACACACAAACAATGAATTATATAGTCCATTTATCTCTTGCCTTGAGAGTGTTTGCCATATAGACATGTGCCTGACCATGTCCAAATTATGAAAATTGAAATGTCTGCTTGGAGACATTCAGGTCCTAGCAGCAAGAAAGTTTTAATAATCATAGATATCTTCACTTTCTTAAATTCTTGTGATTCATTTCAACTCCTACATGTTTTTATATCAGATTGCACACTCTCTAGTGAATTTCATGCAATATGTCAAGCTGACAAATGCATAATCATTATTACTACAAATTGCACATTAATCTTGTAAGAGGATTCTCATGTTCATGAGTTGGCCAAAGTGCAGTTGCGTGCACATTCGCACCATGTCATGCCAACGTACACACATCCTATCACGAAATGTCAAATTATAAAGCCACTGTTTTCTGCTTATGTAGAGGAGGAGGGATATTATGAGACAATCATAACATCCAAGGATAGTGAACATATCTCCGAATTGGCTGCACAAATTCATAAGAGCTTTACTCAAGAGCAGGTACTCGGGCTCTCAGATATGCTATCACAGCTCGATGATAAAAATAAACATCTGTATGTCAATTTAGGTAAGTGCTATGTATTAAAAACATTGCATGAAGCAATAAGCACTAAGCACTAAGAATCGTGCCAAAGACTCAGCAATTTTGTTTTTGCATAACATTTAAATATGCAATTCGAGTGTCTTTTCAATTTCAGTGTAGAATAATTCTACATTGCCAAGGCCATCATGTACCATTTCTTACGAGGTAGCAAATTTACCTATTTTCATAAATGTAAAAAGTTGTGCACATGAAATAAATCTATGTGCAATGGTTAAATAATACTAACTCCAATGCAGAAATGCTGCTCAACGCGGTCACATGCAAGGCTACAAATATCAAGTATGTATACAATTTTTTGATAGCCTACATTCAGTGATAAATTCATTTTGTAGGCTGCTCTGTACAGAAGATTATGAAATATCAAGACCAGACTGGGCTAAAGCAAGTATGCAATTTCAGCTTTGATGTATGTAAGATACAGTGTGCAGCCTAGAAACAATGGAGGCAATATAGTTAAATACATTGTCAGTATATGAATGCAGATGCTGCTGCGGTAGCACATTATGGGATAAACTGCACAGTCATTCAATCAAAACTAGACTTCACGTACATGTGATTCTGGTAGCACTGTACAATCACAATTAGTGAAGCATAAAAAGACTGTATACATATACTGCAAGGCACTGTAAATGCAGCACAACTCATGCTCAAAAATAAAAGATGGATGACTGTATTATGCAATGACCAATGCCACTGTACATGTAGGTCAAAGCCAATAATCATTGATTCTGCGTATGAAATGAATACAATAGATAAATTATTTTGGTTTGAGTTATATATGTCAACGATAAGTAATTGTAGAAAATTTAGCCAATTAGATCAGTTTTGCCATTAGTCCATAATTGCCTTTAATAATGGATTACCTTCTTTTGCATAATTACAATAACAACAGAATAGGTCAACCCATTTTTAGTTTCTGACTTGGAGGGGAGTGTTTTGTATAACTTCAAGTGTGCTCTTACAATAAGAACCTATAGCAGTTGACAACGCATTAAAAACTATGGCATTGAATAATGTGCTTTGTCAATTTTTCTTCACAATGATGATTCAGCAACTGCATTGCTACAAATAACTTTTATGGAGAGTGTAATTGCATGTTAATTTAGTAGCTTTAAAGAAAGGCTAATAATGGCACACACTATAGACAAAATGTGGGGGAATGGGGAATTACAGAGTCTGCATTGTCCCTGTGAATCACAACTGCCAATATCTGGAAGAAGAAGCGTCAACAGTCTCCAGTGACTGATAGCAATCAGAACCAAATTCTTTTATTTATTATTTGAAAATAATTATTCACAGTATTACTATTTATTTATAATAGAAACTGATGATTTCAACATTTGTGACCTGGTGGGTACTGAAGTTGTTGCACACATCTCCCCTGCCTCATTATCTGGAAAGCAGAAGATCGGTGAAGGTAAAGAAATTTATACATTTGCAACACTAACAAGCATCCAATGCAGGGCAATTTGGAGACGTGTTTATCGCCACTCTGCATGGACAGGCTCCTATTACAGTGGCGATGAAGACATTCAAAAACATACCAAATTGCACACAAGAAGCAAACTTTATGAAGGAAATGGCACAACTATCCAAATTAGTACACCCAAACATTGTCAAAATGTATGGCATTGTCATAGATGGTATGTTTAGTATGGTAAGATCATATAATTTTAATAATGTAACGGATAACAGATGGACAGTTTCCAGCAATGGTGATGGAGTATCTCCCTCATTCAGACCTGAAGACATTTTTGACTGTAAGTTTTTATATTTTAAATGTATACACTTTAAATGTGCCACCTTCAGAAAAATGCTCGACCTGCATCCAAGTTGGTGAAGTATATGATTGACATTGCTATGGCAATGAACTATGTATCAGAGAAAGGATTGGTACACAGAGTAAGTTGTCAACAATTTTCAAAAAGAGACTACTGCATTGTACTATGAAGCATTGTGTCAACAGGACCTTGCAGCGAGAAATATTCTAGTGGATGATAACGAGTTGTGCAAAGTTGGAGACTTTGGTTTGCTTCAAGAGCTACCCCCTGACAGTGACACATATGTGCCTCAATCCGATAGTCCACTGCCTTATCGCTGGATGGCTCTTGAAAGTCTAACTGACAGATGCTTCTCTATTGCTTCAGATGTTTGGAGTTATGGAATTTTGATGTGGGAAATGTTTAAGCCAACAAAAATGCCTTATGAAGCGTATAAGCTATTCGAAATGATCTCGAAACTAAAGGATGGATATCGACTTCCACTTCCAAGAGGAATTCCTCAAGTGCTGGGAGACATAATGAAAGCATGCTGGAAAGAGGACCCAAGCAAGAGACCGAGCTTTCTATTGATATGCACACTACTAACAACAAAAGCATTGATGCTTAAAGAAGAGGACTACGCGTATGGCTTATTGCGCAAAAAATAGACAGCTGTTTTATATCTGGAACTACTATCCTGTAGTTGCAGTTTGATAGAATCCTTAATGAATGCCAGATAAATTAGTGGTCTTGACTGCATGTTTCCATTGTAAACGTATAAAGTATACAATTTTGCATTTGATGTATTAAAATAGAGTGCTCCCGGGTCTAATGACGAGCCGGGTATTAAGACGAATTTTGAACAGATTTTTTTTTCTAAAATCACGGATGCGTTTTAAGGATAAATAAAGAGTTTTGTATTGTACTCACATTTCTTCACAATGTGTGGAAAGAAAAGTGGCTTCGATTGGACACCTTCCGTTGGGAAGTTACGAGTCGATATGTCGCACCCACTTGGGGAAATGTTTTCTAAAAACCGTCACGTTCGCTCACGTATTGCAGAAACTACACATCGTTTCCAAAAATGCAGGGCGGAATAGTCCCCTATAGTGTCTGCGATTCGATTAATATCAAAAACCTGCGATGCTGATCGTTCTGGAGCTCACGGTACTCGAAAGGTCACTACTACCGCTCAATTCGTTACGATCGAATTTAATGTTTGCGTAACGTTTTAGAGCAAACTACGTTTATATCGTAGCTTCGTGGTATGTTAATAAGCATGCCCATGAGTGTGGATTCTATTCTTGTCACTTTCAGCCTGGATGCGCGAAAGTCCAAGTAGCTGTATACCAAAATGTACCACCCGGTAGAGACGTACTTCATTACAGAGCGATATCGGAAGTTTCGTTAGAAACTTCCATATTGGATTTGACCCCGACTATGAATGTCATTAAAAAAACGCGACCCGTCTGTAACAACACTCCCGACGATCGGATCGTGTAGCTTGTTTTAGCATCGATCTAGAAGTCAAAAATGAGTAGTCTCGTTTTTGTTTCATGTCGCAGAACCGCGTGGTTGTAGAGAACAAGAGTGTACTGCCCGTTCTCGTACCCAGTCTCGGAACAAGGGGCGGGTCGTCTTCTTCTCCTCCTTCTTGGCAACGCATAACTCGGGACAGGAACACTTTTAAGCGATCAAAATTTCACCACTAGCTTTAGAATCGGATGGAGGACTCGCTTTTATATAAATAATCGATGTTATACTCTGATACACAATCGACTATCAGCCTATGTCTTGTATAATTAGACATTGGGTGTGAAAAAAAAATTAAGAAAACAAGTAAATACAAACATTCTCTACGAGAAAGTTGGTGGGATATAGGATTTGAAGGCAATTGGTGGTGTAAAAAGCTAGGAAACAAGGTCTTATCAGAAGGGAAAATGTAATAGTCCTATATTTAGCACACAAACAACATACGCCCTAGAAATGTGCTAAATATAGGACTATTACATTTTCCCTTCTGATCAGACCTTGTTTCCTTGCTTTTTATACCACCAATTGCAAATCCTATATCCCACCAACTTTCTCGTAGAGAATGTTTTTATTTACTTGTGAATTTTACAATCGACCACAACAGAATCCGTACAATACACATGTACCATAATTATCCAGGGCCGTCTATGTAACCTCAGTCACTTTCTGTGACACAAGTGTAATTCCAGACAGGCAATCTGCAATCACATGCTTGTATCACAGAAATTGTCATCGCTGCTAGAGCCGTAGGTTAAAGCGAAATTCAGCATTGATTCGCAATACGATACAGTGAATTAGCCAGGGTCATAGCCTAAACTCTGTCGCAAAGGCTGCCGGTATACCTCGAGCCCCATTGAGGCGATACAAGTTACAACTGAAAGACAGATACGTGGTTAAAGGAAGGAGGTCTCCCAGCTGCATGGCCTCTTGTTGTTACAGATGCAGCCATAGATTAATCCTGTCAAAGCTCTTGCTACTGTAACCGCTTATGAATTATGCGCGCGTTCGTCACAATAAGCGGACTATACGCAAAACTTTTTAATTTTTTCTAAGAAAATAACTTCTCTCTTCTATAGCTAGCTACTCACTAAATGGGAGGTGATACGGGGTCATTCCTGGATAGAAAAAATAAAATAAAATAATCATACAAGCCCGTGCAGATAGATATAAACAAAGTTCGAAATTCGTCTTAATCAGCGGGAGCACTCTACATAAATGCCATATTTGCTCAATTAAACTTCATCATGCATGACCTATGCATGTTTCATCCTGTGTTGGCACATACAGTCCATGCTTAACCTTTTGAGGAACACAGGGTTAAGAAATGAAATGCATTCCTTTGATAATCCTTAACTTACTTTCAGAGGCTTTGCTCTTATTAAGGTGGTATACAATGACAGAAATATATAACAAACACTACATCTGCATGGCGTTGGCTACACATGTCTGAGCCAATTCAACACAAATTGTATGGGCAGTTTTTATTTTTTATTTTATTTTTTACATGTTATGTTTGATTTATAAATAATTAATCTTTATTAATTAATTTACATACGAGATCGTTTCCGGATCTAACGCATGTTTTTTCAAGGTTAAAACTTTGATATTCTAGAAGTCAGAAATGTCCTCATCACTTTGCTGAGAATCGGAATATCTGTCATGGAGTTGTAAAGCTGTGAATTGTTCATTAGCTATACATTCCAGGTTCCCAGGGTGTTAGTACAGTTATGTCCACATCCAATGTTATTAGTTAGACATTCATTCACATCTATTCTGGTACAATTCTGTTCATGTCATCTGCATGCACATACCATCATCACAGGTTCCACTAGTCCAACCACTATTACAAATGCAGATATTTGGATTAGTGCATCATCTCGAATGCAGCCAGTATTGCAAACCAGATCCGTGTACATATGCATCATTGCATAGTGTACATTGCATAATGTGCTTCTGAGAAACTAGTTATTTCATTGCTATTAAAATCTGAAGATGTTATAAGTAATCTCACTCTAACTTGCACTCCCTAAACAAGAGTGTTGCACTACAAGATGTGTACTACATTATTCATCTTTGTAGTGTGACGCACTTCCAATGGTCTATAGTTGTCATATGGAATTCCTTCTTTATCTGCTAACGTCAGTAATGGCGCATGAATGGAAACTGATATTGTACTGTCAAGATGCTTTCTCTCATTGCAGCATAAGACTAGGAATTTATAAATTTAGCAGCATACATAACTAAACAGCAAAATACCGATATCAATGTTGGAGATATGGGTTTAGAGTAAGACAGATCAATGACCTAGACAAATCTGTTTGTGCATTGATGATAGGGAACCTCAAAACTCTGATGCACATTATTGCAGATTGTAATAGGGAGAAGCTTAACTTGCATCTTAGCCATAAGAGGTTTGAGTTATATGGATTACAGATTGTTTGACTACGAGTGAGGTCATTCTTTCAGTGTGATAATTCCTAGGCATATCTATGGGCAAGTATTGCAGGAACAGCCCATGACAAAACCCTGCCTACTTCCATCTGTCTGGTTTCATGTTGTTGGGATGGAAACCTAATACCCTACCATTCCTAATTGTTCATTTTCTAAACTTCATGAAAGGGTACCATGAATGCATCACAGTGCAATATCGAAGGTTACAACGATCATAATTCGTTAGTGGCCATCAGCCATATTTTCCACATTGCATTACCATCGGTAATTGTGGACCCTTCCATATCATGACATGAATTTATTTACAATGTGTTACTTGAGGCATAAATGTATGTGTTAGCTGAGGAATGCAATGAAAAAGGAGTGATTACTATAGTCTTGTAATGTACTTATTTCGGAATACTGCGTTACAGAATCAGGGCACATTGAGCACATTAGGCACATTGGCCACTATGGGCATGGTTGATACAATAACGTAATTTTCAACCATTTCAGAGAACAAGCTAAAGCAGATTGCAAGTGAGACAGAAAGTATCTGCAGACATACATTATATTGCACTACATGCCTTTCTGATGACACCAAAGTATCTGCAGACATACATTATATTGTACTACATGCCTTTCTGATGACACCAAAGTATCTGCAGACATACATTATATTGCACTACATGCCTTTCTGATGACACCAAAGTATCTGCAGACATACATTATATTGCACTACATACCTTTCTGATGACACCAAAGTATGCATAACGACGTGTTGCAACATGACTTTACGTTGTATTTATGTTTCATACAAGTTCCTAAGATATGTGCGTGTCGGACCTTTATTTTACTTCAATGCTTTACACAGTTATAGACTACATGATATGGTGGTGAGATGCACCTGGTTTTGCGCTTTACTCATGGTCACAAAAATCTCCGAATATGTGAACCAACTCTTCAACTGCAATTGCGTGACTTTCTTTCATTTTGGGTTCCAGATACGCTGGTATGTTTAGAAGTGTTAGACAGGAGATACCATGGGAAGAGCTGTAATGTAATACAGCAGATTGTGCAAATAGGGTAATAAGCGAAGCCCCAAGTACACCAATTAGGGCTAAATTTCGCACAGTATCCACATCCGTCGCCAGATGACACCTGTTGTATTAAAAGTTAGACAGTACCTTTGGCACCATAATGCGCATGCAACCCCCAAAATAGAAGTGTATTTTATGCTGCCTGTAGCATGGAAAGAGGTGCACCATGGGAAGAGGTGTACAATGGGAAGAGGTGTACCATGGAAAGAGGTGTGCCATGGGAAGAGGTGTACAATGGGAAGAGGTGTACAATGGGAAGAGGTGCACCATGGGCAGAGGTGTACCATGGAAAGAGGTGTACCATGGAAAGAGGTGTACCATGGAAAGAGGTGTGCCATGGGAAGAGGTGTACAATGGGAAGAGGTGTACAATGGGAAGAGGTGCACCATGGGCAGAGGTGTACCATGGAAAGAGGTGTACCATGGAAAGAGGTGTACCATGGAAAGAGATGTACCATGGAAAGAGGTGTACCATGGAAAGTAGTGTACCATGGAAAGAGGTGTACCATGGAAAGAGGTGTGCCATGGGAAGAGGTGTGCCATGGAAAGAGGTGTACCATGGAAAGAGGTGTACCATGGAAAGTGGTATACCATGGAAAGAGGTGTGCCATGGAAAGAGGTGTGCCATGGAAAGAGGTGTGCCATGGGAAGAGGTGTGCAGTGGGAAGGTTGTACCATGGGAAGAGGTGTGCCATGGGAAGAGGTGTGCCATTAATCAGATTTGTATAGTCATAAGAAAAATGAAACATGATAGAACAACAAAAGAGACTAGCACGTTACTTTCCAAATTGGGGTAAGGAGAAGGGGAAGTGTCTAATGATGTAGTTGTGAGAGCAGTGTGATGACACACTCAAAAATACAGATCATGAGTTCAATTCAACCAAAAACAAAACCAGGGACCTCCTACCTGAAGTTATGGTGCTTTTGAACCCCATGGGGTATCGGACCTCGTAACGTCGGCACTGTGCTTGTGCAAGACACCAAAGTATATTTACACACAGAGAAATGGTGTATTATGAAGTGTTGAAAATAAGATGAGTTATCACTTCGTATGACGATCGTATTGAATTAACGGATCCAAGTGAATGGTAGTCAGCTCGAGCCTGATGGTTGTCGCCGCCTCCCACTTCGCGGACGCGCGTAAGGATTTAGTAGTGTATTATAAAGCTTTCCCACATTCGCTGCTTATAACTTCATTCCTGTCACGCCCACTCGGCTACACTTCAGGGATGCTATAACTTAGCTCACATAGCACGTGAACACGCACTACGCACTTGCATTGTTACCTGCCACACACCTACCTACTGTATCTTTGCACACACAAACACGCCCATGCCACACACACACACACACACACACACACACACACACACACACGCACACACACACACACACACACACGCACACACACACACGCACACGCACACACACACACAGACTGAGCTTGTACCACTTGCAGTGACTTTGGGTTCTTATTTCCACAAATCGTACATGTGCATGAATGTACACACCTGTGCGCACACACAAACATGCACACATACACACACACACATACACACACACACACACACACGCACACACACACACACATACACTCACAGACTGGGCATGTACCACTTGCAGTGACACTGGTTCTTATTTCTCACACTGTTTTCACAAAGTGTACATGTGCATGAATGCACACGCCTGTGCACACACACATGCACACACACACACACAGCCACACATGCACACACACACACAGCCACACATGCACACACACACAGCCACACATGCACACACACAATGCATATACACATGCATGCACACACACACACACACAAACACACAACAGACTGGGCTTGTACCACTTGCAGTGGCTTTCGGTTCTTATTTCTCACACTGTATTCACAAAGCATGTACATCTGCAAGAACACTTGCATTGTTATGTAAATAGCATATTCGTCACAAACACACACACACACACACACACACACACACACACACGCACATGCACACACAGACTGGGCTTGTACCACTTGCAGAGACTTTGGGTTCTTATTTCTCACACTGTTATCACAAATCGTACATCTGCATGAATGCACACGCCTACACACATGCACACACACACACACACCCACACATGCACACACACAATGCACATACACATGCATGCACGCACATACACACACACACAACAGACTGGGCTTGTACCACTTGCAGTGGCTTTCGGTTCTTATTTCTCACACTGTATTCACAAAGCATGTACATGTGCAAGAACACGCATTGTTATGTAAATAGCATATTCGTCACAACACACACACACACGCACATGCACACACACAGACTGGGCTTGTACCACTTGCAGAGACTTTGGGTTCTTATTTCTCACACTGTTATCACAAATCGTACATGTGCATGAATGTACACATGTGCACACACAACATGCACACACACACACACACACACACACACACACACACACACTTAATCTGCCTCTATTCTGTTGAACAGCTCATGAGGCCACTGATCCTATTCTCAATTTCTGTATCTCACAGTGTAAATGTTTTCTTTGAGTCCAGCCATTTGAGGCTGTTTTTTTTTTGTCTTGGCAGCGTGGCATAATCAAATGAATATGAATAGTTTCACTACATGCTTCGTGTAAACTTACCATGGGCCCTGACCTACCATAATCTGCACCGACAGACATGAACATTTATATTTATCGCCATAGCCCATTCTTGTAGGAACTTCGCCCTTCTGACAAAAAAGTGGAACAATAACCTCTTACCAGCGTAGTACATCCTTTTCTATCAAGTGCAGCACAGTGTTTTATGTCAAACTAGTTGTATGCAGGGAGTACAATGAGTGTATAGGGTATTGCAATGGCTGGAGGTGAAGCACATTAAGTGGATATGTAATGTGTACTTATTGTGAGACGTTTAATTCCCCTGCATACAACCATAGATACAATTGTAGTTGACAGTGCTGAAGGAAAGGTTGAAAGGCCTAGATGGTGATGAATTTTATTGCACCCAAGCTATCAGTAGAGATTGTGGTAGGCCAGGCCCCCCCCCCCCCCCCCCCCCCCCCCCCTACGTGGTAAGTTTACATGTACACAGAACTAACAGAAGGAAGTTAGTAACATTATTCATTATCCAGCTCTATAGACAAAAATACTTCTAGGAAGGTCAATCTGAGCACTTGTTCAGAGTGCTAGATGAGTGTACTGAGGGAATCCTATCGCAGCAAAGTAATTTGGTAGACAGTACTGTAACACTACATCTACAACTAGTTGCTAGAAACAAGAGATGGAATTCATTGCAAGTGGAGCAGGAGGCAGAAAGAATGACGAAAATGTTAGCTAGGTTTAAAGAATTGCAAAAGCATTCTTTCACACCTCAGTAGAAGGTGTTGAGAGTCTCATGTTGCATGATGCATGTGTAGCGCATGCGCTATAGCTGCTCTTATTATGGACATGCGCAGTGTTTACACCTGAGGGTATTTAATGACGTGCTGTACGATCTTATGGGATTAAACACTTGGATTGCTACACTGGTGTCAGAAGTGGGATCGGACCGAATGCTACATGGCCGAGCAGGAAGAGCGGAAGGCTGTTCGGTTTAGCGCTAGACCGCCCGCTCGGTTTGCTAAGGGCGCTGACTTCAATCTCTGGGTCAAAAGGTTAGAACTGTACTTCAGGGAAGCGAAGGTCCCGGATAACAAGCGAGGAGAGGAGTTGGTAGCGCTGTTGGAAGACGACGCATTTCGGGTAGTGAGTCAGTCGGGTTTTGTTAGCGGTGACGGGGTGGAGTATGAAGAGGTGAAGAAATGTCTGCAGGAGCAGTATGCGCCAAAAGGAGTCGAACTGGAATGGCAGCGCAAACTGCACTCAGCCCACCAGGAGAGACCCGAGACCCTGTTAGAATTTTCAGGGCGGTTGCGGATGCTGGCGGACAAGGCTTACCCTTCGTGGTCGGCGGAAAGACGACTTGAAATGGCGCGTGAGCAATTTATTCACGGTGTTATCTCTCCTTCTGTGCAGATGAGGCTTTTGAGGAAGCAACCAGAGTCTTTGGAGGCTGCACTTGATTTGGCTAGCCAGTGGGAATCAGTGGAGCTGGCTCAACAAAGCCTACGCGGAGAGAAACAGGGGTCAGGTGCGAGTCTTGCCGTGTCAGGTGAACGAGACCTGGTACAAGGTGCATTGCGAGCTAATACGGTGGAAGAGTTGGCGTTACAAGTCCAACAGCTGTCACAGGAGATTAGGAAGTTGTCAAGTCGGGAAGTCGGTGAGAAAAGGAGCGCTCCGAAAAGGGTCCCTGTCTGTTGGAACTGCAAGCAAAAAGGGCATATACGGCGCAATTGTCCTCAGCGGAAGGAACGGAGTGTATCTCCGAAGGAGATTGGGAAGGACAGGTCAGTGAAGTACACATCGGCTGTGGCATGCACGTTGATACTGCAGGGTATGGTTGGGGGTCGTCCCACACGTATGCTAGTGGATACAGGATCATCCGTTACCCTTGTGCATGAAAAGGTGTGGAATGACATTTCTCAAGACAGGAAACTCTTGACACCCCAATGTCCTGTGATGGCAGTTAATGGAGACTCGTTAAGTCTATGTGGACAGATTGACCTTGATCTTATGGTGGGAAAGCATGTGAGAACTCATACTGTCCTTGTTGTGCGTGAGATGACGCAGGAGTGTTTATTGGGAACAGACTTTCTAGAACAATACGGGTGTGTTGTTGACCTGGGGAGAAGAACAATGATCATGTTAGGCGAAACAATACCTCTAGACACCTTGTACGGGTCATGTATTTCTACATGTCATGTGTTTGTACAGGAGACAGCTGTCGTGCCACCCTTACATTCTAGTGTTAGGGGATTATTTTACAAAATGGGTGGAGTCTTATCCAATACCTAACATGGAAGCAAAAACTATTGCTAACGTGCAGGCCCGTAGCCAGGGGGGGTTCGGGGGGTTCGAACGAACCCCCCCCTCAGGGGGAAAAGGTCCAATTATGTGGAAGTGTGGTAAAGGTCCCGGCCACTCTATAAGGCGATTAGGCGATTCCTGGGCGGCTAGGCCAATCCAGTCCTGGTCTTTCCCGCATTTAATAATATGGTCTTGATTCTGTTTAGTTCTAGTTATGATAAAATGAAAATTAATTATTAATCTACACTGTAATTTTAATTCATACTCAATACTCGCAATCGAAAATGCCGGGTAGCTCCCAGCAAAAAAAAAGAGAGCGTGAACGAGCCGCTGCCTTGTGCCAGAAGTTTGATGTGTTCTTACCAACTGCAAAACGAAAGGCAACAGAAAATCTTGTAATCGAACACTAGCTCTGTCATGCACTATACATGTACACTTGTGTAGCATTGCAGTGTGTATAATATACTAGCTAGCCTATATGGGTTTCATGCATGTATTAATATGTACATTGGCAATTATATTTATTACAATGAAGAGTTATAAAGCGGTATGAGTGTACTGGTACATGTGTCTGCAAATTGGTTTGCATTCAGTTGCAAAATCAATGTTTTCAAAAGCTTCCGCGCTTCGCGCGGGAGGGGGCTGCACCCACCCCCTTTTGGTGATCCACGCCCACTTTAGGTCCACATTAATTATTTTCGAACCCCCCCTTTTCTCGACCTGGCTACGGGCCTGACGTGTTTGTTAGTCATTTTGTCAGCAGGTTTGGAGCCCCTGATGTTCTGCACACCGATCAGGGGAGGAACTTTGAGTCCGCCCTGTTTAAGGAAGTGTGTTTGCTGTTGGGAGTTCAGAAGACAAGGACTACGCCTTATCACCCGCAATCTGATGGGCTGGTCGAACGCTTTAATCGAACTTTGCTTGATCTCCTTAGCATTGCATCGAGGGAGGATGAACAGAATTGGGACCTTTGTATTCCAGCAGTGATGCTAGCCTATCGTACAAGTGTGCAGGAGTCCACTGGGTGTACGCCATATTTCCTCCTCTTCGGACGTGAGGCCAGGCTGCCGGTGGATGTCATGTTTGGGTTGCCTCCAAATGTTCCACCTCAGCCGGTACACCAATATAGCAAAGATTTGAGAGCTCGACTGGATACTGCGTATGAGAGGGTGCGAGAACGGTTAGGTTGGCGGCAGCGCCGTCAGAAGATGGTGTATGACCGCAGACGGACGGGAAGGCCGTATGGGATTGGTGAATGGGTTTGGTTGTATTGTCCTGCTGTGCCCAGGGGGAAATCGGCTAAATTACACTCTTATTGGCAGGGTCCATATAAAGTTGTGAAAGTGTTCAGTAATGTGTTATACTTGATCCAACACAGGGACTCCACTCGCAAGAAAGTTGTTGTTCATTTTGACAGGTTGAAGCCGTGTGCACGGGGAGGTACATACGAACAAGGGACAACCGCACCACGTGATGCAGCTGTTTTTTCTGAGGCTGAGGAATCAGATGTATCCGATGCTGAGGAAACTGAAGATGACAACTTGGAGATTGCTCCTCAAGAGGATAATCTCGAGCCAGAGCGCCAGGAGGAGCAACATGAAGTGGAGCCTCGGGATGATCAGCAGGAACAGCCGCCAGTGGAGCCATTGCCACTTCTCCGACAGTCGAAAAGATTAAGGAGTCGGCCGGACAGATTTGGAACAAACATTTTTGACTAGAGACAGATTCACTAGGAGGGGGGATAGTGTAGCGCATGCGCTATAGCTGCTCTTATTATGGACATGCGCAGTGTTTACACCTGAGGGTATTTAATGACGTGCTGTACGATCTTATGGGATTAAACACTTGGATTGCTACGTATGTATGTATAGAGAACCAGTCATAAGGGAGCTCCACATGCAGAAGTTGTCCATTACACAAAACAATAGAGAGCGACACATTACAAGTACAAAGCTCAGTCCCATACAGAAATTGAGAATAGAATCCACTTAAACATGCATGCAAGCAGTTTGATGGAATAGAATGCAAGTGTATGTGCAGAGAACAAGTTCACACCTTGCATGCAATGTACATGAGTTTGTGTGTGTGTGTGTGTGTGTGTGTGTGTGTGTGTGTGTGTATGTGTGTGTGTGTATAGTGTGTACCATCATTAGACAGGTTTAATGTTTGCCACGGTGTGTGTGTATGTGTGCAAGTGTACGCATAGAGGACTAATCCAATGGAGACAGACACGATGTATGTACATCCTATGGGACATGCTGCTACATGCACATGTGCAGTCAAAGGAGGATCTACAGAGAAACCAGTCACGTGGGAACTCCACATGCATGAAGAGAATAAAATTACATTTACACAATGTGTGCACTTGCATAAGAGTGTGAGAGTCACTGTGAGGTCATGTTCACATATTCTGCTGTGAGAAATAAGAGACCAAACTCTTTGCAAACTTGTGGTACAAAACTGAGTGGACATAGCATAAAGAACACAGAGAAGTTTAGCAAGGTTATGCCAGATGGGAAAGAATGATGTGAGTATGTAGGAGCTTAAAAGTCTTCACACGTCATGTTGCATAGTTTTATTCTTTGCCATGTGTATAACTATGTGTGTGTGTGTGTGTATGTGTGTGTGTGTGTGTGTGTGTGTGTGTGTGCAGTGTGTGTGATGATGGTGTACAGGCTATTTACATAATGTGTGCACAGGTGTGTACATTCATGCACATGTACGATTTGTGAAAACAGTGTGAGAAATAAGAACCCAAAGCCACTGCAAGCGGTACAAGCCTGGTCTGCGTGTGTGTGTGTGTGTGTGTGTGTGTGTGTGTGTGTGTGTGTGTGTGTGCATGTGTGTGTGTGTGATGATGGTGTACAGGCTATTTACATAATGTGTGCACAGGTGTGTACATTCATGCACATGTACGATTTGTGAAAACAATATGAGAAATAAGAACCCAAAAGCCACTGCAAGTGGTATAAGCCTGGTCTGTGTGTGTGTGTGTGTGTGTGTGTGTGTGTGTGTGTGTGTGTGTGTGTGTGTGTGTGTGAGGGTGTGTGTGGGTGTGGGTGGGTGGCATGGGCGTGTTTGTGTGTACAAAGATACAGTAGGTAGGTGTGTGGCAGGTAACAATGCAAGTGCGTAGTGCATGTTCACGTGCTATGTGAGCTAAGTTATAGCATCCTGCAGTGTAGCCGAGTGGGCGTGACAGGAATGAAGTTAAGCAAGCTAATGTGGGAAAGCTTTATAATACACTACTAGGTACCGAATGGTGATGCGAGTGAGTAGGGGAAAAAAATCCTTACGCGCGTCCGCGACGAGGGAGGCGGCGACAACCATCAGGCTCTAGCTGACAACCATTCACTTGGATCCGTTAATTCGCTACGATCGCCATACGAAGTGATAATACATCTTCTTTGACCCATATAGACTCAGAAAATAAAAAAAATAAAAACAAAAAACAGACACTGAGTTGCGAACGGCTATATATAGCTTAGTTTAAGGCGGAGAATGGGCGGAACAAGGAAGTGATTAATATTCATGCGGAATGGTGAATGGAACTAGGGTAGCCTGGGCAAATCAAGCAGGAAATATTAACTTTGCACACCTGTATCTCCGCAACGGATAGATTCAAAATTAACGAACAGAACAAATCAATAGCTATAGGACCCCTCTACCTACAAACCGAATTTGAAGCGATTTGATTCCCGAAAGTATTGTACCGTAGAGACATGGTGTAGTATGAAGTGTAGAAAATAGGAAGTTGATAGCTTAAACCGTTACGGAGTTTTAGCGATTCAAGCGTGAAGCGATTTTATAACTTTTTATATAACCTTTACACCAGTGCACGAAATTACACATTCTGTTGTGAAAAGAATCTTGTGTTATTACATAAAGTACATACAAGGTCTGTTAACTACTCTTTGCAATCTGTTACTTTACATGCTAATTCATTCTGAATCTTTGTTTAAACTTTGCCTACAAAAATAATATACACATTCAATATCCAATAACTGAGTTTATGTATTGGTGTAATTCCCCTGTGATTGCAAAACCACAAGTTCATTACTATATTGAATATTGTGTCCTATTGTTTTCTGCCAAAGTAGTGCTGGTTTCACGTGAAACCAGCACTACTTTGGCAGAGACGCAAAGCTCTGTTTCTTCAGTCAGAGTACAAAGTAAGGGGTTCTTCATTGTGTTTCTTGTAATAAAAATGTCGTTGTTTCTAGCTTATAGTGATTGAAAAACGATGAACTCATTTTGAAGTAAGTTCTAATTATAGCGTGCATCAAATTTCTACCTGCATACGTACCTAGCTGGGGTGTTGGAGGTGGTGTGTAGGGTGTATAGGTTGTTGGAGGATTATATGAGTGTTGGGTGTGAACTAGTACTAGGATTGTAGGTGGTGTCTGGTGTCAGGGTTGGAGGTATTATGTAGGGTCTTATACTACACACAGTTTAATTAACTCCTTGAATGCCAAGTGCATATATACATACATTCTCACACATCCATATAATCATCTGTGTGATGCATGTCAGTGTTGTGTTTATTACAAAGAATCGCTTTGAATACCATGTTGTCATTTACATACATGCAGTTCACTGACATTCATGTAAACCAGCCATGTAGATACTGAAGTCAAACCCAGGTGGGGCACTGGGGTGTATGCGCATCTTTTGTGTCCATCATTACCTCACACATAGGCCTACAGTTGTAACAAACCATACTTATTATGAACTGGAAACAGGCAGATGGAGATGGAGTGAACTGGGATTCTAAACAATGTTGTACTACACTAATGCACATGGGATACACATTGCTGTTCTGGGAGTAAATAGCCTTAGTGAAGTCATCTAAAAATGTGTTTTTACGAAGAAACATTATATTACTACAGTTGTAAAGTAACCAAACATGTCATGTACTTATAAGGTCACACGTGTAACAAACATTTGCCGCATGCATGCATGCATCATGAAATTGCGATCCGCACATTTCTTACTTACACTGCCATGTACAATTTATAACGTATACATGCATATATGAACTAGCATGGTGTCCAAAGAGCTAAAATAGTCTATGACCATCACAATTCATGACCAGTGCACCAGTGGTTATCTTCTTTCTATCCCCACAGGAGGAGCTGGTGGGAGATGGTACCATAGCAGTGAAAAAAAGTGTGTGATCAAAAAGAGAGTGTTGTTCTGCTGGTGAGAGAAGAAACTAGTGTTCATGCTGGCTGCTGATGGAAGGTAAGGTTCGAGGTGTGTGTGTGTGTGTGTGTGTGTGTGTGTGTGTGTGTGTGTGTGTGTGTGTGTGTGTGTGTGTGTGTGTGTGTGTGTGTGTGTGTGTGTGTGTGTGTGTGTGACGGACTGACTAATTAGCACCTACTTTGTGTGTGCTTACGTACGTATAGGGGAATTCCCCTGTATGGACTCTATTGTGCGCAGGCCTACGATGCCCTGCGGGGTGCCTGGCCTCTGCGCTGGGGAGGCCCTTTGTGTGCATGACAATTTCTTTTGTGTATGACTCTTCACTATATGTACGGTGTTGTGCTGTGCACATTTATGTTGGAGTGATATTAAAGTGCTGTGTCCCCTAGCTGTGTACGTGGTCTCGGGTAGTATCGTTGCTAGCGTTGGCGTTAATCCTTCACAGTGTGTGTGTGTGTGTGTGTGTGTGTGTGTGTGTGTGTGTGTGTGTGTGTGTGTGTGTGTGTGTGTGTGTGTGTGTGTGTGTGTGTGTGTGTGTGTGTATGTGTGTGTGTGTGTGTGCGTGCGTGCGTGCGTGTACTGCCTCCATATTATTTAAATGTGTATTTAACATTAGAAGTAAAAATTAAATGTATTATTGAAGAAAGGATGCTGTTTAGTGAGGAAATGGGTGCTGCTGGGATGTCTGCAAATGAATGATTCTGAATAGCTATTACGATTATTAATGAGCACAATTGTAGAGGCTGTCTGCACAGATGATATTAGTTATTGATTTGTTTGTAGTATGATCGTGTGTATTCGCTGTATTTAATTGTAGTACTGTCATCTAAACAATAAATGTAATTAACTATTAAATAAAAATTGTAAATCATGTATATGTGTGTGTATTGAATTTTATAGTAAAAACAATTATATAATTTTTTGCGAGAAAAAAATGAGCACATAGTTACAAACTGAAATGTTCCTTTTACAGCATTTAGAATGTTATGAACATGACTGACATGCTGACTGACTCCCACTGCCATATTCTCGTTCTCAGACCCAATGTTACGCAGCCGTGGGTGGATTATATCACTGCTACGCGCGTAAGTAGGTTCTGGTGAACTGCTATACTAAATTTGATATGCATTACGGAATAATCACACCCAATAAAAAATCTCACTCTTATTAATTTAAAGAGTGATCGTCAATCCATTAGAAAGAGTGACGCGCAACCTTCACATCGAGAGTGAAGAGCACTCCGCGTAGAGCGCTCTTCACTCTTAAAATTTCGAGGGCGACATTCATTTCTGGATTAGGATTGACGTTCACCCATATATATATATAAATTTTACAGTGAATAGCAATGAATATTTTGAGGTCACCCTGCACTGCAAAAACAGATTGATGCATGTCACTAGAAATCAATAATATAGGGCACTCGTTTTTCAAAAAACGAGTGCCCTATTTGGCTATTATCGATTTCTAGTGACATGCATCAATCTGATTTGCTGTGTGGACTGGAGGCTGCAGAACAACACTAAGCTCTCAAAACCTCTGTGTAATTATATATACATTGTAACTGGTACTCTTACTACATACAAAGAACAGTACACAGGTAACAACCACACTGCATGTGAAAAGCAACACAGGGTCAATCTGGAGGTGTATCGTAAGACGGACAACACTTGGCCTCATGCACAAGACATGAAAAACTGCTTTGAAGTGCACAGCGTGCACAGCCAATACTAGGTATGATTTGGTTTGAAGGGCCACCTCATATATCCATTTTAGCACTAATGAGATTACATCTGGACTACAAGTATCATATACAGCAAAGGTGAGGCGGGGTATCAGGCACTGAAAACGAGTGAATGTTTTGGCTTTTGCGTTTACAGGCATTACGTTTTCATCTTCTGCCAGCTCCACTTGTGGGTTCTCGGAGTTTCCCCTCGCCCCCTCTCGATGGTTTCTTTCTCCCGATTGCCAACCGTCGAACAACAGCTAAGTTTACCATGCATGCATTCTCTACGCGCGCGCACCGAATTCTGCGATTGGTACCGCAAACCACTCTGACTACACGATTCAGTGAAGATAAGGAAAAAGTGAAACACCCTTCAAATCAATCGGCTTCAAGCTGCAGAATTACAAATATTCAACTATCTACTATTGAATGACGGGTTAACCCACAGTTGTTGCCAGGCAATTCAGCCGGCGATAAATACAATGAGTGTGTGTCATTATAATTGCAGGTTTGGTTTGTCACGTTACACCATTCATATGTAGTAATTTTGTAGATTTCACAACGACGCTTTTCATCAACGAAAAATATGGTAGGAGTTTGTTGTAAAACAAATGAACCATCAACCTTTTCCCTATAGTGTGCGTAGGTCATTTTATTACTGTACGGTGGTCGGTGTACGAAGAACTGAAGATTCTCAACGGGATTACTTAAATTGAAAAGAGTGATTCACAACAAATATAGTTTATAAACTGAGAAGTTAGTGTATTTTACATCATTCAGAAGAAATACGGTATTGTCCAATTATCAGAGTATTGTTCAGCATCGTGACGTATAATCTGCTTCCTTATATAGTTACCCATATACCATTGGCTTGCTAACCACTGTATTTTGGAAGTCTACCGTGCTCTATCTATTCTCTGATGAGGTTAGCCGTCCCCGTTATGTAATATATTATTTAAGAGTGCATGAAATGTTCAGTTACTGAATCATAGAGAGTGGAGGGGACAAAGGGAGCTATGCAGGAGAGGACAGTGTGTGGTGAGAGGACAGTGTGTGGTGAGAGGACAGTGTGTGGTGAGAGGACAGTGTGTGGTGAGAGGACAGTGTGTGGTGTGGTGAGAGGACAGTGTGTGGTGAGAGGACAGTGTGTGGTGAGAGGACAGTGTGTGGTGAGAGGACAGTGTGTGGTGAGAGGACAGTGTGTGGTGAGAGGACAGTGTGTGGTGAGAGGACATTGTGTGGTGAGAGGACAGTGTGTAGTGAGAGTACCGCTCGTAAAGAAAGCAGAAGTAACAAACGCATATGCAATCTAAATAGGCCTAATCATGTTTATACTCACGACCTAATCCTCAGCATGTAGCCTGAGCGCAGAGCATATACGCGTTAGAGCAGTATCATTACAAGCTAAAAGGTGTATGTATGTGTGCGGTACGTGAGTCTTGAGCAAATGTATGCACGTTATGTATACTAAATGTATCTTATACATGTCCCTATGTATGTCTGTATTGTTCAAAGTGTCAAAAGGTCAATCCATGGGTTTGTACAGTAGTGGTCAAAAAAAAGTTCCCGTAAAGTTGTGTACGTACGTTTCACGGCGTAACTGTTACGTTACGGTACAGCTACATGTACGCGTGACCAACGCCCATACGCCGTATATTTATTTTAACCGTTGCACGGAGGTGTGAACACATTGCGACGTATTTAAAAACGTGACTCACATGCGCGTTATTTCGATGGCTTACCACTGCCGCAACGCCGCGCGCCCTTATGTTACCTGTTTCAACGACGCGCTTTTTATGAACTTGTAAATTCCACGTCAAGAACCCACCACGCCCTTCCCCTTCAAGCACTTTAACACGGATGTATGACGAACGATAGCTCTTAAAATGGTAGAAGAGAATGTGCAAGTTTTGTACGTTGAATACCCCGTTTTACCCACGACGTAACAACCACTGTGCATTTATTAAGATACACTCCCGTTCTTTTAGCCGGCTTTCAAGACGGAAACGGCGTGTTTACGAACTTAATACGGCGTGTTAGAATCACGCTCAAAACACGCCACTGTGTTTGACCGATAACGGTACGGCACGGAACGACCGTTCAACGGAATTGCTACAGAGACGGTATACGAGAACTTTTTTTTACCGCTACTGTAGCATTGCTTAATTTCGTTCGTAACAAACACGCGTGTGGATTTAATACAAAAGTAAGCAGAAAGCAAAAAAGCACAGAAATGTGTGCGTCTCACTCATAAGAAGAGACTCAGAGAGAAAAGGGAATCAAAAAAGTAGCCACGTCTCGAGTCTATATACACGCGTATGCAAATACAGCTATTAAATCGCGCTAAAAATAGCCCCCCCGCCCCCCTAGTCTCGTACCCAGACCCTGATTCCCACAGCTGCGGATGGGAATCAGGGTCTGGGTACGAGACTACCCCCCCCCCCCCCCCCCCCCTTTCACTATTAGACCACACCATTCTCACCACCAATAATCCGCATCAAGTTTTCACTTCGCATTATAAAATGATGACATTATCTATAGCTACATCGCGTCACTATGGAGAATAAACCTGTGTCCATAATTAATCCCTTCGAGAGTTTCAGTCGTCTTAATTTTTCTAATTTCTGTTTCTCGGAGATAAACTCAAGCACAGAACAGGAAAAGTGCATACTTTGAACGAAATATGGTCATAAGTGTATGTCCAGTATATAGCTACTTTAAAGCCGTTGGCTTTTCGATCATGCACGCGTGGTGGATTATATACCGGCCGCATAACAAAATTGAAATGGTCATGCACCATACACCTGTCAAAAACATCGTCAGAACAACGATACTCTAAAAAGCACAAATAAATATGCTGTTTGCCCCATGCAACGCTTGCACTTAGTCACGTATTTTGAATACGCTTGACGAGGTAGATGTCGTTCTTAAAGTATTCGTGGATAAGGCGTAGGAGAAGCAAAACATTTAGACAAATTCTTGTGTACTATGGACTATGTGTTTTGACTAGTACAACCCATGCACTTAGACAAGTATTTTGAATACGCTTGACGAGGTAGATGTCCTCTTCCAAGTACTGTATATTCATGGATAATGCGCGGAGGAGATGCCAGCTAGTCTAAACGTTGCCTGTGTACCATGGACTATGATTTTGGTTATGTGTTTACCCGCTGCACTTCATTCAGTAGCATTGGGATGCTTCACTCTTATAGTGGAGTGCCATCACGCGCAATCCCACTTATTTTTGCATGGACAGTAATTATTCCTTAATTCTCCTCATTCCAATAAAAAGACATTGTGCCACTCCGCGTGTGGTGGAGTGAAATTCACTCCTCTGGTGACAATCGGGGTGCTCTCTTGTCATATTACTCCAGGGAATTTATACGCAAACATTGTTGCAGTGACCAGCAGTATCTATATATGAATGTTTACTAGATTGGAATGAAATAAGCGTTTGTCCAGCATGCGTAAATACAATATTTATTAGCAGTATCGCTACCTTAAAGCCGTTGGCTTTTCGATCACGTGTGGATGATTACATATACCGGCCGCATACACAACTGAAATGGTCACCACGTATTACAAATCGCGTCTTTCAAGCGCATTTTGGGTAAGTAGAATACAAGCATAAATCAAAAATTAATATAGCTAGTCATCTGGGCCTGGAACAACATCTGAAGCTGCTCCTGTTACCGATGTTGGTTCCATTCAGTTCATGAGAAATGACAATACCATTCAATTCATTAGTTGTGAATGATAGTGTCTAGCGCGCATCAACACAAGCACTATTACTACTCATGACGTGGGCGCTATAGAGGAGATAGGGTCTACCGTACCCTCTTAACTTTGAGGAATATAGGATCATTTCTAGTACTTCCATTTTTCTTCTGAGTCTCCCTCCCATGAAGCTTATCTTCGGAACAAAGTACTTAATGTTTAATCTCCAGCTCGCTCACGGTTTTTATTTAAGGACTAATGATAATGCACTTCTCTTCGATATATTTTCATGAAGAAAGAAAATGAAGAGAAATTCATTTCATGTACCTACATCGCTTCATTTGTTTCAGCTTTAGAATATAAAAACACATTTACATAAGTTATGTTTTATAATATGCACTTGGGACACGTTTCTAATGTACGCATCATAAACATTATAAACATTTATGACCTCAGTGGTACATTGAAATTACCACTGTCAACTTGAAAGCAAGAAACCTGTAATTCTTTGCTACTGATGTGCCATTCAGATGTTATTAATTCTTGCTTGCCTGCCTTCAGTTTCCCTACCAGGACGTGACAGATGAGGGTAATAATAATTAATTTACCTTGTGGCCAAGTCTACTTTCTATCAATATAGTGATTATAGCCGTAGAGCTCACTTCATTGTTCTTAGATTTCAAGATCGTCCTTATTTAAGAACCATCGCCCTTAAATAAGGACGTTTGGAGATTAAACGTTAAAAAACAAAACAAAGATAACAAAGAAAACAAAGAAAACAACGATCTACAATGAAATAAATTTCTTTTTGCGCCATGCAATCCTTGACGAGGTAGATTATATATTTTTTCATGATGTATTGACATGTAAGCGTCTTGAGAACAAGATGACATGGTATATACTGTATGTACGCGTTATGAAAAATGTACGCGTTATGAAGTTGGTACCTTGTGCCATATATCGGCGAAAAAATAAAAGAGAGTGATGTATTAATTGTGTGCATGCACACTATAGATATGTGCATGTGTATGTGTGCGTCTGTGCGCGGCGCGTGTTTGCGTGCGTGTCGTGTGTGTTGTCACCGTTGCACTTGGTTCTAATATAATTGTTTTATAATGTTGTCCAGAATCGAAGCAGTTATATTTCCTGCATCTCCTTGATCAAAACAACAGACATGAATGAGCCCACCAATCTGGACTTGTCAGCCCTTGTGCGTAAGATACATGTGTATATGTATACCGGTGTCACTAGCAGTATAGATAACACTTGAGGGGCGGATGCAGGATCTTTATTTTTTGTTGGGACTTAGGGTTGGGGTGGTGTGGGTGTAAGGGGGCGCGCGCCTGTGTCTAGACGGGGGAGCGTGCAGAAGAGGTGATGTATCCCTTCCTCACGTAGCGCGAAATGAAGTTCATGATTTGCTAACAATTACTGATGATGATCAATGTTGGTGCATCCTTTTCATGCGTCATGTGACCGTTTCGTAATCTGACATGTGTCGATGTCACACAATATAAATTAATACACGTCCGCCATGTCGGTGCACAGCTATTACGGAAGTATCTGAGTGACAAAAAAGGTCTAAACATTTCGCAATCATATATATGAGTTATCATTATTATTAAACCTGAGATTTCCTGTATAAATTTTTTACGGCACCAAAAGTTTCGGCGTATGCTTAGGCAACGCATAAATTTTTTGTTTCGCGGACAAAGCCAATTATCGCGGTACACATGTAGTGCGAAATATAGGTACATGTACTGTATGCGTTTCCTCGTTGCAGGAACGCAGTTTGTAAAAACTTCCGCTAATATGTCCAGAACCTGAGGCGCAATACTCCTCTGTTGCCCGTAAAAGAGTTAAGGCCTGTGAATGCATGACACTCGTTGCAAGCTAACTGGCAAAATACGCGTGCATCGTGCATGGTATACATATAAGAAGTGTGGTCTTCACAACAGTCGGCAACTTCTCTCTCCCAGCTCGTCACGCGAGTAGGGCTTTCCCCCTGCCAGGTAGCTGCTTTTATACCTCTGCAAAACATCGAACGTGCGCGCGTCACTCCGTGACGCAATGCGTCGTATTTACTCTGCACCTCGTTCTTTTTAAACGAGTGTGCGTCAGCTTGACGTCATAATTAAACATCCGGAGTACATCCGTTTTTTAATCCGAGCTATTTGTTTCGATGTGTATGATAAGTGTGGCCTTTCATATGCCCAGGTGAGAATTAGTAGAAGCACCAGTCATAAGGAATGTTGCGCTCTCAACCCATGTGCTTGTGCAGTGCGTATTGTAGAATGACAAACATATGCAGGAAAATTGGCGGGAAAGGTGTTCGAGTTTCTCCGAACTTATAATATTTCAGCACCTCCACTGACGGGATGGGAATCTGTAACCACGATAATGTCAAAGTGCACGAAGTTCGGCTTCAGTCAATCGCAGCGGTGCTATCCATTTCTGTCGTTACTCTTCGACCTTCAATTTTCCTGCATACAATGCATGTGGATGGCATTCTACAATACGCGCTGCACACGCACATGGGTTGAGAGCATAACCTTCCTTATGGCTGGTGCTTCTATTCATTCTCATCTGGGCAAATGAAAAGCTACACTGATCATACACGTGGTGAAACAAAGAGCTTGGATGTACTCCGGATGTTTAATTATGACGTCACGCTGACGCCGACTCCTTAAACGAAATGGTCTATTCGAGACTGGCAAGTGGCAACTCAACCCCATAGTGCACATGCCTCCGCGTTGAACACACCCAGAGCATGTTATATTTATAACACGCGTGTATACGATTGTGAGAATCATGCATCAATTTGTTTGTTACACGGTACACCGATTTGCCTATTGCACCCCCGGCTTGTTTGAAATGACGCCACTGTGTAAACGCGTGAACGATGCATTTTATTTATACGCAGCCAGTCACTAAGAAAGGGCAGTTGGAAAAACAATCATCAAATTCACTGCATCGGAGTGTTTGGAAACAGTATACATTTATCCTGAACAAACACACACTGCGCTATATAAATGAAGTCACACATGAGGTTAGTACAATTATTTTTTTAATCTCATGTGCTATTGTTCACTGACTTTATTACTCAAGGCAAAAGAGCTTCGCTGTGATGATATTGTAGCAATTGATAGTGGCACTGACACTAAAGCTGCTCAGTTTCCAATAACTATACAGTTCAAAGGTCCAAAAAGACAAAAGTTGTATCTTAGAGCACAATCTAAGGTGAGCCAAACGAAGCATATGTATAGCACCTCAACTGGGGTGAATTTGACTGGAGTGAAGCATTGTGTTTATTTATTACATTGATTGTTTCAGAGATTCATAGTTCGTTTCTCTTTCAGCACTTGTTTTATTAATAAAGTACTGTGCCTCAAAATATACACATTTGCATGTGTGAAAGCATCATGACTCTATTTTTTGGTTTGTTTGTTTTAGCTTACTCTATCTTTAACTGTTCACAAATTTCATTTTTATCTGAGCTTGGTATTGTTTGCATTGTACGCTTCTATTGAATAACTCCATACGTGATTTCGACATCGATTCTTATGCCAGCTTCTTAGCTTTATTAGAACATTGATGATATGCAGCATGTGTAATTTACAAGATACAGCTAATTGCAATCTGAAAACATAATGCATGTGCTTCTCACATAAGTGAACATAGACAAGCATGTATAGAGTACATGCTTTTGCGTGAGGTAAAGAATCAGTACAACCCAAATCTCACACACACTTATTGGCTTATGATGATTACAAACCTTTGTAGCTCATATTTGTAAATAATATTTTATTCAGTTCTAATTCTATATGCAATGCATTATAGTACTGCATTGTTATTATTGTTTTTTAAATGTGAATATCTAGACAGACCATATATCATGGTTAGAAGCTTTCAAACGGATCCAAACTACGTCTAATCCCTTACCTATACCACCACCTGATCGTCCACCTGTTCCACCACCTGATCGTCCACCTGTTCCACCACCTGATCGTCCACCTGTTCCACCACCTGATCGTCCACCTGTTCCACCTGTTCCACCACCTGATCATCCACCTATGCCGCCTGATCGCCGATCTATTTCATCTGATCGCCCACCTGTTCCACCTGATCGTCCACCTATTCTGCCACCTGATCACTCACCTATTTTTCCACCTCATTCAAATAACCCTGCTCCAGTTGAGGATGAGTTTGGTTATGTGTATCTCTCAGATCCTGGATTCAACCCACCAGTTAATGATGATGAGCAGGGTGGTTATGAAAGATTACCTGATCCTGACTTAATTCCACCAGGTAATTTTTTTGGCATCTCTCTGATTGAGGGATACTATGTATTTTTGATCGATCTGTCTTGCTAAACAGTATTCTAAATCTGTTGAGATGAAATGTTATACAACCTAAGATTAAGATATGTATTTGCAATGCATAAAGGCTATAGATTTGCAGCTTAACTCATTGAATGCCAAGTGCATATACCGGTACATGCATGCTCACAAAACGATGCCTCACCAGCCATGCAGTGCTATGTGTTATATTGTGTTGATCAAAATCACTTTGAATATGCATGCAAGTGCAATACTGACATGCATGTAACCCCATAGTCATACAAATTTTTGAACATACATGGTCCTGGTTTAAGTACATTTTGTGTGTCCATTATAACCCGCTGGCCTTTTGTTGCAACAACCCATAATGCAAACTTGCAAAGGGGGTAGGGAACAAGCATGATATACTACACTGATCTAGGCTGCACATTCTTGTTCTTGGAGTACTGAAGTGATGCATTAGTGAAGTGAAGTGAAATCGTCTGAAAATGGGGTTCTTTAGCCAGTGTGAGAAGAAACATAATTGCCTTGTGCATGGACTTATAAGTTTACAAGTGCAGCAAGCATATGCATGCATCATAGAGTTGTGCCTAAACACATATTTGCATGCAAAATCTAACTCATGCATGAATGGTGTTACGGTGTGTGTGCATGCATGCATGCATATACTCACTTGGGGTCCAAAGAGTAAAAATGTGCAGGAAAATTTACTAGTCATTCAGAAACATTGCTTTTGAAAGTATACATAAGGCTGTCTGGAAGCTTTTTTCAGTACTATGTAATAGGATTTGTCCTGCACTAGCCCCTCTACATGAGTGAGGTGAAGACTCTTGGGGCATTGCTATACTGAACTAATCATGCTAGGTCACAAGCTTCTTAGATATTATATTTGACATCACTGAAATGACACTGATGGAATTAATTCATACATCTGTGCTAACTGTATTAATACTTTAGGGGAGCTCTATGTGCAAATAACATTTCATTTGAAAACATATTGACCACATCATACATCACTCTACATGCCTATTCTAATCTGCATATATCAATTCATGAATCACAATTGCAGTAACAATTTCAATGTCTAGATATTTTCCTCTGTGTTTTCCAACATATTTTCCTTTGTCAGTACGTTCTTCAACGGCTTTGATTTCTTTGCTCAAATGACTTCAAAGTTGCAGCAATATTCTGGCATTTCAAATGGAAGTTAGATCATCATTATTAACAAATGTCCCTCGATAAAATGGAAATGCACGTGTTTCTTAGCGTGATGCCAAAAGTTGGCAAACAAATGTCAACTATTATCTTATCTTGGACAAGTGTGTCATGCATCATTGTACATAAAACAACCCCATCATGTAGTGATTACACTGTCTCGCTTGTGAAGGTTACAACTTAATAGAGAACATCATGGATAATAGTGTAGTGGATTCGGAACCTAATACGATGCAACTTAATCTATCACTAGAGATGCTTTTGTAGGTGTGCATACAGATGCGCAAAATAAACTGTAGTGGCAGCAGTGACCAATAGCTCCACATAATACTAGATTGCATACTTGTAGCAAGTTGAAGAATATTTCAATATCAATCATGTTTTATTAATGAACTGATATTATATGGCACCAATAGAATATGCGTATTGTACTGCAATTGTATTAATTTTTTAAGATGGCCTTATGTTTCATTCAACAGCCAAGTGCAGATGTGGGTGCTCATGAATTAAATGCCAATTTGAAGATATAGCATATATAATCAAACTGATATTACTGCATTAATGCACCTGCTTATATAGATGGCCAAAAAAGAAACAGCCGGATACACATATCAGATTTGGCAGAACATATTAATGAGGAGTTTACACCAGAGCAGGTATTAGGGCTGACAGATATGCTGGGACAGCTCTACGATAACAGTTTTAAGAATCAACATTTGTATGTCAATTTAGGTAAGTGTGATGCATAGTAAAAAATTAATTACATTTCTGTAATGGGAACTAAATAAATCGAGCTATTTATTTAAAATAAAAAGTGCTTTGAATGATTTCATTTATACCTTATATGAGTTCATCGAGCCTTTCTTGTATGATATGATCTGAAGCTATCAAAAAGACATTCTTTACTTTACTAATGAGATGGTGTTGATTTTTTCACCTACATGACATGGTATCAAAATCCATATTATGATCAAGCAGAGGTAATTAAACTTATGGATTTAAATGGCCACAAATAAATTAGTGTACTAGATAATGCATAGATAATTTGCAGTTCAGAACATAGTGTGAAATTGGAAGTTGTTGTAAATTTCGCATGTTTAATTGGCAGGCACGAGAGTTTTAACTTTATTGGTACTGTGATTATGCCTTTAAAATAATTCTATTGCCATATTTTATTTTATGCATTGCATATTTTATTTAAAACTCAACTACACTTTATAATTGTGCCGAGTGCAATTATATTCCACATGTTTCTAAACATTATGCCTGCATTAATTAAGCAATGGAATATTGGTTGTTTATGCTAACCTCCATGCAGAAATGTTGCTTGAAGCGGTCACAAGTACAGCTGCAGATAACAGGTATGTAGGCAATTGGGACTATTCCTTTTCAGTGATGAATTCTGTCTTAGTCTACTCTGCACAGACGATTACCAAATTGCAAGACCTGATTGGGCTACAGCAAGTTAGTATTTTACATAGAGTAACGGTACTTATTGGAGCCAGGCATGTTACATAGGCACTCTGAATTGATCATGTAGAGAGGGAAGGAAAGATACATTACCGACAAGATTACCAATTGAAATATTTAGAGCGATATTTCATTGCATGGCAATGATAATATATAGGGTGTAAACATGAGGGAATGAAAGAAAATAAAGGATATACATTTAAACGTGTCTAGTAAACTATGTATAAAACACATGCCACGAATTCAAATATTGGACTATGAAACATCTGGATCCAGTGAAATATGGACATTTGAGGCACTAATTTTTGTTAATTCTAAATAGATACTGATGATTTCAACATATGTGATCTGGTGGGTACTGAAGTTGTTGCACACATCTCCCCTGCCTCAATAACCGGAAAGCAGAAGATAGGTGAAGGTGAGGAAATGTATACATTTGCAACACTAACAAGCATCCAATGCAGGGCAATTTGGAGATGTCTTTATCGCCACTCTGCATGGAGAGACTCCTATCACAGTGGCGATGAAGACATTCAAAAACATACATAATTGCACACAAGAAGCAAACTTTATGAAGGAAATGGCACAACTATCCAAACTAGTACACCCAAATATTGTCAAAATGTATGGCATTGTCATAGAAGGTATGTTCAGCATGATTAAATCTTATAATTTTGATAATGAATGGACAACAGATGGACAGTTTCCAACAATGGTGATGGAGTATCTTCCTCATTCAGACCTGAAGACATTTTTGACTGTATGTACTTATATTGGTAGAACTTATACACCTTAAATGTGCCACCCTCAGAAAAATGATCGCCCTGCATCCAAGTTGGTGAAGTATATGATTGACATTGCTATGGCAATGAACTATGTATCAGGGAAAGGATTGGTGCACAGAGTAAGTTATAATTTACTAAGAGAAACGGACTACTGTAGTTTCAATGTGAAGCTTTCTATCAATAGGATCTTGCAGCAAGAAATGTTCTAGTGGACGATAACGAGTTGTGTAAAGTTGGAGACTTTGGTTTGCTTCGGGAACTACCCTCAGATAGTGACATATACGTGCCTCAATCAGATGATCCTGTGCCTTTTCGTTGGTTGGCCCTGGAGAGTTTGACAGATAGACACTTCTCTGTTGCTTCAGATGTTTGGAGTTATGGAATAGTGATGTGGGAAATGTTTAAACCTACAAAACTACCTTATGAAGAGTTTGGACAATTCCAAATTGCATCAAAGCTAAAGGAGGGATATCGACTTCCACTTCCAAGGCGAATTCCTCCAGTGCTGGGAGACATAATGAAAGCATGCTGGAAAGAGGACCCAAGCAAGAGACCGAGCTTTCTATTAATATGTACAGTATTAACAACGAAGGCCTTGATGCTTCAAGATAAGGACTACACATATGGCATCATAGGTAGAAAAAGCTAAAAACGGAAAGTCTAGCTCTGGAACTACCTGTGTTATGTAGTTGTGCTTTGTTGTGTCCTTAGCGAGGGACAGAGTACTGAATCAAGTAGTGTACATTTCTGCTGGCTTACGTATGTATTTAATGGTTAATCAATGTTATTACCGGTACATTTGTGTTAGATAAACGTGATCTTGTTTGGTATGCATAAGTATTCACAACAAAAATAATTCATCGCTTACATGTGTATAATACAATACATGTATACCATATTCCTGTCTGGCATCCCTTCTGAATATTAGAAAGCCTGCAAAGGTGCTTTGGTCACCTCAACCTTACATGAGTGCGGTCGAATGCCACAGACCTTTCTGGCAAGGCTAGGCAGTCCATCCAGAGATAATATGTCTATCGTTGTGACAGATCGGTAACGTGTCAAAAGCCTGACCGCGGGCCATTCAGGAGTTTGAACTGTGCTGTGTTGGAGATAGGAACTATACGTTAATTGGTCACGTATTTGTTGTTGACGGTATGTGTATAAAAGCATGTATCAGGCATTAAAATTAAGCTCTTCCAGTAAAGTAACTACGAAGGGGAGTTACGCGGTGGCAATCTATATACGTTAGGTTGCGGAGTGCGAGCTGTTTTAGTTCAAGTGGAACAAGAGGTCCGTCACAATCGTATGATGATCGCCTTGCCCACCACCGTTCACGAATACCTATTTATTGAGGCTATGCTGGTGTCATGTAGAATTCAAGACTGGCAACTCAATTCCATAATGCCTCTTTGCGTTAAAACACCCCAGAGCATGTTATATTCATAGCGCGAGTGTGAGCGTTTGAAGCACGATTGTGAGAATCAAGCTTGGGCACGCTTTAATTTTTGGTTACACTGTACGTGAACTGTACACAAACCGATTTTCCCATTGCACACCGGGCATTTCTGAAATGATGACACTGTGTAAACACGTGAACGTATAAAAAACAAAAGCAAAAAAAAACGATGCATTTTATTTAATGCGCAGCCGGTCAAAGGGCAGTTGGAAAAGAATCGATCAAATTCACTGCATTGGTTTGTTTGAAACAGTATACATTTATCCTGAACAAACACACACTGCGCTATATAAATGAAGTCACAAATGAGGTTAGACTATTATTTTTTTATTCTCATGTGCTGTATTGTTCATTGACTTTATTACTCAAGGCAAAAGAGCTTCTCTGTGCTGATAGTGGCACTGATGTTAAAGATGCTCAGTTTCCAATAACTATTCATTTCAAAGGTTCAAAAGACAAACGTATCGCAGAGCACAATCCAAACAGAGCAAATAGCACCTCAACTGGGGTGAATTAGTATGGAATAAAACATTGTGCTTATTTATTACTATGATTGTTTCAGAGGTTCAAAGTTCTTTTCTCTTTCCACACTTCTAGTGTATAGAAAAATACTGTGCCTCAAAATGTAAACACTTGCATGTATGAAAGCAGTGTACCTCTGTTGTTTGTTTGTTTCTTTTATCTTTAACTTTTTAATTTTTTTAACTTTTTATATTTGCTTGGTATTTTTTACTTGTACTTGTCCAGTGAATAACTTCACTCATGATTGCGACATCGATTCTTATGCCAGCTTTTTTTCTTTATTAGAATGGTGAATGATATGCGGCGTGTGTAATTTACAAGATACAGCTAATTGCAATATTGCATTTGCTTCTCACATTAGTGAACGTAGAAAAGCATGTACGAAGTAAAAAATCAGTACAAACCTGAACTTATTATAACACAAACTAATTGGCTTATGGTGATTATAAACCTTTATAGTTCACATTTGTAAATAATATTTTATCCAGTCCTATTGCTATATGCACTGCAATATAACACTGCATTGTTGTTCTTTTTTAAAATGTGTACTTCTAGACAGATGGTTAGAAGCTTTCTAACAGATCCAAACTACATCCAATCCCTTACTCAATCCACCCTGTGATCTTCTACCTATACTACCACATGATCATCCACCTGTATCACCACCTGACCATCCATGATCTACCGTCCACCTATTCTGCCGCCTGATCGCCCACCTATTCTGTCACCTGATCACCCACCTATTCTGCCACCTGCTGCCTATTTCAGTGGTGATGAAGGCATTCAAAACATACATAATTGCACACAAAAAGCAAATATTATGAAGGAAATGGCACAACTACCCAAACTAGTACAGGCACAACTACCCAAACTAGTACACCCAAATATTGTCAAAATGTATGGCATTGTCATAGAAGGTATGTTTAATAAGGTTACATCATATAATTTTTATAACAAATTATCAACAAATGAACAGTTTCCAGCAATGGTGATGGAGTATCTTCCTCATTCAGACCTGAAGACATTTTTTCAGACTGTAAGTACTTACATTATACACCTTAAATATGCCACCCTCAGAAAAATGATCGCCTTGCTTCCAAGTTGGTGAAGTATATGATTGACATTGCTATGGCAATGAACTATGTATCAGGGAAAGGATTGGTGCACAGAGTACGTTGTAATTTACTAAAAGAAAGAGACTACTGTAGTTTCAATGTGAAGCTTTCTATCAATAGGATCTTGCAGTGAGAAATGTTCTAGTGGATGATAACGAGTTGTGTAAAGTCGGAGACTTTGGTTTGCTTCGGGAACTACTCTCGGATAGTACCATATACGTACCTCAATCAGATGATCTCGTGCCTTGTTGCTGGTTGGCACTGGAGAGTCTGACAGATAGACGCTTCTCTGTTGCTTCAGATGTTTGGAGTTATGGAATAGTGATGTGGGAAATGTTTGAACCAACAAAAATATCTTACGAAGAGTTTGGGCCATATCAAATTGTATCGAAGCTAAAGGAGGGATATCGACTACATCTAGTGCATCTGGGAAAAAAGTCGCAAAAAGTTGTCAGCGCCCGCGTTACCTCTGCATGGTACACGGCCCTTTACGGCCAGGCAGTAGGTTTACAATTAGAACTATACCGTAAATGGCTAAGAAATACACGAGGAAGCCTCATTATAAATACTGTATCTTCAGCGTGCCATACTATGCTCATTTTAAATCGAACATACGAGGAAATTAATTACCTCGCTAACCTAATTACAAATATTCTACATGTGTAAGCAATTTATTACATTTCCTATAAACGCGCAGCAGCATTTTAGACCAATATTCGGTCGTGTCGCGGGGAAGGGGTTACTTCAGGTCGATCACGGGCACCCAACAAATTCCCAAAGGTCAGTATGCTCCGCCATAGAAAAAAAGCAATTCAAATCTGGCCATATTGGTTTTTCACAACACAGTATGATTCATGAATAATCTGTACCATTCATTCGTATATCCGACCACATAGGCCCAATGGATCTCCAGATAGAGATGGTGCAGAGTATGTGGAACCGTATGGTAGCTACAGAGAGAAAGAAAAGAGCTTTTTATCAATTCTCCGTGTTTGTAACACAACTCTGTACACCTACGTACCAATGTCCAATGATACCCACACCATTCAAGATCAGGTTATTGCATAGACGAGCACCATTATTATCTTTTAATGGATGGCACATGCAGAAGAGGAATATGTACATGTATACATACCTGAATGTATATTGTGTCGTTTATCTGTGCATGCATGCACCATTTACGAGTCAATCTCTTTTTCACCTTTTCAAGAGATGTTTGAGCATAGAGTTGTACTGCTAATAGATTTTTAAATGGACAAGAAAAAGTAGAAAAGCATATTTAACAAAGATAAATCAGGTTAGCCTTATTGCATTTTGTGCTTTTTAAACATTCTTTCACCATCACTGTGGTGAAAGAATATTTAAAAGCACAAAAAGCAGAAAAATCAATATGACAAGGATGCTATTATATAAATATAGGTTAATTTTCAAGTACGTTTCACTACAGGAAGCATTTGGAGATGATTTAGTTATCATTAATGGAACAATTGCACGAAGAATTTGATCACTTTAAAAAGGTATATTCGTAATTTGATAAACTGTTTAGCATTATTGAAGGAGTAGAATTTAATGTACGAACGTCCAGCGGGAACACGCGGGAACATACGTTCCCGTGTGGTTCCCGCTGTTCGTGCAATGTTTATAAAAGTGTATGAATGTAATGACCATGTTAGTTATATTTTTTGTTTCATGAAGGAGTGTAGATGTTTCCCCGTCAATAATAAAAATGCTATGCTTCAAATAGTTCAGATAAATAGCCTCAAAAGTTGTTACCTGGCGACCGCATTAAAGTTGTCTATGAAAGGTTCCCGGGGAGATGGCTCTCTTTGACCCTCAACTGTGCATTGCTGTTTAACAGAATCTCGATTTTAATACATGCACAAGACATAGGAGGAGGAACACTACTTTCCCCATTGATACGATGCATTTTCAATGACATGATTAGATGGTATACTAAATTGAAAAGCAAGGTTTGGTTCCCGTCATCCCGCTGCCTCCGTAACTAAACTAGAATCATGAGTACTATCAACACTAACTTCATAGCATTGTGATTATGTAAACTTCACAGTGTCTATATCAGCAGATAAACGAATAGATATTGGAATAAACAAATGCACGTTACATCATGGTGTCAAGACATGAAATGCGTATAAGAAAACTGTAGTCTGGTTCATTTTGCATTCTGACAATGATAGGCATGGCAGCTAGTACCACGTAGAGAATTGTGCCCACAGATAACAACAATTGAGCCTTGTGACACATCTGAGCATGTCACACAGAAGTAGTGAGCATTGTGTCGTTTCCCCTGGGCTGCACAAACATAACATTTACGACGTGCCCCTTCCTTTGACCCTATATTTTTCTTGTACTTGGGCAAAGTCAACAAACTTTTCAGAGGGTGGGCTTCAAAAGAGACGACAGGAATTGGTGGTTCCGCAGCAATGGGCTCATCTGACAATCTCCTCCGTGACACTAATTCATAACCATCAAACTTGTTGAAAATGAGACACAGAGCAAGGTCATTTGCAAAGTCCTCAACACTCTTAGCATCAACTCTGTGTTCATAGTTATAGGCCAACATTGCATCAATAACTGTGATTCCAACGAAAGTAGCAGCCAATCTGTGCCACCATGTTTGGGTGCCCCAGGCATCCTCAATGTTTAGCAGCCCTTGCCTCAGATGGTTGTGTACATCGATTTTTGAAGATGCACTGAAGTATTGTGAGACAAGTTGTGGTCGTGAATTTCAGTGGTGATAATATCTCCTTCCTTACTGTACCTGTGTTTTTTATGTGGTTCACCAGGTTGCGTTGTACCACACATTGAGACAAATGATTTAATGGTTTTGTCCTTCCAACCAAGTGCTATGAGGTTGCAGTTGTCAATTATAGTAGTCAAACAGATGTGGTCCCCTTTATGACGGTATTTACAGGCATCGTTTAGGTATTCCTTAGGAAACTCTCGAGATGCAGTCTTCACGACTCCAGTAAAGAGTAATCCACACTTTTTCAACTCTATAGCCGTGGTTACTGAGGAAAATGCTGCGTCAGCAACAATAATCCGTCCAGTCCCATGCCATGGTTCACTTAGTCTTAAAGTTTGAGCAGTACCTGCAGGTAAGTGTGACCACTTCTTCTTCGACTCTGCCTCTTTTCCTTCACATATTTCTATACGCAGCATAATCCCTACTAAACCGTCTGCTACACACTTTATTTCAGTCCCAACACCTTTGGGCTTCCGAATGATTTTCGTCAGATGTGGGATACCATCAGCTGTTCTATCCTGCTTTCTGCTAATCCAACTAGACATCAGCTCGTCTTCTACAATCATGTGTGATGGGTTGATGACTTGCTGTCGTCTATTGTTCAAAGCATCCATGAACGGTCGTATGGGAGACCAGGGATCATTGCAGTCCTCATCTCCAAAGGACAGACACCGAAGAATGTCCTCAAACCTGCGAATCCCCATTCCAAATCGCGTACCAAAGGCTGGAGGCTGAAAAATTCTTCCACTTTCGCCGTCCAATTCTTCCATCCAATAGTTACGACGGTTTTTCTCAGAACCAATGCTGATTGCTAAAATGAGTCCTGTCACCGGAATTTTGGTCCTGAAAATTTGGGTCCGGGCGGACCAAAATTTCCAACGAATCTTGGTCCGGCCGGACCGATATTACCGGAAATAATGGTCCGTGTTGGAAATATTGGTCCGTTAACTGGCGTATATATGTATGGACCAAAATTTCCAGCCGTGAGTTTTACCGGAAATAATGGGGTCTGTCTTGGTCAATGCAAGTACATGCAAGTAATTGAATACATTCTTCACACCAAACCAGAGTAATAACAGAATATGAAACCAGAGTATAATATAAAACCAGAGTACAATAGATAACGTTGAGTACTAAACTGATCAGCTTATTTACAACCACAGAACCACGGCACAGTGTGTCTCAAAAATTTCCTGCTGACTCGGACGCAGTTCAAATGATACCACTCTCTGCACTTTGAACATTGAATCATTTTTCTACCATCATTAGGCATCCTGCAAGAGCAGAATATTCTAAACACCTCTTGACGCACCATCTGTGACCTTTGTCGTCTTACAGCTGATGGAAATGGCAAAATATTTCCTTGCTCTAGTCCCTCTATTAAGTGCTGTCTCATTGTGGATTGGACAAACGTAACGGATGAAGGATCTTTGCCAAAACAAATTTCACAGGCAAAGGCTATTGCAAATAAGCCACAGTCCTGCGAGCCCTTCTGGTACTGAACACTCACATACTGTACTGTGATTTGCTTTCCCGCAGAATGCATTAAATCTGCAATAATTTGTTTCAAAGGTTCAGTTAATGTACCATTCAAGCTATCATATACATTTATGGTGTCTGGAATGCTTGAAGCAGCAGATACTGTTATCCAGTGGTTGTCTTTGATATTTAGGCATTGTACAAAGTCTAGGTTTCTTTGCACATCAAAGGTTTTTGTTTTCTGAAGAATTGGGTTTTGAAGGCCAGATATATGAGGATGACTTTGTTTAAGAAGCTGTTGAGCTGCATGTATTATATTGTCCGTTAGCCATCCATTATTTGACAATACCACTTTGTCCTCCTTATGCAACACAGATTCTCCTACTTTTATCCATACAGAATCATTTTGGGCATCATCTTCACTGGCACTTAAATTTACAACTTCTTGTGGTTTTGCTGTTTCCATATTACAACAACTTTTACCTGGATGGCAATAGTGTCCACAGAATGAATGATTTAACTTGCATAGACATCTTTTAGTAGCACAACGTGTTTTGCAGGAGCAAAATAGCAAGACAGGAGGTTCAGCATCTTTGAGGGTGAGTAGGTCTTTAGGCTCAGTATCACTTGTGGTGGGTTGGTCATCAGGTTTAGCATGACTGATGGTGTGCGTGTCATCATCACATCCAACATCACTGGGTGTGGTTAAACCATCACGCTCAACATCACTGGTGGTGAGTGTGTCATCACACCCAGTATTACTGGGTGTGGTTAAGCCATCATGCTCAACATCACTGGTGGTGAGTGTGTCATCACACCCAATATTACTAGGTGTGGGTAGGCGATCATGCTCAGCATCACTGGGGGTGAGTGTGTCATCACACCCAATATTACTGGGTGTGGGTAGGCGATCATGCTCAGCATCACTGGGGGTGAGTGTGTCATCACATTCAATATCACTGCAGATGGATGTGTCATCAGGCTTAACACCACTGGTTGATGGATCATCAGATATCACTTTGCTGGAGGCTTGCTTGTCATCAAATGAAATACTTCCTTGGAGCATATTGCTGTGATACATCTTAAGGTGACCTCCAGTAGCTCGAATTAGAGTGCCGTCTTTGCTGATCAGTTCATATACTCCATGTGGCATCTTCTTCACAACTCTGTGAGGACCATCAAATCGGTCTTGCAGTTTACCACCTTTCATTTTCTTTCTTCTAAAATTCTTCTTCATCACTAGCTCTCCTACTTGAAAGCAATTTGGCTTGGCACATTTTGAGTCATACTTTTGCTTTTGTTTCTTTTGAGCGTCAAGAATGTGCTTTTTTGCATCTTCCAAAATGACCTGATGCTTGTGTTGAACTGCTACAATATCTGGATCATTCAACATTTGATACTTGTGATGCAATTCATCACCTGATTCCTTCTGTAGGTCTATATCAACAGGTAGAATTGCTTGACGACCAAACATTAATTGAAATGGTGTATAGGTGCTTGATTCATGTCTTGATGTATTGTATGCAAAAGTACAAGTGTCTAGGTAGGAGCTCCACACCGTTTGTTTGGTTGAAACAAACTTTGCCAGCATGTTTTGCAGTGTCTGATTGTAGCGCTCATCCAGACCATTTGCCTGTGAATAATGTTAATCAAGGTTTGATGACATGTAGTATAGCTTTAGATACCTACCTGAGGATGGTATGGTGTTGTAAGCCGCCTCTTCACTCCTAGAATCTCAGCCAGCTTGTCATTCAATTTATTGCAAAACTCTGAACCATTATCAGAGAGCATAACTCTGGGTAATCCCATTCTCATGAAGATCTGCACAAGAATACATGATTATGTATGCACAGCACAAAATGGCAGACATTTGCTGAATTTTTAAATAATAGCATTTAATAACACAAGCTTTTGTAATGTAATAAATATATACTCTCTCACAGAATAGGAGAAGATGTGGTAGAACCTGATGGACCCATGTGACATCATCAGGGCCATACATAATGTGACATAATTATAGCCATGCATACAGTATCACACTTATGCAACACCAAACTTATACATACACAAATGCATACACACATAGTGAATAGAATCACTCAATACAGAAAATGATCAGAATCTAACACCTATACGTGCATACACCGCTGCTACATTCTGCACCTACATCTAGGCAATGCTTATGCTAAGCAATATAAACACTAAAGTGTAATGAATTGCAGCATATAAATCATTAGTTCATACATGCTATATACCTTAAAAAGGCAGTTTGCAACAGTAGTTGCTGTTTTGTCTGGTGTTGGAATGGCCTCGACCCACTTTGTGAAATAGTCACTAATTGTCAGAATATATTGACTTCCATCTTCTCCAGGTGGGCTAATAGGACCAATGAAATCAATCCCTATCATGTACCATGGGGATTTCACGGGAATTGGGTGAAGTTCAGGCACGCCACAAGTGAGCTTTCTGTTCATTCGCTGGCAAATGTCACATGTTCGTATCTATAAAATATGACCATATGGTTATAATGCTGACTATGATAGTTTTCCCTCATTTTCTGATTAAACATTTCAGTGATGTCAAGCATTATCTAAGGCAAGTATGTTGGACAATCAATTTTTAGTGTGGTTACTTTTTAAAATGCGTACTCTACTATACTAGTCGCAGTCACAAATTGAGGTTGCTCCTCTGGCAGTGTAATGTAATTATTGAACTGTAACCTACCATTTCAGTGCAATCTTTCACCATTCCATGCCACATGACACGTTCCTTTATCCTATGTAGCGTCCTAGTTCTTCCCATGTGGCCTGAAGTTGGATGAACGTGACAGGCTAGCAGAATTAGTCTCCTTTCCTCTGGACTTTGAACATAGCGAAGAAATGTGGGCTCCTATGGAAAATAAACGCTATTCAAAAGTGGGTTTCAAACCGCACCACCACGTCATGCTAGGCTTCCCACGTAGCTCCAAATACATTAACCGTTGATACGTACCTTTCCTTTTAACTTCTGCTTGTACATCAGCTCGCCACTTGTGGAAATAAAAAACTTTAACGCCTTTTTTCGTATCACTCTCTTCCGAGAAGAGGAGGATGCCTCTGGGTACTTGTTTGTGGAAAGGTACGTAAAGACGTCGCGGATTAGATCGTCGCTCAGGTCATCCACAATGTCGCTCTCCATTTCTTTCTTCAACTATTTTTTCGGACACGTGGCCCAATAATCACTTCACGGACCATTTATTCCCGATTCGGACAATTTTTTCCAGGAAATTTTGGTCCGCGCGGACCAATATTTCCTGAAAATTTTGGTCCGGGACCAAAATTTCTGGCGGACCAAATTAACCGTGACAGTCCCCAAAAGCGGAAGTATTCACACTTACTTAGAGGTTTTCGCTTCATTTCAGCCAAACGAGCATTTGTCTTCTCGATCCAGAAAGCGGCCTCAACCATCGGGAACAAGGCACAAAAATACTCTAATGGACTCCTTGGTTCAACAGGGTTATCAAAGGTCCAGATAAAATCGAGGTTACGTTTTGCGCCATCATAGTAGTCGATCTGAATTCCTTCCGTCTCAACTAGCCACTCGGTGCCATGTGGTCTTAGCTGGCTCACCCCCGGTTCTTCCAGATCGCCTTGCCGCCCTTCAGAATAGTCCATACTATCACCCGCTTCTTCATCTATTGAACTCTCCGAATCAGTGCTTTCCTCAACTGCTTGTACTGAAGTACATAGATCGTCTAGTTCCAATGACCGTGCTGAAAGGATCGAGATATCATCGCATTCGTTCCATTTAACCTTTAGTTTTCGCATACGACCGACACCCACACATTCGATAACACTCCCGTGGAGCTCAGATTTTGCTGCCCATGGACCAAATACGTCCCCAGCCCGTCTATTGCCCAGCACATTGACTGCCTTGGCCTTGACTAGATCACCAACTTTCAATCCCGGCGCCATTTTCTACCTTGTGCGGTTATCGATTGCTTCTCTAATTAAAAAGTAAATCCAATTAATATACATGTACATGGTTCCCGTTCGGGAACCTTTGTTCCCGCTGGGTTCCCGCAAAATACACAAAAAGGTTCCATTACAACTTCGGATCGATTTCCATATATTAGTTGTATGTTTTCGCATATAGGATTTATGGATTAACAAAAGCATGGTGGAAATAGTAAATGCGGGAACATTGCGGGAATAAACGCTGCGCGTTCGTACGTTAATCGTGTGTATAATATTGATCTAGCAGGGTAAGTCTGAATTCAGTTCATTTACTTACTGGGAAGAAAATTTTAAATGACATAAAGAGCACCTTGACAAGCTGCCAATGGGTGTTTGACAATAGAAAATAATGCTTATCTCATGAAGACTTCAGTGTCAACTTGTTGATGGAATGTAATGACCAATTTCAAACATGTCTTCTGACAGCTTAGAAGTTGGAAGTGTAGAAGTTCAGGAAATGATAAGCTACAAGCCAGTGTGTCATATTTATCACTTGCACCAGTTGCAACCATAAATGGTGTTATCTCTCATAGACTCACTAAACCTGTAAGAATCAGACCAGATGGGAATACCATGATGATGTCAGGCTCCTTGTTATACATGATGCGTATTGCCTCCAATATAAAACTTTCCAGCTAGTTTATTGAAGCAATGAAATCATATTTGAAACACTCAATAATGGAAACATTTGGAAGTGGAAATCATGGCGGCAAACTTGATAACATATATGTGTTTACTCTTTCTGGAGGGGTGTAAAATGGATATTTATACTCTCTGCATGAAATGAAGAATGAAATAAATCATGATGAGTGCATTTATAGCTCCATTTTAAACCTGTTACAAATATGTTAGATAATCTTTTCATTACATCCTTCACGAGCAGGTTTGTGCACTTTGTCGAGCAGGCTCATTGTGCATGGGAACATAGACAGCTCAGGACAAGACCTGTAGGTATCATAGCCACCAACTGGAACCATGGTGTCTCTGCAACATTTGACATCCTCGAATAACTCATCTCTTATAGTGGAAATGGGCATGCCATCTGGTGGGGCAGCACAAGCAGCTGACCAAAGAAAGCACATTGATAACGGTAAGAATTGCAGAGAACTTGACTGGAATAACATTCCCCTAGCAGTGGAGTTGTATATGGAGCTTGGGGTCAAGAAGCCACACCAATCAGATGGCATCACACACTATGTGGCAACACAGCATGACACGTGTTTAACTCATGCAAGATAAAGTTTGATTGAGCAATTAATTGAGCAAATAAACATAAATAATCCACAATGATCAAAATTGCATAGAACGTTCCATATATATTATCCGTGGCCCAGAAACTGTCCCAGATGTAATATGACAATAATCTGATATACATGTGTATAGAATCGTTTCCGCGAAAAGGGACCTAGGACATTTCAGACTTCTAAAATATCAAACAATTTGAAATCTTGGGGGAAAAAAGCATCAGGTCCGGAAACAATCCCATTTGTAAAATAATTAATTATAATGATGAGTAATTATTTAAAAATAAAAATATATACAAAAATATTATATTAATTGCCCATACCATGGGTGTCAAATCGGCACAGACATGTGTAGCCAACGCTGTACAGGTATACGTATAGTGTTTGTATATATTTCTGTCATTGTAGACTACCTGACTCAGAGTAAGACCAAAGCCTCTGAAAGTAAGTTAAGGATTGTCAAAGGAATGCATTTCATTTCTTAGCCCTAGTGTCCTCAAAAAGGTAAGCCTAAAAATAATGGACTGTACGTGGCAAAACAGCATGACACATGTACAAGTCATGCATAATAAAGTTTAATTGAGCCAATATGGCATTTATATCTTTTAATTCATTGCAAACATCAAATGCAAAACTGATAAAAATAACGTTTACAATAGAAACAGGCATGCCAAGACCACGAATTTATCTGGCATCCATTAAGGATTCTATCAAACTGCAACTACAGGCTAATAGTTCCAGATATAATACAGCTTTCTATGTTTTGCTCAATGTGCCATAAGTATAGTCTTCATCTTTAAGCATCAACGCTTTTGTTGTTAGTAGAGTGTCTCTTGCTTGGGTCCTCTTTCCAGCATGCTTTCATTATGTCTCCCAGCACTGGTGGAATTCGCCTTGGAAGTGGAAGTCGATATCCATCCTTTAGTTTCGAAATAATTTGGAATACCTTATACTCTTCGTAAGGCGTTTTTTTTTGGCTTAAACATTTCCCACATCAAAATTCCATAACTCCAAACATCTGAAGCAACAGAGAAGCGCCTGTCAGTTAGACTTTCAAGAGCCATCCAGCGATAAGGCAGTGGACTATCAGATTGAGGCACATATGTGTCACTGTCAGGTAGCTCTTGAAGGTAGCTCTTGAAGGTAGCTCTTGAAGTAAACCAAAGTCTCCAACTTTGCACAACTCATTATCATCCACTAGAATATTTCTCGCTGCAAGATCCTGTTGACACAATACTTCGTGTTAAAACTGCACTAGTCTCTTGTTGGAAATTATTGACAGCTTACTCTGTGTACCAATCCTTTCTCTGATATGTAGTTCATTGCCATAGCAATGTCAATCATATACTTCACCAATTTGGATGCAGGGCGATCATTTTTCTGAGGGTAGCACATTTAAAGTGTATCAGTACTAACAAACGTAAGTACGTACAGTCAAAAATGTCTTCAGGTCGGAGTGAGGAAGATACTCCATCACCATTGCTGGAAACTGTCCATCTGTTGTCCATTACATTATTAAAATTATATGATGTTACCATGCTAAACATACCTTCTAAGACAATGCCATACATTTTGACAATATTTGGGTGTACTAATTTGGATAGTTGTGCCATTTCTTTCATAAAGTTTGCTTCTTGTGTGCAATTTGGTATGTTTTTGAATGTCTTCATCGCCACGGTAATAAGAGACTGTCCATGCAGAGTGGCGATAAAGACATCTCCAAATTGCCCTGCATTGGATGTTTGTTAGTGTTGCAAATGTATACATTTCCTCACCTTCACCTATCTTCTGCTTTCCGGTTATTGAGGCAGGGGAGATGTGTGCAACAACTTCAGTACCCACTAGGTCACAAATATTGAAATCATCAGTTTCTATTATAAATAAATAATAGTGCAGTGAGCAATTTGTTCCAAAAGAACTTCGTCTCTAACTGCTATCAGCCACTGGAGAGGCTAATACTTGTCAGATATTGGCAGTTGCAATTCACAGGGACAATTCTGACTCTGTTGTTTGGTCAAGTCCCCATTCCCTAAATGTTATTCATAGTGTGTGTCATTAATATCATTATTCTTTCTTTAAATACTTGAAATTATTTGGATTGAAACACATACAGTCTAATTATATGATAACTCCCTATTTGATATGAAAAGAAACAGATACACAACAAGACAAGGCAATGCATAGCCATATTTTGTTGCTTAAGAGAGTATTGCTAAAAATGAAAACTGGTTTCATCAGTGCTATATTGATCACCTCTAAAATTAAGAGGTATAGAGGATCACCCTTTGAAGTGCAATGAAACTGATTTGGTGCAATTTGTATTTCAAGGGGCTTTTAAATTCCCTCACTTATAGAAATAATTATCTCGGCCTCTATTGTAAGTATGGAGTGGCATACAAGTTAAGGCACACATTTGTTAAATTACAGTGTGAACTGCTAAATTCGCTAATTAGCTGAATAAATCAGTATGCAAACTGCAGTGAATGAGCTATCACATCATTTCAAATGCTTTTGCTATGAAACAGGGACATTCCAAGATTAGAATCATCATTGTGAAGAGAAATTGGCAAAAGCACGTTATTCAATGCCAATAGGTTTTAGAATATGTTGTCAACTGCTAAATAGGTTCTAATTTGTAAGAGCACACTTGAAGTCGTAGAACACACTCCCCCTCCAAATCAGAAACTAAACCTGGACGACCTATTCTGTTGTTATTGTAATATTTCACAAAGAAACTGATCCATTATTAAAATCAATTATGAACTAAATCTTGCAAAAATAATCCAATTAGCTAAATTTCCAACAATTGCTTATCATTGACACGTATAATTTGAAACTTGTTTAATTGAATCTATTGTATTCATTTCAAAAATGGAAATCAGTTCTTACTACCTTTGAATAAATACTTTCAGTGGCATGGCGATGCATAATAAAGTCATCCATTTTGTGTTGAGCATGCGTTGTGCTGAAATAACAGTGTTTCAGCATATATAATTTGTTTTGTTTGTCTAATTATGATTGTCCATTGCTGGTAGCAGATTAATGCATGTGGAGTCTAGATTTGATTGATGACTGCAACACTGTGCAGCTTATCCCAAAATGCGCTACCCCAGCTGCATCCAAATACTGACAATGTATTCAATTATAGCATCCATTAATTCTAGGCTGCACACTGTATTGGATCACATGCATCAAAGTTGAAATTGCATACTTGCTTTAGCCCAGGCAGGTCTTGATATTTCGTAATCTTCTGTACACAGCGCCTACAAAATGAAATTATCACTGAATGTAGGAAATCACAAATACTTTATACGTACTTGGTATCTGTAGTTCTGCATTCAACTTCGTTGAGCAGCATTTCTGCATCAAAGTTAGTAATATTAAAATGTAACAAATGGTACACGATGACCATAGCAATGTAGAATATTCTACACTGAAATGGCCTCTCAAATTTCACGTTGTTTTGTGCAAAAACAAAATTGCTGAGTCTTTTGCATGATTCTTAGTGCTTAGCGCTTATTGTTTCATGCAATGTTTTAAGTACATAGCACTTACCTAAATTAACATACAGATGTTTATTCTTATCTTCAAACTGTGATAGCATATCTGAGAGCCCTAGGACCTGCTCTTGAGTAAAGCTCTTATTAATTTGTGCAGCCAATTCTGAGATATGTTCACTATCCTTGATTGTCTCATAATGTCCCACTTCCTCTACATAAGCAGAAAACAGTGGCTTTATGATTTGACATCTCATGATAGGTTGTGTGCAAGTTGGTATGATACTTAGCAAATGTGCACATCTGCACTTTGGCCAATACATGAACACGACGATCCACTTACAAGAATTGCTAGTAATGATGGTCAATTTATAAAAGCCATTCACTAGAGAGTGTGCAAACTGAATTGTGTGATTATGAATATTATTCTGGATGTAATATTAGCTCTGTTTCAAAAATCTATTATTCTCACGTGCTCCCTGATTACATCATACACCCAATATTAATCAATACACGTGTACTACATTCATCCCTCTCTGTTTTAAAGCTCAACTCGAGCTTTGACTACAACCTATCAGGCGGACGTCTGTTGTTCCACTCAGGATACCTCCTGGTGGTCTGTTCTATTGTGCCTGGCTGCTCCTGTGGAGGGAGTGTGTTGGTAGAGGAGGTGGTGGTTCTGGTTGCACTGGTTGTGGTGGCAGTGTTGGCAGGTTTGCTACTGGAGGTGGGCTCCCAAAATCAAAGTCCTCAACAAGCGGAGCTTCCAACTGCACATTGTGAAGTGGCGCAACCCTCTGTGTATGCTGTACACCACTGTTCACATCTTCCTCAACTGATGGTTGGATACAAGGTTGTAGATGATTTATATGCACAACTTTAGTCCTTTTACCATCTGTAATCTCCATAGTAACCGGAGACTTCATGATTTTCACTTTCCATTTCCCTTCCCATCGTGGGTCCAGTTGGAATGGACAGCCACACTATATATCCAGTCTTAAAACTTCGTTCTGCAGATTTTTGGTCGTAAGCACCTTGTGGCGCTTTGCAGACTCCACAATATGTGCCTCTACCAGGTCCTGGAGTTCAGCTAGTTTTGCTTGAAGGGTTTCTTGATACTGCAGTGCATCATAACCAGTAAAAAAATGTGCTAGATTTTGGTTGTCTGCCATACATTAGTTGGAAGGATGATGTCCCAGTTGAACTGTGTGTAGCAGTTCGATATGCATACAATACCAGGGGTAAGTGCTTCTCCCAATCATCCTGCCTTTGTGCATAGGTCCTGAGTAGCTGCAACAAGGATCTGTTTAGACGTTCGACCATTCCATCTCCTTCAGGGTGGTAGGCAGTTGTGTGACTCTTTTTGATACCAAATGCCTCTAGAGTTTGCCGAAAAATGGTACTCACAAAGTTCCACCCCTGGTCAGAATGGACAATTGTCTGGGATTCCATACATGCAAAACAGTTTATCCATTTCCTTTGTAATTCTTGCTGTCTGTCAGGTATGGGAATTGGCTCAGGCCACTTTGAGAAATAATCCTGCACTACCAGTAGGTAGCAATTGTTTCTGTTAGACAGGGGTACTTCGAGAATATCAATGGTAACCATTTGCCATGGTCTAACATAGGACATTCACAAAGTGATGCCCGAGTTGGTATAGGGAGCTTGGACTTTTGACACTCTTCACATTCCCTGCAATATAAGTCCACATCATGAGCCATGTTTGTCCAGTATGCCTCCTGGTGTACTCTGTCTAGTGTCTTTTGTGTTCTTAAGTGACCTGCCGATGGCGCATTGTGACAGTCCCTCAATACCTGAATGTGCATAGAGATAGGGAGGATAGGTACCATGATAGGTTCACAGGTAGGCGCTGGCCTATACTTTCTGCACACTATGCCATGATTAATGACTAACTGTGACCAAAGTTGTAGAAACCTTCTTAGCAGTTGCTTTCTCCACTCCTGTTTTGCTTGCGGACATTGTGATATCTCCAGTGCACTTCTCAACTTCTGTATCATAGCATCGTTCTGCTGTGCTTGTCTGACATTCTCAATTGCCAAACCTGAATGAATAGTGGTGAGTGCTGAGTGAACAGTCAGAGGTACAGTACCCTTTCTTCGCGATAAAGCATCCACATTGCCGTTTGACACTCCCTTTCGGTACACAATGGAGAAGTCATATTCCTGAACCGCAAGAGCCCACCGACAAAGAAGACCTTCTGACTTCTGCTTAGCCTACCACTGTAGTGGTGCATGGTCTGTCATTAACTGGAACTGTCGTCCTAAAAGGTAACGACAAAACTGCTTCATTCCCGGACTATGGCCAAATACTCTCTCTGTATTACGCTGTAATTAGACTCCGATCTCGACAGTGTGCGACTGGCATAGCCAATTACATGTCCCTCTTGCTCTAATACAGCACCTAATCCCGCACCACTTGCATCCGTCTGCAGGACCATTGTACCTGCTTGCCTATCAAAACGAGGAAATGCCAGGACAGGAGCTTCAGTTAACCGTTTTTGTATTGACTCAAATGCGTTGTTGCACTCCTCTGTCCACTGAAACTCAGCATTGTTGTGTGCTAACTGATGGAGTGGGGCAGCAAGGTCAGCAAAACGATTAATGTATCGCCAGTAATATGAAGCAAGCCCCAAAAACTGTCATACATCTCCTGCATCTACTAGTTTCGGCCACTCTGTTACTGCCCGCGAATCTTGCTGCCATCAGGAGTCATTCCATTTCCTGAAAATACATGTCCTAGGTATGTCACTTGTGACATCCCAATTTGACTCTTGACACCCCAAAGTGTTAATCCAGCTTGTCTCAGTCGTTTGAATGCCTCCTGTAAGTGAACTTTATGTAACTCCTCACTTTCAGAGTGAATTAAAACATCATCAATGTAAGTTGAGACAAACGGAAGACCTCGCATGATGATATTCATTAGGCATTGAAATGAGTTTAGGGCTCCACTTAACCCAAAAGGCACCCTGGTAAACTGAAACAATCCCATCCCTGGACCTGGGCAGAAAGCACTTTTCTCCTGGTCTACACAATCTGCTGGAACCTGCCAGTAGTAACTCTGCAGGTCTAATTTGCTAAATCACTGAACCAGAAAGGCGATCCTGGACTTCATCCACAAGAGGCAATGGGTAAGCATCTTTGTGGGTTCATTTATTCAGTTCCCGATAATCCACGCAGAGACGTAATTCCCCAGATTTCTTCCTCACATAGACAGCTGGTGCCATTCATGGACTGCTACTCTCTACTCTAATTCGTTTCTAGAGCATGTGCTGAATCTGGCTTTCAACTTCTGTTCTAAAGTGTGCTGGAATTCTTCGAGGTGGAACTCTTACTGGTGGTCCATTGGTGGTGATTTTGTGACATGTGATGTTAGTTGTACCAGGTGTCATGATGAATAGATCTTTGAACTCTTGTACTGTAAAGTTGAAGCAAAGTTTAATGAACTCTGGAAGTTCAACATTTGCATGGTCATCAAATGTGGGGATGGTACACCCCTCAATTTCTTCACTATTGTCGTCTACCACCGATAGAGCAGCACTGAATTTTGATCTCCTTTGCTTCTCAGCTTCCAGGGCGGGTGCTAACTCTAATAGAATGTAGTGGCTCTTTTGTTGGTTCTGGGTACTCCTTTCCTTTCTTGGAGTGACAGCCATGGGGTCGTTATGAAGTCTAAAACACCTGTAGAAAATCAACTCCTAGGATGACAGGAGTGATAAGGTCTTTAACCACAACAAAGTAGTGCTTCAGCTCAGTGTTTCCCAACACCACAGTAGCTTCAACATAGTCCACTATTGGCAGTGACTCTCCACTGGCTGTCACTAATTTTAGCTTCTGTGGTGGCCATCTTCTGGTTATTCCATTCAGACCTAAAACTATTTCCTGACGTAGGAGTGAGACAGATGAACCAGAGTCGAGCATTGATACTCCAGCGATTCTACCTTTCATTATCGACACCTCACTCCTAATTGAAGCTACAATGACACAATCTGGTGGGCTTACTGTTGTGCGGAATGACTGTTGCCCCCTGCAATCATCCCATTGGGGTTTCCCTGATTGAATCTGCTACAACAGTAACGACGAATGTGCCCAAATTTTCCGCATTTGTAACACTGGACAGACCTTGTGTGCTCAACACTGTGCCTGCTCCCAACTGTTTTTTGATGTTTCAGTCTGCTACTTGCTCTGTAAGGGCAAGGACTTGGCCTTGAAGTTCTGCTACAATGCAATCACGCTGAGACTGAGACACACTCGCAACTGGTTGTTCCTCTTCCAATGACATCAGCAGTTTACCACGTTCAAGTGTGGACCTCAATTCTTTAGCATCTCCCGTAGCACGAAGCTGTCTGCTAACTGCATTAGGCAAGCCAGCTACGAATTGGTGCAACAATAGTTGCTCGCGAGCACGAGCTTCGAGCTTTGGCATTGCTTGATCCAACAGTTGTTTTAGTTCGCGAAGGAAAAGAGACAACGCTTCACCCGGAACCAACTTTCTCTTTCTTTGATGAAACTGCTCTAGCGTAGTGAAACTAGTTGATACCATAGCGGCGGTGAGCTTTTTCTTGACAATACCGTTGTTATTTCTTTCGTCATCACTGAGATCAAGCCACGTGGCGAGCGCCTCTCCCTCTAAAAGAGTCGGCAACTTCACAGCCCTCACCTTCTCATCCCAGCACTTGGCATCACTACAAATGTCGAAACACGTAAGCCATTCTCGTACATTTCCCGATGCAAAAGCTTAGGAAGACTTGTGTGAGTCGAAGATGCCATTCTCTGCTACCAATACAATATTAGCTCTGAATCAAAATCTATTACTCTCACGTGCTCTCCGATTACATCATATAATCAATACACGTGTACTACATGGACAATGCATTCATGCATGCATGTACAAATATATCATGATGGACAAAGTTGCGCCTCATCAGATGATGCAATAAAAGTGTGTGTGTGTCTGTGTGTGTGCGTGTGTGCTGTAGATGATCAGTTGGAGTGAGTATGGATGACGTTCATAATCTATTAAGATGCTATTGGTCATCTTTTGTAGCACCTACATATCTAGCATTGCTTAGCTGTTGACCCACCCTAAATCAATTGAGCAAGTTTCATATACTTGTAGTACGTCAGTAATACACAAAGCTGCTATGTGATTACTGACTAAGAAAACATGTGGGAGTTGAAATGAATCACAATTATTTAAGAAGGTGAAGATACCTATGATTATTAAAACTATCCTGCTGCTAAGACCTGACTGTCTCCATGTACTCATTCCAATTTTCATAAATTGGACATGGTCAGGCACATGACTATTATATGGCAATGTTGTGTGAATTATTCATCCAATTTCCTTTTTGAACCTATTTAAGGTACACAAGCACATGCACCATGGCATCACAAACATAGAGCTACACTCTTAGTGTCATTATGCATGCATTCTAGCTGGCAACAGAGCTGATCATGTGCATTAGCAAGCATTATCACTTGGGTCCCAACACTACATTGCCAATGCATCTTCTTAGCTCTCGAATGTTAAATAGTACGAATTTCAACTTACTGTATCAATCTATTGGCTAATGTGTTGGTAATTTTTAGCGCTTCATATATAACCATTCTCGCTATCATTAATTAAGGAACTATGCAAAAAGATGTGTGAATAATCACCTTGATCCAGTGAGGGAACAGGAGGACATCTTGGTGGGGGAAAAGGAAGACGTCCACGTGGTGCAGTAGGTGAAGCAGGTGGTGTATTATCAAATGGGGCAGGAAAAAAAGGTCCTTTTTTGAGTAGTGCAGGACTTCCATCTTGTGAAATGGAAGGCGAAGGAGGACATTCATCACCAAATGAAGGTTTGGGATGTGGTTCAGCAGTAGAAGAAGTAGTGGTACCTTTTTGGATGCAAGTTAATGCTTCTCGCCATGATGTATGGTCTGCCTAAACCGTCCATATCAAAAATGCCATGCAGTAAAACTATTGCAGCTAGTATTCATGTTTCAGATTTTCATGGCAACTATTTACTGTATTTACAAACAAGTGTAAGTTTTGCATGTTCATTCATGCATAAAGCAATTTGATAATGTTTTCATATTGCATTAAAATTATTTTCAAATTACTGCACATCCTTCAATTAAAAAAAAAAAAAACCATAAGCAGCATAGTATAAAGCATTTAGCTGTCTTCAAATTTAAACTCACAATAGTTTCCACCACACCCTTTTTTTCCAGTTAATCGTTTATTTTATTTATGGTTACAAGTGAACATGTCTTAAAATGATAGCCTCGTACCTAAGTTACAATTGTAGTTGATTTCATAGAAAAAAGGACAAAGGCTGCAGTCTTTCTTATACATCTGACAATAGCAGCTTGCTCAAAATCTACCACATTAATGTGTATGCATATCTCATTTCCAACACATTAATTTTAATCAGGCGAACAAAGCTTATCTTGTAATAGAGTTTGTTCAGCTCACTTGTGATTGTGCTCTGAGATGCAATTTCCATGATTTTGAACCTCTTTTAAAATGTAAGGTTATGGGGAACTGAGCATCTTTAGCATCACTGATATGATCAATAGCTTTCATATCAGCACAACGAAATTCTATTACCTGTAGAAATCCAATCAATAAAAAATAACACATAAATGATTAAATCATTTACTAACCTCCTGAGTACGGTCATTTACATAACGCAAGGAGTGCGTGTTTAGAATAAATGTGTATTGTGTCCAAACAGTTCGCTGCAGTTTAGATGTTGTTCTCTTTTCCAGCTGACCTTTAATAGTGATCATCTCAGGCTGAGTATTTAATATGAAACCTGTAAAACGCATCCTTGCTTTTACTTACATATAATTTCACCAAAACATACTAGATCATTTGTGATTCTTTCTCACAAAAGGATAAAAAATGTATGTACAAGAATGCTTTGCTTTTAATTAATATGTATTTCAAAACCAATCATGTATACTGTATCTCATGCGCATGTATTTTTGCCTCATGTAGATAGAACATAAAAATGGTAAGTCAACATAGCATGTCTCGACTAAGGTATTTCACCATAAAACTAAGGCTGATTTTACATATAGGCTAGGAGAAATTTATTTTCCGGGAAGGGCGGGGCGGGGGGGGGGGGGGGGAGGGGGGAGGTGTCCCAGAAGTGTTGTGTCTGAGTACGTACAGGGTACATGTATGTGTATAGGGTTTAAAGTGCCACAAGTGTATGATCAGCAATATAAGATCAAGATCACTTCATTACTGATACCGTCAATTGAAAGCTATAGGTAGCGTATTTGGATAGGCCGACGAATATCTACAACATAGTGAAACTACCGCTTATAGATGTACATAAGTATTTTAGTACAGTACAAGTCAATTAGAATTTGCATCGCTTTGCGCACTCAATGGACACGTGTGTGATACATAAATATGCATGATACTGGTATGTTACTCCGTACTTGGTTCGATCTGTCTGGATTGGTGGCGTTGTTCATATTGGTTATTTTGATAAATTAGTGAAAATTGAGCTGCTTCAAATGTTGAATCTATAAACATGATCACCAAAACAACGAAGTAACAATGCAAGTACAACAAAATGCAAAACACATATACTCACACGCGGATGTACTCACACATGGACACAAACACACATGTATATATAATATTAATTATATAAATGCACAAAATGGTCAGATCTCAATATCTCAGCACCATCATGTATGCATGTCAGAGCTGGTTAAAGCAATGTGAAAGACATAACTATGGCTCCAAGTACAGTACAAGTGCAGGTTGTATACTGACCAGTTTCAGCAATGGGGGACCCCCCTCACCCCCCATTCTACGTAGAATTGTGGACTCTTGCATACAAATGGGGACCCGACCTGACTACTTTGTTCACATGCACAAAAAGAGAACAACTCTAGCTTGATGCAAATTGCCCAGTCTAGTTTCATTGATAGATTGCATAGGATTTAGATCACTTTACACTTCACTAGACAAGGACAAGCTGAATATGAACTGAGCAGGTGGATGGCTGATGCCAAATTCACAATGTGCTGTGCAAGGAAGAAGGCACTAGTGACTGTGGCTTCATTGCTATTGTAGCTGCTCTTGCCCTGGCATTTGGCTCTATTAATACAAGCTATACATATACATGTAGCATGAGGCAACATCTTTTTATATGCTTTGAAAATGGGGTAATGCTCAATACCATCACAGCTTCAACACACTGTGATACACATCAGTGTCCAGCACAGATTCTCAATATGCGTAGCATGTTAATTATTATTACCTGCTGTAATGACATATTAATAATTAAATAAATTACTAAGACAATTACTGCTACATTACATTAACATTGTTCATATTAACAGACTCTGCAATACGAAATTGTGGTAAGCATATACCAGAATGATCCAGGCAGTGGTTCAGACCAAGGTGAAATTGTATATTTCAACCTAGACTTTGCTCTTTAGGTCTGTTATTCAATACCTCCATGCCTGGTACTTGGGTGAATGTGCTCTTGTAGTTCCAAGGTCCTCTGTGAGGAATATCTTGGCTTTGATTCAAGAGTTGGGCCCACCATTCTGCCTTCATGTTAACATCGGTAAGTGTGAGTTATTTATTCACAGCTCCCTTGATACATTCCCAGCTGGCATTAAAAAGTCCAACAATCCCACATCAAAATCCTGCGTTCACCCATTGGAGATGCTGAGCTTTCCCATCAGTTGATAAATAACAAACGGTCTGAAGCTCAAAACCTCCATTCAAACTTTGCGGATATTGGCTTGGTTGATCCTCAGGTTGCCATAACCCTGCTCTGCATGTGGTGGTGTTCGCCAGCTTGTCCCCTTGTATGTACCACACCTTCATCATTATTACGTGCAGCTCTCCAGTTGTATTACCAAGATGTCCGCAGGTGTTTCTCCTCCCCTGCACTGCTGTGGACGCTTCAGAAGCTGCTTGGAGACAGTCAATTCTAGGTATTAGAAAGGGTGGGGGGATTCACTCTCTCTACCAACATGCACCTGCAGCATATATAGCCTCCATGTGCTCAGCAGGGTTTGGTTTGCAGACCAAATATTATCTGTGTTTCGCAGTTGCAGACAGCAGATTTATTCTGTTGTCCCACCTGATAAGGCACTGCAAATCAACTCCCTTCTATGGCCTCCCTAAAAGAGGTTTCCTGCACCTTTGATACCCACATGTTCAATTTGTAATTGGAAGCCTCCTCCACTGCTGACAGTACACGCTTGCTTTCAGTTTCCTCACCACATGCATCCTCCTAGGTAGCTGCCAGTCGTGCCATCACTGGGGTTGGGTTTTTACACCTTGGTCAGTCTATCCTGTTGCCAGAAAGTGGCTTGGTGTGAACACATCCCAGTGATTGTAGTGTGCACATTGCCCTGGCATTGCCCTTTACCCTCTTGGACATCATGGCACCACTTGTACATATGTGGGTGATGTTGTGGTACAACACAACATCCTTCATGATGTTCTGGTTGAAACCACTGTGCCCATCTTGGTGTCCCCAGGTGGAAACTGGCAATGACCTCACGGCCAACCATAGCCACATACACCCTGCTGACCTTCTGTTGACAAACTGGGCTACAGGCAAGACAGCTGCCTTCAATATCTCTGTAACTTCTATGCTTAACACACATTCCCCGATGGAAGTGAGAGTATCTGCAGGATTAGCTGCCCTAGCCACTGAAGGCACAGGGCCAATGATGCCAAATGCAGAGAACTTGGCTGGTTGTGTGTTCCTGTGGTAGCTGAGACCTATGGTGTGTAGGGAAATGAAGCTATTGAAGCCTTGCTCAGCTGGCATCTCAGCTTGCTACCCTCACTTGCAGGCCCATTAAGTCATTTGCACTTGCAGATATCTATTGTAGGGTCAACCTCAATCTAGTGAGGGCCAATGCCATTGCCATCCTAGAGTTAATGCAAGATACATGTGGTAGGCTATGTTTATATTTGTACCCCGTATTGCCCTGTATTGTTATTCAATTATATAATAATAGTTAGAATATTGCCAACTCCACATGCCAGCCAAAGTCCACTGTAAATGAGATCTACAATATATTGCCGGTTGAATCTCAACCTTGTCTGTGTCAATGCAACAGCTGTCCAAGATAGTTGCAATTTGGCACAAGTCTCCTAGTGACATGCTGGGTTTTTGCTGTCCTTTGTACTACAAATCTGGGTATTCGTGGCAGTAGAGTGAAATGGAGAAGGATGGAGATTGAAGATGGAGGCCTGCCATGATAAATTGAGCACTGCTTTTAGTGCTTCTTCTGTAGTATTGTGTGCGTAATACATATTCAAATTGTCTATGTTGTTTATGTTTGTGCATATTTTATTGTTTACTTTTACAAAAATAGTATGTGTGCATGTAGAACATAGTGGAACTGTTGGTTGGTTAGATGTGTTTTTCATTGTACGTAGAACTGTAGATTCATTGTCTGTGTAGTACTAATTTATCCCGCCAATTCAATTATTAATAATAATGAGACCAGGTTCAACAGCCCCAAGTCCGTTGCCACTACTATGCTTTATGGCAGGTAAAGTGTGAATAGCATTTTGTTTGTTCATAATTTTTACGATATAATTATATTGCAATTATCATTATAAGCAATAATTCTAATAATAATAACTGCCCAGGTCATTTCTTGGATCCATAGGTTCCCATGCTTTAACCTGTAAGCATGGTGGTGACGTCACTCGCCATAAGTCGTTTTGTGACGTTTTTGTGGAGTCATGTCGGAGAGCCTGCATTGGTGTCCATGTGGAGGTTAGTCATGCAGTGTCATGCAGACATGGTGGCAATGTGGTCATCAGACACAATCACCTGCGAAACATTTTTACCGAGCTCTGTCATCGTGCTCACTTGTCTGTACATGTTGTGTTGGCCGAGGCCTTTTGGGAGTCAACAGTAACTCCTGTCCAGCAAATGTGAAAGGGCAAAACCTGCAGCCTTTGATTTAACAGTGACCTCTCCCCTTACTCCTGCCACTTTGGGCGATGCCTGTAAATCAGAAGTTGCAACTTATACAGCAGAGTGTTGGAAGCACTCTTCCAGTGATCCAAAGTGTCAGGAGTTGGGGTGGGTCTGTATTTCCCTTGCTATTGAAACATACAGCAATTGGGGTAAAGAGGCCAGTGCTGCCTGAAGCCTAAGATGATTTTGTACATCGATGGTCTGCTCAATCTATCTCTAGTGAGATCAGAAACTAGGGCCATCCTTTTTAGAACAGTTGTTCTGGGTTAACTGATTAATTTTAGTTGTCATTTTGCATGTGTTGTAGTTTATTACGAAAACACAAGTGTCACAACATCCATAGCAGCCCTATTTAGTCCTTGAACCATCACTATCATTGCAACCACCTCCTTCGCCATTGTCAACAGATTCAAGTGGTATTGCATCCTCCTATAATCCTCAATGTGAAAATTACAAGAAGCCCTGCGTTGTCCAGAGTTGCCAGGCGCTTATTGCACCATCCATGTGGCGCATTCATATGGAGGGTCATGTCAGAGGTACATTCTGTGGTGGAGTTCCTGACGCTTGGCTTAACAATCACAATCTATACATCTGTCACCACTGTTCCAGCCTTGTTCCCATCTCCCACAAGTCCTCACATATTACAAAGTGTTTTAAAAATCCTCCCCCATCTGAACCCCCAATGGCTACACCTTTGACATGTGCTTCAGGTAATGATTTGCCTTCCCTCTCGGATATATGCTACCTCAAATGTCCTACAATTCGATACATTCCAAACAAAGGCAAGCCAGCCTTTGCTCATATCCTATCCGCTACACTCAGGGCTGTGGTCACTGAGAATTCTGTTGACTCTTGGGTGAAGCTTTTCATGCTCCCTAAGTGTGTGCTACCCTGCTCCAAACAACGAGGTCATCACAACAAGCCTATACCATTGGAAATTCTTTATGATATGTGGTCAGATGGACATCTTAGAGATTTGTGGAATCTGGCAGTAGGACGCGCTCCATCCAAAACACGCTCCACTCATCTTAAGGAAGATCCAGACAGAAGAAAAGTGGCTTCTGCCATTTCCTTGGCTCAGGATGGTCTCTATGGAAAGGCCTGTCAGGTCCTCACCTCTTCTGGGGTGCACCCAATAATGATGATACCTGGAAACTACTCATCAATAAGCACCCCAGCAGTGCTTGCCCAGCCATTCCTCTCCCATCTACATGTAACACAGATTTCACACTTCCTCCTGATGTAAGCCTTATGGACATTCTCAGATCCTTTCCCAAACTGACTGCAGCTGGACCATCTGGCCTCCGAATACAACACCTGATTGATGCTGCAGAGGTTCCTTTGCAAACTCCACTCCTCCAAACTCTCCGTGCTGTCGTCAATCTGCTAATTTCGGGTTGTGCTCCAATGGATGCCATCTTTCTTGCTGAAGGTAACCTTACTGCCCTAAACAAGCCCACCCCAGGTGACATCTGGCCCATTGCTGTTGGGGAGGTCTTACATCGTCTGACAGGGAAATGCCTATGTGCTGTCCTTCGAAGCAAAATGACATCATTTTTTGAGCCATATCAATTTGGTGTGGCTGTCCCCTGTAGTGCTGAGAGAATTGCTCATGGCTTAAGAATCTGTATAGATCAACACTGGATGGAACATGACTTTGGTGTGTTGAAAGTAGATATGACCAATGCCTTTAATTTGGTTTCTCGTCAAGCTATCCTGTCAGAGTGTGCTAAGCACTTCCTGAACTTCTCCCTTGGGTCAGCTGGTGCTATGGACAGCTTCCCCTTCTTTGGCACTCACTATAGGTTGCTTGTCATCAGAATCAGGTGTCCTACAAGAGGATCCACTTGGACCCATGCTATTTTCACTAGTCTTAAATATCCTAGTAATGAAAATAGCAAGAGACAGTGCCTGCTCTAACATTCCTTTCCATGCCTGGTACTTGGATGATGGGGCTGTGGCTGGCCCAAGGTCTTCCTTATGCAGGATATTGACTCTGCTCCAGGAGGAAGGCCCTGCTCTGGGTATTATCATCAACCTGCCTAAGTGTGAGGTATTTAGCCGACATGGTCTTGATATGTTCCCATTGAACATTAAGAAATCTGACAAGCCCAATATGGAGATTCTTGGGATTCCCATCGGTGACCAGGATTTTTGTTCCTCCTTTATCTCCAAAAAAACACTCTAAGGCCAAGATCCTATTGTCACAACTTGAGGAGGTTGGAGTGGTCGACCCTCAGGTTGCTTTAATCCTTCTTCGTCTCTGTAGATCCATATGCAAACTGGTACATCTGGCAAGGGCAACTCCATCAACTCTTACATGTAAAGCCTTTTCTCTAATTGATGATGACATCAGAATGTCCTTCTGTTGATGCATTGGTGTTGACACATCCGATACAGCTTGGCAGCAAGCTCAGCGTAGCCCAAGTAGAGGGGGGCCTTGGGTTTCGGTCATTATCTCGCTACTCATCAGCAGTATTCATCTCCTCTTTATGCTCATCTGGCTTTGGTATGCATTCATCTCCCCACCTGTCTCAAACAGTAGAGATCTTTAACAGCTTGGTCTCACCTGCAGATGTAGTCAGTGTCGAGTCTCTCCTCACTACACCAGTCTCTCAGAAATCCCTTTCTAGTAAGTTAGATGACCATGTCTTCAACTTACTGCTGAACTCATCTTCAGTAGCAGGCAAAGCACGTCTTTTGTCAGTTTCCTCTCCCCATGCAGCATCCTGGCTATCAGTTGTGCCCTCCGAGAGCTTAGGGCTTCACATGGATCCTCCTGTTTTCCAGGTAGCCATCAAATGGTGGCTTGGCCTTGATGTTTCAGAGGGCTCACCATGGCACTATGCCCAGGTAGTACACTTGACCACCTTGGCCACCATGCAGTTACCTGCAAGTATGGTGGAGATGTGGTAACTCGGCATAACATGATTAGGGACATCCTGGTGGAGACATGTCGTCGGGCTCACAAGGTGGAAGTTGGCAACAACTTAAGTAGAGACCACAGTAAGACCCGTCCAGCTGACATACTTCTTCCTAACTGGTTTTTGGGCAGAACAGCAGCATTAGATGTGTCCATCACCTCACCGCTAAACCCTGTTATTTTGTTGGAAGCAGGAGTGTCGGCCACAGCTGCTGCCCAGGCCACTGAGTCTAGGAAGCACAACGCCAATGACCCCAAGTGCTCAGATCTAAGATGGGTATGTGTCCCTATGGACGTTGAAACATATGGAGCTTGGGGAAAAGAAGCCACTGCCATTATCTCCTCTGTAGCCTCTAGACTTGCCACCTCCATGTGTCGGCCAAAGTCCATCGTACTTAATGAGATCTATGGCCGACTGAATCTCCACCTGGTCAGGGCTAATGCTACAGCTATCCTCTCTAGATAGCTCGTCTACTGTAGAGCTGTACTTTGTATTTAATCAGTGTTGTTTCTGTATATACATGAAATAATTGAATAAATAGTAAAAATAATGAAAAATAAATAAAATAATACAATTTTTTTAATAAACAAATTAAAGAAAAGTTAAATACTAAAGCCTGACAGACAGCTCAGGAAGAAGTGTATTGTACAAATGAAGTTAGGAAGTGATTTGGGGCACAAGAATGACACACCAGGCCAGCTGATGTTCTAGTGCCAAATTGGGATCGGGAGAAACCTGTGGCTTTTGATCTCACTGTTGCATCAACGCTTAATCAAAGCATCCTCAATGAAGTGTGTGTGACAGCAAGATCTTCTGCCTGGGATTCAAACAAAGGAAGCATGCTCCAATGATGTTAAATGCTCAGAGCTAGGTTGGTCATGCATACCTTTGGCTGTAGAGACTTATGGTTGCTGGGGAGCTGAAGCATGGTTACATCTTTCATGCCTTGCCTCTCACCTGGCTGCTAGACTACATTGCACCAAATCGCATGCCACCTCAACACTGTATGGTAGGCTCAACTTGGTTCTTGTCAGAGCAAATGCACGAGCACTGCTATCCCGAGCACATGGCATCAGCTCTGGCATCCCAGCTTAACTATAGGTTGACACTCAGCTGTTCAGCCATAGTCATTGTGTATTTTGTGTGTGCTCATTTATGTAGTAGTTATAGCATGCATTACCTGCTAATTTATGTTTAGTATTATTGCTGTATATGTATTTCTGGTGTTTCTATATTTTGTAAAATAAATAATAATAACACTATGACAACCATAATAATACATATACAGCATATTGTTCCCTAAGGCACAACCTAATAGCAGTTAGGAGGGTGGGAGCTCCCTGGCCAGGATGGCTCTGGCAATGGAACAACGAACTAGGGCTATATTCAACTGGCCATAAATTTCTGCCACAACTGCTGATTTCGGGGAGGACTGGTGAATTGCCAGGTAGGATGCCAGTATGGAGAAGGTATCGTGGGCCTCCTTGCCCCAATTGCCATAAGTCTCCACAGCAAAAGGAATGCAAGACCAGCCCAACTCTTGGCATTTTGGACCATTGGAGTGGAGCTTACGGGCCTCAGCTGCAAGGGCTGCCGCACCAGCCTGGTGACATGATTTGCTCAAGATGGCAGAGCAGAGTGGTGAAGTGATGGTCAGGTCTAGCGCCGCAGGTTTGCCTCTGTCCCAGCCAGCAATAAGGATGTCAGCAGGCCTGGTGTGGGCAAGGTCTCAGGTGAGACCATGACCTCTCTCTACATGCCAAGTGTAATTAGCTGGGATGGTTGTGTGTTCCCGTAGTAGCAGAGACCTATGGAGCATGGGGAAAGGAGGCCTTGGAAGCCTTTTCCCAGCTGGCTTCATGACTTGCTTTCTACGTTCAGCAGCATAGGCTGCTGCTCCCACAGATGTACTGGCATTGTTGAGGGTTACTGGTGTAAGGGGTGAAGCAACAGTAACGTCAAAGGTCGCAGGCTTTCCTCTGTCCCATCCCTGAACAAGGACATCCGCAGGGCGAGAGTTAACATGGACCCTAGCTAAGCCATACCCCACTTCAACCCTCACAGAAAGATGGGCCCAGCGGCAAAAGTTAGCAAAGATATCCCACAAGTGATTGTGCCTTGCAACCACATCACCACCATGTCTGCAGGAGGCTGCATGATGACCTAAAGGCTCAAGGGCAATATCAGGACAATGTGGACACAGGGAACCTCCAGAGGTGTCAAGACCCAACCACCATCTAAGTGCTATCTGACATTCAGCAGAGTTAAGGTGCAGATCCAGACCAGTAGAAGGGATGACTGAAATCCGAGAACCCGCATGAGGGGCAGAAACAGAAAGGATCCGAGCCTTATTCACTGGAGAGGAGGAAGATAGCAGTGATTGGAAAGCATGCATATCCAGCTTCTTAGACAGAGCTCTTTGTGGAGGCAGGTTGACCAGAACCTCCTCAGCTGTGATTGACTCATCAGGGGGAACCTGAGTATTGAAGCGGGTCACAGCCTGAAGCATGTGTATGTTATCGGCACTACCAAATCCTGATGAAGCAAGGGAAGCTATAAACGCAGCAGAACAGTGCAAAGCAAGGGACTGAAAGCCAAGCCCACCAAAACTTTGACTGAGTTGTGCTTGCTGCCAATTTGTGTCAGGGACGTCCACTGCAATGCAGGAGGTGAAGCATAGCCTTACCTTCTCATCAAAGAGCTTAAGATAGTCAGCACAATGTCTTGGAGGAGTGGCTCTGGCTAGATGTACTAACTTACATATAAAAAATAAAATTATGCTTGGAGCTTCTGCATCCCCATAGCACTTGAGACCTGGAGTGCAGAAATCATGCAGAGCTATTTGCGCCTTGCCACCCGTCTAGCCACCAGCCACCGGGGGGGGGGGGGGGGGGGGGGAATTGCTCCAAGTCCTAGCCATTCGCAAAATACAGACGCGCATGGAAATTGGCTTAGGTAAAGGTATACTATACTTTGTATATATAGGTATACTATACTCTTTGCATCCTGCTTACCTGTAGCTTTGCCGTCGATGGCAGTACCTTCAGTTCATTGGCATGGTAACGGCCTCGCATACATGTACTTCCTATCCTATTCTATCATATGGTTCTGATATACGTAAACCTCATACATATATTAGGTATGAATCGTCTTATTAGAGCAATGTACTCCCAACGCATGATTCTGGGATACATCTCAGGAGTGATACAATAACATGCAAGATTTAGGGGAGGGATAGGCCCGGGTGTCCCCCCCCCCCCTCCAACATGTTTATTTGACACATGCATAAAACGGGGACATTTAGTAGCTGTGGAATAGAAGGCTGATCATGGAAAATATCGAAGCATTGTGAACGTACATGCATATATTATATACATGTATAAAAGTATAGTCCTCTGTACAGTGTAGCAACACAAGAGTCAAAAACAATAATATTCAAGACCTTGACCGTGTATAGTATGCGCTCTGCTTTCTTTTATCACCACGGCGCTCATCTAAAACGATGATAGAACATACCTAATACCATCAAATTCTGATTGCTAAGTCACACAAAGCACTCGCTCTTCGGGTTAGTTACATGTCTGTGCATGCGACGAATTATCCGGCGCTCACCTAAATAAAACGATGATAGAATTACTTACCTTATACCATCAAATTCTGAGCGAAAAGCCTACTCCTACAAGGGCAAGGGTTTCATGAAGTGAAGGAATGGGTTCTCCTCCGTATATGCGTGCATTGAAAAAGCCTGTCTCACTTTGTTCTGTATTCTTTTGTTATGTCACGTTTGCTATCTGTCCGGCAATGAAAATTTGCCTACACAGTTGCTATGCAGTTGAGTCCAATCTTTATGCTCGCATATTCCGCGTATCAGCGGTTGTTGATTCACATTAGCGGTGTCCCCGGAGACCGGAGACCGGTTGGACAACGGGCACCCACGAATTAAGCATTCTTACAGCGGAACGCACATGCACAACACAGCAATGCTTTGTAATGCCCTATAATGACGAGTGTTATGAGCACCTCGCCAGTTAATCAATAATAGAAAATGAGCGCTGCGACGACTGTCTCATGCATGGCGGCTGCTGTGCGTCAAAATGCTGGCGACCTTTCATGTCATGCTGGCAGAATGCTTTCCTGCTGCTGCATATATAGTGACCTCGCTGTTCGCCTCTGTGCGCAGACATCCAAAGGACAGCAAGTTCTCATACCGTGGCTACATTTGTAGCAATCTAGCTTCTTTCAATTGTAAGGATACGACATCAGATTGAAGACAATTTCAGCAGCATCATCTAAACCTTCCCCGATGGATACTAAGAGATGTGCATGTACTTTCTCGTGTATTTAAATTATTCTATGTCATTTTGCGTGTTCTATTTCTATTGTACCGGCGGCGCATCAAAACATGTACAATGCAGCTTTATAGCTATATGTAAGACAATAATGCACACCCGGATGTTTCATCACTCTAAGTTATGCATATTTATTCTAATTCTATACTTTGTAGATACATGCAAGTATCGAATCAGTTTGTGCAGAGATAATATATAGAGGGATTGGAAACCACCCACATAACACCAATTAACGCGGATAGGGCTGGCAAGGGTTATGAAACCATAGATAATCATACCTGGAAAGAAAGCTTGATCAAACCTTGGTAGGAGCTCTCCAGACCAACACAGAGTACAACGTCTAGGCCTACCCGTATAGAAGAAAAGATCATATGAGGAAAGTCAGTTCAGAGTACTCTGGCTTATTAATAACCATGTACATTGAACGCGTTCATGCATTACAATTGATACACTTTCGCGGAGTGAGCAGGGCCCAAACAACTTTTGATTCGAACCAAAACAAGCATTGGTCAAGTTATCAACATAGCACAATCAGAAAATATACCTTACACTATCGTCTTTCCAGGTAGTGCGGCGATACAGGTACAAAACGGAAGGGACTCCAAAAGTCAAACAAAAGCCAGAAACACACGTTTTGCTTGACAGGAGCTCTCCAAAACACCTTTCGTCACTCACAACACCGAGATCTACCTGTTGCAGCAAAAATGAACCGCATATGTCATACAGGAAAGCCGATGGAGGTACAAAACGACGCCGTGTCAAGATGGCGCCCCGAAGACAAAGTAATATAACTTTTTTTAACAAGGCTCACAACAAATGTAGCGTAAAACTGTATTCCCTCCGCCTTTACTATCTTACAAATCGAATTTGCTGGGCTGTTGTCGCACAAAACTCCACTGAATTTGACAAAAAATCGATCTCTACTCCCGCCTTTTCCAGAGATTATGCACGTTTATAGGTGTGATTCGCACTAGATAGCCCTGTCCGCGTGCATTGCATAGAGAGTATACGCATGCGTGGGTGGGTTTCCAATCCCTCTATATATTATCTCTGGTTTGTGCTCACCTCTTGTAGTGTTGTTGGCGGCTTTCGCAGAGCTTGGTAGCGGCCTCGCCCACTGTCTATTCTGTAAATCTCATATGCATGGCTATGGTCATGAATAGTTGTATAACTGAGTATACGGCACTCTCCATGAATGTATTGCGTATATCAGTACGCATGCCGATCGATCAGAGCGTTCAATCGAGTTCAGTGTGCTAGGCTGGAACCTCCCTTTTGCGATAATCGCCAAGCATATACAGTTGTGGTCAAAAAAAGTTCCCAAAATTTGTATTTTCAGTTGGACACTATAGAGGTTATGCAATCACATGCCCACACATGACCACTCTATAACGGTATGTTCAAAATCTGTAGGACAATGACTAAGGCACAGTTCAATCACTTGTTAGTACTGAGGCTTATAAGGTCCGATCCAAATAGATATACTACGATCAAAACAGGTACAACCGTTAACAGACACGTGGCGGGTAAAAGTGTCTGCCGCTATCTTGTTCCAGGTGGGAAGTACCCAGAACAGCTTTTGTGGCACGCAGGAGCAAATTAGGAATGAAATGATGGCTAATTCTCTCAAATACATATGAATACACGAGCACCATGGGTACAACCAGTTAATTATTCATAGTTCCATTGCATAGCCTCTATAGGAGAACAAAACAAAAAGATTTATCTACACTTTCTGCCGTTGTTTCTGGACCATTTTTGTGTGTGGTTATGCCTTGTCGGCTAGCTTAACTAGCACACCGACGAAGTCGCCCAACCTTTTGTCAGTCTTATGGTTACGTTGCTGCAACACTCTCACTCGAGCTCATTTCCGTCTTTGAGACAGCGAACAACTTCTCGATTGGAAGTAGCCAGCGCCTTAGTGTGAGACAATAGGGAAAGGTGCGTCCTCTATAGTAGTGTATGCATGGGAAAAGCTCCTGCAAGGTGCATATTGTGCATGCAAGGAATTGCTGCAGGGATTTTAGCACAATGATTGACATGTAATTCGCGCAGCACAAACTGATTCGATATATACTATGCGGAGAAGACAACGTTAGACAAATGCCTGTGTGCCTTGGACTATGAATTTGGTTATGTGTTTTGACTAGCACAACCCTTATAGTCAGATATTTTGAATACGCTTGACGAGGTAGATGTCCTCTTCGAAGTACTGTATTCGTGGATAATGCGGAGGAGATGCGGAGGAGATGCCAGCTAGTCTAAACGTTAGACAGATGCCTGTGTACCATGGACTATGAATTTGGTTTACTAGTACAACCCGCGCACTTCGTTCAATAGCATTGAAATGCCTTACTCCTAGAGGGCATCTTAGTGTTGGAGTGCCATCACGCGCACTCCCACTTATTCTTGCATGGGGAGTAATTATTCTCCTCATTCCAATGAAACGTGCACACTGAACAGTGAAGTAGAATTCACTCCGACTTTGTGCCACTCCGCAGGTGATGGAGTGAAATTCACTCCTTAGGTGACAATCGGGATGCTCTCTTGTGAAATTACTCCATGCAGTGAGTGACTAGCAGTATCTATATATACATTTTTACAAGTTTCATGGGTTCATGGGAGGGAGACTTAGAGGAAAAAATGAAAGTGTTCGAAACGATCCTATATTCCTAAAAGTTAAGAGAGTACGGGAGACCCTATTTCCCCTATAGCGCCCACGTCATGAGTAGTATAGTGCTCGTGTTGATGCGCGCTAGACACCATCACAACTAATGAATTGGATGGTATATTGTCATTTCTCAAGAACTGAATGGAACCAACATCGGTAAACAGGAGCAGCTTCGGATGTTATTTAACTCCCAGAAAACAGACTGTATAACTAGGGTGGATACGAATGGGTGGTGGTGGTGGGTGGAGGGGGGGGGAGTGTGTCACACAACAGCTAGGGGGTATAGCTGCAAGCTCACCCAACGTGCTATTATTAGTCAATTTATTAGTTAAATCACTATTGCACAATATCGATAATAAATTACCCTACTATTGTGCGCTAGCGGAAAAGGGTATATATATACAAAGGCCTAGCATGTAAGTATATAGAGTCGATTGTTAGGAATGCTCAACATTAACATTAATTGAGCATTGCCCCATTTTCGAAGCACATAACAAGATGTTGCCTCATGCTATATGTATATGTATCGCTTGTATTAATAGAGCCAAACACCAGGGCACGAGCAGCTACAATAGCAAATAAGCCACAGTCACTGGTGCCTTCTTCCTTGCACGAAACATTATGATCTGCGTGCAGTAGAAGAATTGGTGGTCAAACATGTTGTGTGTCAGCATAAATAGAAAAGCAGTAATATTGTGTGACAAGCATGTGGTAATTTGAGTTACTTCTGGATTACCTAGTACATGTATCCATACGGGTCCCATTTATACGCAAGGGTCCCCAGTTCTACATAGATTTAGGGCCCCCCTGGGAGGTCTTCAATTCTATGGGGTCCCCTCTGACACCGGTCATAAGTATACTCGTACCGCACCTGCAGCCATAGTTACGCTTTTCACATTTCTTTAACCAGATCTGACATGCATACTTGATGGTGCTTAGATATTGAGATCTGACCTTTGCTGTCCATTTCAAAACCATTCGTGTGCTTATGTATATAATTATTATAATTATACATGTAAATGTGTGTGCATGTTCATGTGTGTGTGTTCATGTGTGTGTGCATGTGCGTGTGCAAGTGTGTGCACAGTATGCATGTATGTCCAAGTGTGAGTAAATGCACATGTGAGTTTATGTGCTTTACATTTTGTTGTGCTTGCATTGTTACTTCGTTATTTTGATAATCATGTTTATAGACTCGACATTTGAAGCAGCTCAATTTTCACTCAATTATCAAAATAACCAATATGGACAACACCACCAATCCAGAAGGATCGACCCTACTATGGAGTAGCATACAAGTATTGTGCATATTTATTTATCACATGAAATCAGCCTTAAATTTTATGGTGAAATATCTTATACTTTTATGGTGAAATACCTTATATTTTTATACTCAGCCTGAGATGGTCACTATTAAAGGTCAGCTGGAAAAGAGAACATCTAAACTGCAGCGAGCTGTTTGGACACAGCACACATGCATTCTAGACACACACTCAGGGGACTTAACGTCGGGTCCAAAAATTTCTTGTAATGTTACGGGGCGCGAGCGTTAATGATGATGTCATGGAGCGGCGCAACTATTTTTTATATGACTCGCACGGATTGGGATGCAGCCTCTGTGCTTGTGAACTGTTCTTCAGTTGTGGTGTACTCTTGTACCATATATCGCCACGTGATGGGTGGAAAAATTGTGGAAGACAGCTAATCGACGATGATACGTACGCACGAAGTTCTGAGTACTTGTATAATAGCGGTCGAATGCCCTTAGGCAGGGTTGCCGTAGGCCAGCCAGGGGTCTGGCCTGAGGCCGGCCGGCCTGACTGCCTGGCCTGATAGGCCGACCTGTCAGGCCAATCAATTATAAATTATTCGGTGTTTAATTTATTGATACGCATGCAAAGTGATTTTGCCTCCGCTATGTCGATCGACAATTCTCCTGGTCCATCATCTTTAAACACTCCTCTGCCTTCCACTCATCACCTCAAACCTTGTCCTAACCTCGATCTGTGGGAATAAAACTCCGAGGAGCTTGTTAGATTTGTACCGATGCGAAAGCTTAGCGGTAGCACTAACACATCGCTGTCTGGTCCCATTTCAAGGTCCATACATCGAAGGAGAAAAGTTACGCGGGTAAAGCTTGGTGTGTCTATTGCCACAAGCCGTTCGCCAGGGAACACTCTATATATTTACATACATGCAATTCAGTGACATGCATGTAAACCAGCCATGTAGATGCTGAAGTCAAACCCAGGAGGGGCACTGGGGTGCACGCACATCTTGTGTGTCCATCTTTACCTTGCATATACGGTTGTAACAAACCATAGTTATTATGAACTGGAAAAAAGCAGATGGAGATGGAGTGAACTGGCATTTTAAACATGAATGTTCTATGGGATAGTAAATAGCATTAGTGAAGTCATCTGAACAAAGTGCTCTTCAGAAGAAACATAAGCACTACAGTTGTAAAGTAACCAAACATGTCATGTACTTATAAGGTCATAAGTGCAGCAAGTATTTGCATGCATACATTGTTGCGATCTACACATTTCTTACTTACACTGCAAGGGCGTAGACAGGGGGGGGGGGGGGGGGGGGGGGCGATAGCCCCCCCAGTTTTATCCTATTGGTATGAGGAGCGTCAACGATGGAATCTACTTCCCCAACGGCTGGAAGCATCAATATGCTAAAGCTTAATGCATGGCTGCTTCAAATGCATTAAGCCAATATTATGTACACTCTAGCTCAGTCGCTACAACATGAATACGGCAATGTATTTGAATTCTGCTGCTTTTTGTCAGTTATTAATTATGACAATCGTGCATTTGGTGAAGGTTGTAAAGTCATTTCAGTACTTCGAATTCGTATTTATTGGTTGCACCAAATCCTCCGCAATAAGATATTATAATATTTGTGTATACTGTGAATATAAAATGTAATTAGGATGAAGGATTTGTATACACCAATGAAAAGTAATAATAGTTGATGATTGAGTTTTCAATCAGAAGCCCGCCTAACATATTGCATGATGCTTAGGGTGGGCGTGGTCCGGCCTGATAGGCTAGACCCCTGGCCTGACAGGTCAGGCCAGGCCCGTGGCCTGTCAGGCCGGCCTGACAGGCCGGCTGGCCTTCGGCAACCCTGCCCTTAGGGTCTAGGGTGGCGCGCCCAACTTGTCAAATTCCACCCGTCAAGCGGGGGAAAAAAACGATAGTTCACGACTGTGAGTGGCGCCTTTGTTCATGCACACGTTTAATGCCCTGTCTTAGCTTACAGTCAGCATGACATCAGTACAATCCAAAACCCGTCCTGGATATGGAGACTGTTGGTTGGAACTAGGTCACATTGGATCTGTGTTCATGTGCTGCCCCTAATTTGATACAGGGCGGTGTTTGTAAGTTCTTGGGTCCCCAGTCCTTACATAATGGAAAGGTTCTAAGCTACCTAGACAAAGCCGTCATGGCAACAAGACTCGTGCCAATACACAAAGCTTCAGTGACAATGGAGAGGTCCTGAGTGTTTTCCTGACATTGCTATCAATACAATAATAATACGATTGGTATGCCCATGCACACCTGTCTTAGCTTACAGTCAGCATGACATCCGTACAATCCAAAACCCGCCCTGGACATGGAGACTGTTGGTTGGAACTAGGTCACATTGTACCTGTGTTCATGAGCTGCCCCTAATTTGATACAGGGAGGTGTTTATAAGTTCTTTGGGTCCCCAGTCCCTACATAATGCTAAGCTACCTAGACAAAGCCGTATTGGCAACAAGACTGGTGCCAAAACAAAAAGCTTCAGGGACATTGAGAGAGTGGTCCTGAGTGTTTTCCTGACATTGCTCTCAATACAATAACAATACCATTGGTATGTTATATGTTGTTGATTCTGCAGCTCACAAGATGAAAGTGAAAAGGCATTATTTATGCTTAGAAAATTAATACTATCGTGTCCATGTTTGAAAACAATCAAATACGTTGCATATGTTTTCCAACGTACAGACGGTTATGGATGTCCGAAAGCTTCTTGTAATTCACCGTCTTAATTTGTTCTGGAGTGATATAAGAAGCATTTAGCTACTTCTGGTGAGCCATGCGCTCACATACTAGCACCATAGATAACAATACTTAGCAATTTGCCAGCATCAGCTATAGAGAAGCTCATGCTGTCTCGCGATTCGAGCTTCCCGATTCTAAGTTAGTACGGCTGGATTAACATTCGCTACCTTTGACTGCCCGATTACCTGTGATCAGAACGGAGAGTTCAGTTCATTATGAGAAGCTGCCAGACGTATAGCATTCCCGCTTCCGCCAAAATGAAATCGGCCGTCTTGAAAACATGAAATGGCCGCATAGATGGACTCGTTGTGAAAGTCTCAAAAGGCGGAAAACTAAACCCCGGCTGCGCCCGCCTGCTTTTAGTAAGTTACATAGTTTGAACCCACACATAGTGCTAACAGGTTATGTAGTAGCCGTAGCACGCGCGGCGCTGGCTATCATGGTGAGAGAGTCAGCGGACACACAAATGCAACACACACACACGAACACTATACATATACAATACGACAGCTCAGCCTCCAGTCCAGCTGGAATACGTGCACGACTCCTTCCCAATCTTGAGAGAGGATCCGCCTTATATACAGGACGAGGTACCGCGCCACTGCTCCCACGGTATGACATTATTATGACATGTAACTCGTCCACTACAGGTTATGAACCCTGCTTTCCATTACCATTCTTCGTTGGTAGTAACATCGTGAATACGGTAATTAGGTGTTGGGCGCCATTAGACATCCATGCTTTCGGGGCTATCGTCCTTGTAGGAATGCTCTTCCACAAGCAGGCCTCAAATTCGGTTCTTTCATACCTCCACCAACATTTCAGTACCAACAAAGGCAACAGACGCCCCCGGCTATCCTTCCGCCTTTCGACAAGTTTGTTTTTAAAATGGATCTACCTCAGCTAACCGTATCGTTTGAAATAAGATCATCCATGTTTTAAAAAATTGTATTTCTAATCCCTTGTTCAAAGACGATTCCAACGGTGTATCATCTGTGCCGCTTTGGAGTATTATTACTTGCGACACTGAAAACAATATATCAGCCACAAAGCAATTTACGCGTGAACAAAACATTGCACCCGACCTTAAGTCCCCTGAGAGAGAGACTCCAGCAGAGCCCCCAGAAAATGACGATGATATGGAGATAGAGGAGCTAGTCCCGAGCTACCTGTCTTTTGTACCAGCTCACGTTTTTAGCTCTCCGGTTGTCAAGGGCGTTGCTATAGGCATTACACAGTCAATTCAATTTTTCGGATTGCATACTTTTTGTCCACAGAATATATGGCCGCTGGTGCATATACAAATAGCCTTACGCGCGCCGTTGTGAATACTGCCGGTGTAGTAGGATAGCTTGTCCCCCCAAAAAAATTGTCCGGCCGGACAACGTATCCTAGGATACGTTGTCCGGCGGACAACGGGTACTAGGATACGTTGTCCCCCCACGGACAATTATTCCTAGGATTACCTGTCCGCTTTAGGATTTGCTGTCCCCCCACTACAACCACCATAGTGCGTGCGTAGTTAAATACCCAGAACGTTCGATCGGGAACCTGTGTAGTACTGTAGGTACGCGTGTGTCGTGAGACTCAGAGGATTAATGTAACACGCACATTCAGATACTTAGTACTACTACGAAACAGTTCTTTATTTTCTAGCTTGACAGACTATCGATTAATTCCTCATACAGAAGTGCCATAGTCATACACAAATAGAATCATGCCACCACATGCAATCACACTATTCATTTCTTTGCGCACAGCCTGCACTGCCACAAGGAGCTCAGCTCATTTCTTGTGACCCGTTCACACTTCTTGTGAAACTGCTCTTTGCAGTGAGAGCACTGGATCATTCTTCCTGCTGGTGGCATTCGACAGCTACAAGAGACTGGGATACGTTGCTGTGCTAAAATTGAATGAGAAAGGGTTGACTTCCTTTGAATACTTGGGAAGGGAGCCATTTGACGTTTTTCAAGACAACTGACTAGATGAGTCCTCATTTTGCTAACACAATACTGTATGGAACTTATATCCTCGCAGAAACAAAGACTAGTAGCAAATGCAATAGCATAGACACCACAGTCAGAGCTGTTAGTCTGGGGCTCAACATCAATAAATCTCACATCAATTGTTTGATTCCTAGTAAAAATTAGAGCACAAACCTGATTAACAGTAGACTGTGAAAGTGATTGGTTAAGGCTATCATATACATTAATAGTTGCTGCTGGCAATCCAACAGTGGATGTAGTTAACCAATGATTTTTTCCATTGTGCAGTATCTGGACAAACTCACTTCTAAGAATGTCAAAAGACAAATTACATCCAAGTGTGGTATTCTGGAATCCTGATATTTCAAACTGCTCTTTCAGCAAGTCTTGAGCAGCATTGATAATGACATCATCCAGCCATCCAGTGCTGGATAAGATCACGTCTCTCTTCTCTCTGTCCAGCAAGTGTCCGGGTGTCGTATTCAACTTGTCTGATTCACTGTGAACTGTGGCCTTGCCTTAAGAGTAGAAATAGAAAATATGTATCATTGGACACAATTATTTATGCAGCTAAACAATACAAAAGTATTTACTAAATATTCAGAAATGCATAACATATATAGCTTACATTTTAAAGGTGTGCTGGAATTTGTTTTCGTTTCATTCCATTCTTTTCTTGTGTCTTATATCCATTCACAAAGCGCATCCAAATCAGATGCTGTCATCAAGTAATATACTTTATCCATGAGTGTGACCTGTCTTATGGATGTAACTTTGCAGGTTTTCATCCAGTAAGATAAGAGATCAGCCTCCCTAACAATCCGGAAATCCTCTTGGTAATCAACTGTTTTCTTGAATTCCACAAAGCTTTTGTACAACCCATCATCACAAAAGACGAAATCACCACCATGTACCTCCATTAATGGATACTCTTTATTGTAATGATGACTCTGTAGCCATAAATCTACCATCAAATCCCTGCTTAATGCAAACTCACCTTCATTGAAATGCAAACGTGAGGGCTGTAAGAATGCAAAGTTAAAATTTATAAAGGTATCTGTCTTTTGCTTACATCAAAATCATCTTCATCAGCAGAGTAGGAGAAATTAGCAGCACCTGTTCTCCATAAACGCAGCAGGTGGGAGGAATACAGTTGGTCTTTAAGAACAGAATTTGTTGTATCTAACAGTTTGGCATCTTGTCTTACTTGCTTGCTATGAGCATGTTCATCATCAAATAATGTAATACTTTTCTCATTCAATATTACATTTTCATCCCTGCTGCCCAGCACCTGTTTTTCACCCAGGTTTTGACTTGAACCATTGCTATACTCTGTTTTTCTTTCATGAAAAGGTTTCAGTCTGCTTTCATTAATGTTGTTTGCAAGTTGTTTTCCATCACTCAATTTTCTGAGCCTGTACAATCCTTTCTCATGAATGTTTACAATTGCATAAGGCCCTGTCCACCGTTCATCTGTTTTACCTCCCGCCCTGCTTAAATTCCGCATGTTTTTCACAAGCACAAGATCCCCTATCTGATATTTTTCAGGTGTGCATCGCTCATCATTGCTTTTTCTGTGCTTTTTTAATGTTCACATCAACTTTAGGAAATAATTCCTTCTTAATCTTCTCAAGTTGCGTAGCATATGACTGCACTGTGTCATTCTCCACATGCAATTCATCTACTACTGATCCATCTTGATTGTGATCAATCAGTTGAAGTTGCACAGGAAGTACTGCTTCTCTGCCATACATCAAATAAAATGGTGTAAACTTAGTTGAAGCATGGACACTGGTGCGATAGGAGAACAATATAGATTCAATGTGCTCATCCCAATCATCCTGTTCAGTATTGATATACTTTACTATAGCTTTGGTTAAGATTTGGTTCATTCTTTCATCCAGTCCATTCGTTTGGGGGTGATAGGCACTAGATACCCGGTGTTCAACACCTGCTATTTCAAAAAGCTTTTCGTTGAGGGAATTAACAAATTCACGGCTTGGTCTGAAATGCAAACATGAAAGCAACCAAGCCGTGTAATAAGAGACAGAAGAAAGTGTGCTACTTCTTCAGCTGATTTTGTTGGAAGGGCTTGAGCCACTTGGAAAAATAGTCAATGCATGTAGCGAGATATCTAAAAATAAAATCAGGTCATGACTTGTAACATAAATTATGCCTTTTAAGTACCTGCATTTGCATATGAAGCATTATTAAAATACTATTATTATTACAACAGCTTAGACTATTTCTGCAATTGCAAAGGTATTGTCACTGATGTGGCATTGGCCTAACAGTAAAAGACACTAACGTATTGTGGTCTTTGTGTCTGAAGAAGAAACATGTTTGTGTGTCTTGTGCTATTCTTGTATACTTATGAATGAACTGGTTTTACTCAGCAGGCACAGTGGCAATACTAGCTGCAAACGTGGTCTGGGTGAAGCTATCAAGCATGCATAACTACAGTATTCTGTTCACAAACAACCTACTAGTAGCAGAATGCACGAAATAAATAGAACATACCTATTTCCTCTGCGTGTAAGTTTAAGAGGGCCTACAAGATCGATCCCAATTTGATGCCAGACTTCGGTCTTAACGGGAATCGGATGTAGCACTGCGGTCTCCTTAATCATCTTAGGATTGGCCTTTTGGCACTGTTCACACGTGTTAACATACTCCTTAATATGCTTGGTCATATCGCGCCAATAAAAGCGCGAACAGATTTTCTGAAGAGTCTTGTCGCGTCCAAAATGCCCACCGCCTTTTAGGAACATGTGAAACCGGTAAAAATAAGTCGCGAATAGCATCGTGACTCACCTAACTTCTGATCGTGACATGACGTGATCACCTTCATTTGACTCTCTTTATCTACGATCCACTGCTTTGCTGTTGAGTCTGCCCCATCTTCCGTAAAATAGAGCAAGCCGTCTCTTAACACAAAACTGCATGCTCTCCTGCGAATCGCTCGCTTGTCATTTTTGGTAGCATTTGGACGATACTCGCTGTCCTTGAGATATCTGTAGATATCGTTGTACAATTGAATCTCTTTCTGCTCTGTCATTCGCACTTAGAATTTGTCACACGCTGTTCATCTGTTCCAGAGAAATGAGGTATTATACGGTATACTAATAGAAAGAAATCTTAGAAACCAAGTGTTTGCGTCTTGCAGTCGAGTCGGTTGGTGAGATCTAGCATCCTAAAGCAGTTGCAACTTTAAGCGCGTGTCTAACCCACTAATGATGAAACATATGTACGAGGGGGACAAGTTATCCTAAAGGCGGACAACGTATACTAAGGATAGGGTGTCCGCAGGGGGACAGCCTATCCGGGGGGACAAGCTATCCTGTTACATCGGCGACATGAGAGGGGCAAGATTACTGCAACCATTCACACGGATCCATTAATTTGGTACGATCGTCTGGCAAAGTGAATCAAAATTTATTGTGGATTGAGAGAATGGAACTCGGGTTGCATGCCATAATGGTACAATCGAGCGGGAAATGTGCATTAACTTTGCACAGCTGTATCTCCGTGACGGATATATAGCGTAAAAATTCAGAACGAACTGAACACATCAATAGTACAGGACCCCTGTATGTACGTACAGAATTTGAAGCGATTTGAACGCTCCTACCTGAAGATGTGGCGGTTTTGAACCCCATGGGGTATCGGACCTCGAAGCATCAGAACGGAACTGGCGCAAGGCCCCAAAATATGTTTTCCTGTAGTGAAATGGTGCCGTATGATGCGTTGGCAACAGGAGGTCGATAGCATTAACCGTTGGAGTTATAGCGATTCATACGTGATGCATTTTTATAGTATTTGGGACAGTTTCCGCGAAAATTGCCCCACCGTTAAAATGTTATAAAAATGCATCGCGTTTGAATCGCTATAACTTCCCAACGGATTACGCTATCGACTTCCTATTTTCAACACTTCATAGAGAAATGGTGTAGTATGAGGTATTGAAAATAAGAAGTCGATAGCATTATCCGTTGGGAAGGTATAGCGATTCAAACGCGATGCATTTTTATAACATTTTAACCGTGGGGCAATTTTCGCAGAAACTGTCCCATTTATAATATATCCGTGGGGCAATTTTCGCGGAAACTGTCCCAAATATTCCGTTGTTGATTATACACGTATGCTTATGTATGTTAGCTGTTCAAACCAAATGATAAGGTACAAATGTATTGCGTTTTTTTTTTTTTTCTGATGTAAAACCTTTGAAGTCCTACATAAAACTTTACCATATTAATTGCACAATCATCCAGGAACCCATTCGTCAATTATTGCAATATACTTTTTGGCAATTAAAATACCCTTCTTTTTGCAATAAATCCACAATTAATGACTAATCGTCCAATGATGATGTTTACTAGGTGGGTCACCATATCCTTCAGTGCATTTGTTATTTTCTTACTGTAAGGTCAACTTGAGTTATAGAGAGAAACGCCCCCAATGCTGTGATTTGTTTATACAAAGGGTCAAAACTTTGAACCACAGTTCAAACGTGTGGTTTGATCTCTGGATGAAGTATCTAAGTCATTATGTGACAATGACCTGGAGTGGGCAAAGTGGAGAGGATTTGAAGATTTCACTTTTTTTAAATGGATCTGACATGATTTTACCCAACAGAGCATATTTTCTGTATAATCCGTTCTTCATCCGACAGAAGTGTGTTCAGTTCTTATTTGAGCAAGTCATTTTGTAAAATATAATCACAGTACAAAAAGCATTATCATAATATTTACAATATAATTCAACCACAATCTGTGTAAAACTGTAATCAAATGCAAATCTAAATTAATAATCTTAACTGATTGTTCATACTTTTGCACCACGTATCAGCTCCAAATTTGGTGCTTGTTTTCAACGGATGCAAATAGAATCGAGTTTCAAGGACATTTTTTACAACATGATAATCAGTCCGTTGCTCATCCCACAAATTATTACTCGCCATCTCTTCACGACCAATAGGCTGTGCTATATCTATGGCCAATGGAACAGCAATCTCACAGAACATCTCAGTTACAGAATCGATGTAATTGAAGACCCTGCTCACTTGAACTGCATAAGCATTTGGTATGTGGACAATATCGGCAACTGCATGGCCATGAATTCGATTGGGAAACCCCACTTTATCAATTAACACTTGCTTCCACTCTTGAGGAAGGCCATTAATAAGTGCTACAAATCGGTTGTACTGTGTCTGACCACCATGGGTATAATCCCACCATGGCCAATCATGAAATGTTGAAGTATCACCAAATTTGTACACTGATACAGGAATAAACCAAATTTTTAATAAGGAAAGTTGACTCATTTTAGTAATATTGATGAACATGTCATCAGAGATGTACAGGTGGCTAACTGTGTTTGGTGCTATTTGATTGATACACTTTTCGATACATCTTTGCTGAAAAAAGCCATTGCCAGTTTTGACATGGAATACTTGAATATGAGAGGGTATGTAGTTCCGGTTTACACGTTTTCCTTCCAAGAATAATGTGATGGCATCAAAGAAACGCATATAGTACGACAACAGTTGTCTGGTTCTATATTCTGTTGAGCCCCAGTTGAACATTATACACAGATGAACGTTCTTTGTCCACAAAGTGGCCTTGTTTGGTAGCTTTGGAAATTCATAACCAACTAACTTCAGGTCGCTTACCCAGTGTTTCACTAGAGTTACATCATCCTTACCCAATATTTGTGAGTGGTACATCAATTCATAGATGCCAAGCAATGCTTCTTCAAATGTCTCAAATGACATAAGATGGTATTTCAGTAAATTAACCACTTGAGATGATTTAGTATACAAAGGACGTTCACTCCATTTGCTAGGTGATTCTGTGATATGACCAGTAACTGCAGGAGGAGTGTACATTAAACAAGCGTCAGGGATGAGATAGAATAGTGATTGAGCAATGTAAGACCTCCATATGTCAGCTACCCTCTTGTGTGCAGTTCTTGGAAGAAGGAGTGACCACAAGGCTTCATATAGATGAATTGTACTATGAGAATTGTATGGAGCAAATACACCTCTGGGGATGACCAGAGCTGAAGCTGAAACATTTTTAAATCCATGAAATCTTGTTCTACTCAATGAATCCAAATCTGGATGTGATTGGGAAATATATTGCTGAATGATTGGATAGCAGGAAATACTCCCCATTGCAGTATCGGCTTGTTCAGACCTGGACTGTGGAAACCCCCTGTGCCAGATATCCTGTCCACCAAAGTGCGGATAGGGATTCCATATAACTCCACCTAAATGGGAAGGAAAATGGTGTACCTGATTGCTTTTGTTCAGAATGTGATGCCATACTATTGCATAGCATAATTGGTGTGTATTGTACATGTAGATTTTAATGACTAGGCTTTGCAGGTCTCTCAAAACACACAATTGCTAATTTTCAAATGTGAGTACATGCATATAAGATAGTCCAATGCTCAAAGAACAAAGAACACTGAGAAAGTAATTTTGTTATTTAGCACATCGCCTAGTACAGTGGGGTTTGATAGGAAGCTGTAATGAAACATATCACAAATAGACTTTAAAAATAGAGCATGTTTGTACATGGTATTTGTAAATGCATTCTTTTCTTCTGGCGCACTTAGGTTAGCTTTTATGACTATGGTTAATGTGCATATTTTATGGCATAATTATATCACAGGGGCGTATTTAGAGGGCTCGAGCACCCTTTTCTGTCACAAGAACTAATGTAATTCAACGGACTAAACTGAAATAGTATGCAAGTTCTTTCGCCACGAGCGTATGCTGAATCAGGCGTAGCAACCACTTCTATTATTTAAAATATTATCAATATAACGGCATTGATAAATGGTATATTTTCAGAGAGCAGAACCTTCTGCACCTCAAGATGAAGTAGCCAGTGCTCCCTGGATTACTCACTGCCACCGCAGGTAATTAAATATTGTGTCCAGTAATTACCAGTACATGTATTTATGAGCAATGTTAATATTAGTTGGGCTCCGTTGACATCAACTATGATTCTGATGAAACTGCTATTTTTCTTGATGACAGCAATGGAAAAGCGCCATTTATTTTCCCCCTCATTGTGGCACTGTGGCAATGTAGCAAGCTTTTTGGGGACAAAGCCCATCAGTGATGAGTGCAAATATAACTTATCAACTACTTTAAGCCAGGTGCTGATTACACTTTGCAAGGTGTACCAATATAAGTACCTTCCAACATAAGTGGCTTGTATACAGTAAGGTGGAGAATGGTGGCTATTGCCTTCCTGTTTTCTTTTTGCACCATCTGCCTATCATGATGACCGCATTACAAAAGACATCAGAGTTGATTAGGATGCATGCAGACATGGGCCACCATAAAGAAGCTGTTAGAGCTGAGGGGTTTCTGAACGTGATGATGCACAAACAGCCAGATATTTGTCACCCAATGAATGAGGAAGTGGCAGAGTAAGGTTGAATCAACTGAAGCTCACTTCAATTAGTGTTTTGTGGCCGAAATAATATTGCTCTGCATTGTCACAGGGACAGCACAACTGATGAAAAATAGGATCAGCCTGTTTCAGAAAACCAGTACCATGGCACCCTGTTACAGTTTAAAATACAAGCCGGAGACACAATCCTTCGTGATCACCTAGCCACAACACACAAGAATGCTACATACACCTCTAACTTCTGTGATTCAGAATGAGATCATAGGTATTCTTGCTGAACAATCAGGCACCAGATTATTACCAAAGTATAAGTTGCAAACAAGCAACCAAGGAACAACTCAGCCTGGTTTTGCAATATGTAGATTCTTACAATGCTTCATCTAGGGACGACATTGTAGGTTTCTTCAAGTGTGACACTGGTATTACTGGTCATGATTTAGCAGAAAAATTACCAACAACTACTGCTTATGGTTTAGATCTCACTAACATCAGAGGTCAGGATTATGATGCTTCAGGTACAGTAGCAGTCAAACAAAACATCACACACCATCTTAGTGCTACAATCTGGCGACGATGCAGAACGATCTAGAAGACTATCCAAAACTACAGGGAAAGGCAAAGACAGCTGAGAAGAGTACAGGGAAAGGCAAGACAGCTGAGAAGAGTAGAGGGAAAGGCAAGACAGCTGAGAAGAGTACAGGGAAAGGCAAGACAACTGAGAAGAGTACAGGGAAAGGCAAGACAGCTGAGAAGAGTACAGGGAAAGGCAAGACAGCTGAGAAGAGTACAGGGAAAGGCAAGACAGCTGAGAAGAGTACAGGGAAAGGCAAGACAGCTGAGAAGAGTACAGGGAAAGGCAAGACAGCTGAGAAGAGTACAGGGAAAGGCAAGACAGCTGAGAAGAGTACAGGGAAAGGCAAGACAGCTGAGAAGAGTACAGGGAAAGGCAAGACAACTGAGAAGAGTACAGGGAAAGGCAAGACAGCTGAGAAGAGTAGAGGGAAAGGCAAGACAGCTGAGAAGAGTACAAGGGAAAGGCAAGACAGCTGAGAAGAGTACAGGGAAAGGCAAGACAACTGAGAACAGTACTGTAGAGAAGGTAAGACAGCTGAGAAACGTAAAAGATCAAAGAATGAAGTACCAAAAAAGCCTCCACAGAAGAAGGCAAAAGAAACAGGTTAGGTTTTTTTTTCCTGCATGCAGGTACAGGCACTATGCAAACCCTCCACCACCAAGTTTCAGTATGATGAAGCTACAATTAAGGTGTTTGCAGTGCAGCCATGTGGAAATGCAGCGATCACCATGTGCCTTGCTTCATAGGCTTTTCTGCAAGCTAAACATGTAGTAGTTCCCACAGCTGAGGCATGGTGTCCAATACATATACACTGTATGTATATGCAATGACCACATGTTAATGTGATACATTACCACAGTTGAAAGATAAAGAAGCAAAGATGATGCTGTAGATGATGATGCTGTGGTGATTAGTGACAATGGTAAGAATGATGTAGGCATGATTCTTCTGTTGGTATGCTGTTATGTCATTCTATAAATGTAGATTCTATCCATCTGGAACTAGGGCTTATGGATACCAAGGAACTTATTCATAATCTTCGAACCAGTCGAGATGCTACCAGCCAGCTGTTGGAATCAATGTCCGCAACAGTATTTGCTCAACAGGAAAGCATATCAGTTTTTGTCTGCTCATCCTAAGCAACAAAGGACTCCAGAAAATGCAAATGAATAATGTCCACCCAACCAGATTCAGCTGCTTTTAAGGTGAAGGACCTTTGTTGTACTAGGTAGGTTAAGTCCATAGATGGACTACAGTATTTAATCACTCTACTCAGCCACTGTCGCTTGCATGGAAAGAATTTTGTGTGATGATGGCACAGAGTTATGGCCTTCAGACTCACCCACTGATGCTGGGGGTCTACAACTAGCCATAACAACTGCTGATTTTCTCAGTGCTTTGGTAATCACAAACTCCTGCCTAAAGTGCCTGCAAGCCTTGATGTCTAATTTGCAGGTATCACTACAAATGTATGGAGTTCAAGAAAGAAAAAGACATCCCACAAAGCTGGAAATGCCAGTGCTGCATGAAAAATAAAACAGTGTACACAATTATATGTACACTCGCTACATCATGACTTTTGGTTTCTCATTCTAATATGCTACTAATGATGACACATAATGCAAGCAGAGACACAAACAACTAAAAATCAGAGGCACAAGTAACAACCAATGCCTAGAGCACGCACAACTAGCAGTTAGGAACATAGGCACACACACAGGCACACAGACACACAGAACTATAAATGCAGAGGCACAAACAATGTCCATGCAATGCACAGACACACAACGAGCAATGCAATGCTCTTATTTAACTTGGTAGCCAAGTACCGTTGCTAACATAGGACCATGGACACAATATATTTGTATACGCATGCGTAGGTTTTTTGTCAGCTTCACGCATGCGCTGGTAAATGTATATAGACTTGATATTTTCCTAATAGATCAGTCTTGCCTGTAATTGTATTGCAGTAATTGGCTAATATTATATATAGTCTGATTCGGCACAGTACTACACTTGGCGCAGTTGGCAGGATAGCGAATCAGAGCAAAAGGGTTGGGGTTAACTGTCCTGTCGTGTCTCCAGATTTGTTCTCAGGACTCTCAAGTTGGTCCAAGCGGATAGACCATTTTGAAGCCACGGCTTTGGTCGATGGATGGGACAATGAAAAAAAACAGCTGTGGATTCCGGTGCAGCTAGCTGGGAAAGCGCTGACAGCGTGGAAGCGGTTTCCGCGGAAACCAGAGAGAGCTACGCAGCAACCAAGGAAAAGCTCCAAAATCGGTTCGAGCCAGACAGTAAGCAAAAATTGTATTTCGTTGAATTTCGGGTCAAGAGACTCAGCACTGCATGGTACTTTCCAGGGAGAATGCTTCAACTGTGGACAGAAAGGCCACAGATCCTTCGAGTGCAAAAAGCAATACCATTCCGACACCTATTGAGGTTATGGACAAGGTCAAACTCGTGGCACCTTACATGGACGAGGACATTCTAAGAAATCTGGAGAGGCCAGATTAGCTGCAGAAGATGATGATTCCGAACCTGATCAGAAAGAAAAGATGTTTGTCATTGGGCTGTTCAAAAGAACTTGAAAAGTCAGCATGGATTGTTGATTCAGGAGCAAGCTGGCACATGACTTTCGAGATGAGCTGGTTTGTCAACTACATTGCCTTCAGAACACCTCAGAAAGTTAGAACTGCAAATGGTGACTCAATCCAGGCACTTGGATATGGGGACATAGTTATTCAAACGATCTTAGATATAGGAACTGATATGTTCACTGTGAAGGATGTGCTTCTAGTACCTGACTTGACATGCAGTCTTCTTTCAGTTTCAGCATTATTGGAAAAGATTTGGAAGTTCAATTCTGTGAAGGAAAGCTTAAAATTTTGGATCAAACGGGAAAAGTATGTGGTCAAGGTATAAAGAGAGATCGGCTATTCCTTTTAGACTGTCAAGTCAAGATACCTAAAGGGCAAATAAAGTTTGCTGAAGAAGTTTTAATCTCTAATGCAAAAGTACCAGTTGATCTGAACTTGTGGCATCAGAGACTTGGTCATGTAAACGAGCTTCAATTGCGAGAGACTATCAAGAAAGGTCAAATATGTAATGTTAAGATCTCAGACAATGACTTGTTAAAATTCTGTGATGGATATGTGGAAGCCAAGATGTCTCGCAAACCCAACAAACCAGTGGGAGAGATTCAATCAGAATACCCTGGACAGTTAGTTCACTCGGATTTGTGTGGTCCAATGTCTGAGAGCATTGGCGGTAGCAAATATTTTGTTACCTATATCGATGATTTTTCCAGATGGGTCAAAATCTCCTTTCTGAGAGAGAAAAAAGAGGCAATGGTGAAGTTTAAGGAGTTTGAAGCAGAGGTGTGGAATCAATGAGAATCACAGATCCAAACACTGAGAACAGATGGAGGCCGTGAATATATGAGAAAGGAGTTTAAAGACTCCTGAAATTGAAAGGAATACGTCACGAGATGACAGTCAGGGACACACCAGAACAAAACGGAGTTGCAGAAAGGATGAATCGAACCCTTTGTGAGTTAGGGCAGGCAATGTTGTTCCATGCAGGACTAAGCAAGGGATTTTGGGCTGAAGCGATTAATACTGCGGGATTCATCAGGAATCGTCTCATCACATCAACAACAGGAGAAACACCGTACTTTCGATGTTTTGGCAAAGCAGCTGATGTCTCACATCTTTGGGTTTTTGGGTGTACAGCCTATGCCCATATTCCTGATGAGCAATGCAAGAAGTTTGACAAGAAAGCAGAAAAACTTAGATTCATTGGATATGCTGAACGCCAGAAAGCGTATCGATTTTGGGACCAAGAGAAAAGGAAATGTGTTGTTCGGAAAGATGTTGTGTTCAATGAGATAGATTTTGGTCAGCTATCCTCTATAAAATTTCATGAAATGGAAGAAACTAATCAAAATGACAAGAAAGAAAAAGAACCATCACCTCAAGAGAAAGAACCATCACCTCAAGAGAAAGAACCATCACCTCAAGAGAAAGAACGACCACCTCAAGAGAAAGAACAATCACCTTCACTAGCCCTTTTGTCTTTGAGGGAAAACAACGCATTCAACAGCTGGAATTCCCCCGATAAGGTTTCGTGATGAATATGGAGAACGTACCCATCTTGCTGACCCTTGTGCCTTCTTGACAACGGACATCTATGAACCTATCAGCTTTCAAGATGCAATGGAATTGCCCAATGCTCAAGAATGGTGGAAGGCTGCTCAAGCGGAGTGTGACTCATTAATTGAGAATGAGACATGGGGAAGGAAGAAAAACAGTTTCATGCAGATGGGTTTTCAAAGTGAAACAAGACAAAGATGGAAACATAGATCGATACAAAGGACGTCTGGTTGTCAGAGAATTCTCACAAGAAGATGGTATTGACTATTTTGAGACCTTTTCTCCAGTAGTTCGCCTTGACTCAATCCGTGCCCTATTAGCAATTGCTGTACAGCAAGCCATGAATGTTCATCACATGGACGTTGTCACTGCCTTCCTAAATGGTCATCTTGATGAAGAAATCTACATGGAACAACCAAAGGTTTCGTACAATCAGGAAAGGAGCACCTTGTTTGTCAACTCAAACGTTCACTGTATGGACTGAAACAAGCAGCACGATGTTGGAATCGTGAAATCAATGATTTTCTTCTCTCAAATAATTTCTTACAGAGTGTGGCTGACCCATGTGTCTACTTCAGAGATGTTGAGATAATTCAATTGTAACACTGGCTGTCTACATTGATGAAATCATTCTTTTCACTAAAACAGGAAGAAATGATGCAACAGAAGAAGTTGCTTTCAACTCGCTTTAAAATGAAGGATATGGGATCGCTACATTATATTCTTGGTATTCATGTGGAACAAAAGGATGGTACCTTACGACTTCATCAACGATCCTTTATTGAAAACCTGCTGAATAAATTTGGGATGCAAGATTGCAAGCCAATCTCAACTCCAATCATCGATCCATTGGAAAAGGATGATGGATTCAGCAAACATGTTGACCAAGGAAATACCAGGCCATGGTTGGAAGTCTTCTCTACTTGGCAATCGCAACTCATCCTGATTTCTCATTTTCAGTGGGAGTTACCTCAAAGTTCAACAGCTGCCCGAATGAATCTCATCTTACAGCAGTCAAAGGATCATGCGATACCTCAAAGGGACTCTCAACTTGGGACTTGTCTATTCAATATCTGATGAGCCTTATTGCATAGGATATTCTGATGCAGATTGGGCTAGTGACATCAATGACCAACGTTCTACAACTGGGAACATTTTCATTATGACTGGTGGACCAATCAGTTGGCTAAGTCAGAAGCAAAGCATTGTTGCACAGTCAACAGCAGAAGCTGCATATGCTGCTATGTGGTCTGCTGCCAAGCCGTCTGTTTGGCTTCGTCGATTTCTCAATGAGCTTGGACTCTACTGTAATGAACCACTAGCTATATTTGGGGACAATCAAGCAGCAATTGCAATGAGTAAGAACTCAGTCAATTTCAAACGATCGAAGCACATTCATGTGAAGTATCACTTTGTTCACCAAAGTGTCGACAATGGTGAAACATTGATCATTTATTGTCCGACTGAAGAGATGCTGGCTGACCCTCTAACTAAGGCATTGCCGAAAGTCCGCTTCGAATATCTACGTTCAAAGCTTGGGCTTTTGACGCCTGCAAGCTGTACTGACCCTTGCTCAAGTGGGTGTGTTGTATACTAGTGAGACTTCAGAATGTACAAATACAGTGGAACTTTCTGTAACTATTAATATCTATTTATACGTATATTTGTGCAATCATTTCCCCCCCCCTTTTGTCTTTTGGTCCATCTAGAATGTTCTGTGCTGTGTGCGCTATATAGAATTGGTTGTTACCCACAAAGAAAGATATTCTAATATCTAGTTGAACTTACCAGGGGATGGCGAATTAGCACTCCAAATCAGAGTGGCAACAGACCTATTGCGATGGTGAATAGGTATCAGTAGATGTGCTACATGCATGTTTTGCCTGATCAGCTGTGTTGTACTTACATGGAATGCTACTTCAGTGCAGGAAGAAACATATACATTATACGCATAGCAGTATGCATGCAATTTTAGTTGCCCGCTCTACATGCATATTAGATGCATGAGAGCATTGTATTGGCCTACAGTAAGTACAACTGGTGGAGAAATCATTGTTGCTGATATGAAGACTTACATTGTTGATGCTTGAGGAAGTATTCTCTCCACCTCCTCTCTCCCAGAAAAATCTGGGTTGTGCTGAAAATTACAACAACCAGTACTACAATTTTTCACTGGTGGTTGTATAAATCACACTTGTTCCCTGAGACTGCATGCATCAAATGGGGCCCTTGCCAGTGGGCGATGGTAGCCCTCTACCCAAACTCAGCTCACATGCTTCATTGCTTAGATTTGTATGTTTTTAAAGTCACTGTAGGGTTTATGGAGGAAGAAACGGATGGCTTCCTATTCAAAATGCTAGGGTCACAAAGAACAGCGTTCCCATGGTTTTTAAAGGCTACAGGGGGCACGTTACCTTGTTTTAGAAACTTTGTGTCAAACATCCGCTTTTTTACACTACGATATACAGGGGAGTGGCGAACACTCCAATCGTACCATGGCGTGGGGTGGAGAATATACCTGAAATACGCTTAATTGGATAAAACAGTCGTTATGTTTTGAATGGAGCGCGTTGTTGAAGAAACGAAGCGATAATAGTGTAGAGTAAGGACTGAGGATCTCTTGGAATCAAGTATGTTTGAAAATACCCATCCTTTTTGCTACATATGTAAGAAAACCGAGATCGGTACTCGCGGGTACTTAATTTACCCTAGTTCTGGCTTCGTAGCGATTCAAATACGATTTTTAACATGTAAGTTGTCGATCGCCAGACATGTAATTTGACGTCATCGTATAACCGCAGTTTGTGTTTTAAAACGTTTGCATTGCTTGGGTAGAACATTGCTTGGATCGACGTTGGCGGCAGTGATTACTGAATTTGTAACAAGGAGAAACAGGCTAACATGGCTGGCCAATAGCGAACACAGCTGTTTTTATGACGTCACTCTCATTATCTCACTAATTATTAGTCTTTCAATGACAAGACGTAAAGAGGTAGCAGTCAAACTAGAAAAAAACACGATCCATTCTTTCAATTGAGGCTTAGATGCGATACTTCACGAATCAATCGAACGAACGCACTTGTTCAGAATTATATACTACGTTAGAAAACTCAATCCATTCAGCGATCTACGCAGCGTCATCAATTTGTAATCAATACTGCGTTCTTTAATACTATCATACCGGTGTAAACGGAGTTGCGCACTTCGCGGAATTAGTTCGCACGTACAGAGGTGCCATAAAGATCACGTTTTAGCTTCGTGTTTAAAAAAAGACTGCACAGTGCTATGATCATTGCACTAAAAAGGGAACGTGACTTTTATTATGACCGCTACTGTACTACAACGTTTAGATATCCTTGACTCTCACTATGATAAACAAGGTGACATTCTGCAACATTGCACACACATCCACTGAGTAGTCGACATGCACACAATGTACGCCAACATTGTACATGTACTTGGAATGAAACAACCAGAATGAGTACAACATACCCAGTAACTCATGCTGTACACACATGCACATACAGACACACAGAAACAAATGTAGGACATAAATAGAAAATACAAGGATATGCCATTACCACTCATCACTAGATACAAGGAATAGCAAGTGCAAGAATGTGCAATAAAAGAATAAGATGTAAGTAGTAAGCAGAAGGATATGCCATAGGTTTGCTGGTAAAACTATGAGCTTAAGTACCAGAAACACAGGCCACAGTAGCAATTAGTACAAGGATATGCCGTGGATAAAAACCCTAAACAACAATCCGTATCTAGGGCAACTCATACGATAAGTCATAGTTAGCAAGTACAGGTAGGGATAAATCACAATCAGTTACAAGTTTCAAACTGCGTGTTAGGCCTTGACCATCTTGTACATGCAGGGATAACCCAAAACTGGAGTAATTCCTTTCCAATCAGGTACACATCATGATTTTCGTATGCAAGGACCATAAAATTAAGTAATGTCTTGCATCGGTATGACACAGCTAGTAACAAAGCCATGCAGAGGTATGCGTGTAAGCTAGAGTTGACAAATCTGGATTGTCATGTGGAGAGTTCCTTAATCGGCTCACTTAGCAATTTGGGTTGTGTCGTTCACGTCCAGAAGTTAGTAGAGCGGAGCAGGCCCGGTATGAATGTGCTAAATGGCGCACGCACTAATAGTCAGTCTGATCCAGCAATGCTGTGTACGTGCAGCAAAAGGAGGGAGTGCATGGCAGTTCACCCGAATGCAGGTTCAAGGGCGTTTATAAACTGGCAACAACAACAATATATGGAACAGTTGACGACAAAATGTTTTTATTAAAATATCATAAAATGTTATAAAAATCCTTTTTTTTACATCATTATAACTTCCGAACGGTATACACTATCACCTTCCTATTGTTTCACTTCATACTAAACCATTTCTCTACGGCAAAATACATTTGCGTGTCTTGCACTTGCTCCATGCCAGTATCGCAATATCTGATACCCCACAGGACATGAACCCGTCATAACTTTCAGCAGGGAGTAATCAAATCGTATCAAATTCGACTTGTAGGTAGAGGGGTCCTATACCTAATCATTATTTCAGTTCACTAGTTTGTACTTTATCCATTACTGAGATACAGGTGTGCAAATTTAATGCAAATTTTGCGCTATTAATTGCAGGCAGCCAGCCCGACTTCCATTCTTCCATTCCACATGAATATTAATCACTTCCTTGTTCCGCCCATTCTCCACCCATTCTCTGCCTTAAACTAAGCTACACTGTATAACCGTTCACAACTCAGTGTTCTTATATATTTTTTGTCTGAGTTACGGGTCAAAGAAGATAACTTATCACTTCGTATGACGATCGTACCGAATCAAATGGTTGTCAGCCTGATCGTTGTTGCCACCTCCCACGTCACGGACGGGAGGATTTTTTTTACTTACTCGCATCACCCTTTGGTACCCACCCTTTCCTAGCAGTGTATTGTAATGCTTTCTAAATTTGCTTGCTAAACTTTATTCCTGCCATGCCCACTCAGCTACACTGCAGGGACTCTATAACTCACAGCTTTCAGCTCACTTATCACATGAACATGCACTTGTATTTTTACCTGCTACACACCCACCTACTGTACATTTGACACACAAACACGCCCATGCAACACACACACACACAAGCCCATGCCACACACACACACACACACACACACACACACACACAAACATACTGGGCTTGTGCCACTTGCTTTGACTTTGGGTTCTTATTTCTCACACAATGTACACACCTGTACGCACGCACATACACACACACACACACACACACACACACACACACACACACACACACACACACACACACACATAGACTCAGCTTGTTACACTTGCAGTGACTTTGGGTTCTTATTTCGCACACTGTTTTCACAAAGTGTACATGTGCATGAATGTACACACCTGTACGCACGCACACACACACACACACACACACACACACACACACAGACACACACACACGCACGCACACACAGACTCAGCTTGTACCACTTGCAGTGACTTTGGGTTCTTATTTCTCACTCTGTTTTCACAAAGTGTACATGTGCATAAATGTGCACACCTGGACGCACACACACACACACACACACACACACACACACACACACAGACACTCACACACAGTCTCAGCTTGTACCACGGGCAGTGACTTTGGGTTCATATTTCTCACAGTAGCCCGTACACCATATTCATCACACACAAACACACACACAAACACACACACACACACACACACACACATATGTAGACTGCGCTTCTACCGCGGGCTTATGCATTTAACTAACTGACATATTGAATAACAATTAATATGGCCCACCCCAGGCTACCACACTTTGGAATGCCCGTATATTGTTGGTCTTCACATGCGCCACCTTCTATATTCGGGCAACTTATGGGATAAATCTTTGTCTTTGTCGCCTGATATTATGCCCTCTACCCCCCCTAGAATATATATATGGGACAGTTTCCAAGAAAATTGCATCACGGATATACAGGGTGTCCAGGAATGAATAGGATAAGTTTGAACATTTGATAGATAAAAATTTGAAACTAAGATTGTGGGTCCGGTCAAATTTGTTTACATCATTTTTATTAAAATTATTAATAGCCAATTAACTTTAATTTAAAAAAACAAATTAACCACTACAGAAGTTGAGCCTTGTTTACTCATGTATTTTGAAAAAGAAACACAAATTTTTTTAAATTTTACGCCGCGAAAACTGAAAATGAAGTAAAATTACAATTGTGCAGTGAATGCGCAGTGCAAATTGAGCTGTGGTAGTTATCATCCCGTCCCAAGCCCATCTACGCCTTTGGGAGCCCCACCCCCATGAGCTCAGACGTGATCACATGGTGCCGAGCCTGACCTCCGCTCCACCACAAATACATGGAAGTGCCCCAAATTCTCCCTGCTTGCTGTCACGCGTTTTATTAATTTTTGCCGGTCTGGGTGTCTAGATCAAGATTTCGCTGGTAGTGTGTATGGCACTTTGATTTCGATCGCAGAGAACATAACCCTGCACACTTACATCTCACAGCATCTCACTTACCGTACATTCATGCACGTCTAGTCTAGCTGTAACGTGCAATACGACCGATTACATGTACAGCAGAATAGGATGCCCACCAAATAGCACAACAGTGGCACACAACGCTTGAGATAACAAAAAACACATCACGCAAACTTTTGGTGAGTTACGGCAATGGCTCTCATTACGTGCCATGCAGTGTTGGTGCAAATGTATGGGCGCAAAGACACGCTCATCACTACAGATACATGAAAACACCAACAAAATAACAATGGGTCGTACATATCAATCGTGCAGCTAGATGGCCCACACTAAATTTTGTCACTTTGAGTTTGATATGAGCTCTGTTGGAGCTACATGTACATGCTGGGATGGTCGATCTAGACCCGACTAGGCCCTAAACTGTTGTATGGATGCCAAGTATCTAAAATATCAGATATTTGTGTTTTAAGAGCTTGATTAAATACATGTAGCTGCTAAAGACCCTTTTGAGCCAGTAGTGCGTCAATCAGTTGGATAATCAGAGGTCAGCAAAAGTTGTCTTATTCCATGCGTGTCCCATATGGTGGTTTTCATCTTGGTGTAGCTCTATGGCCATTGTACAGTGGGAAGAAATGAGTCTCTCTGTGTGGTCATGTGTATTTATGTGTGTGTATTAAACTGCGTGTGGTAAAAATCCACTCTACTATTCAAAGGACTCGACCATTCCTTTATGCAATATCAATATCAAAACCCATCCATTAGTATGCATGCACTATTAATCATCTACATGTGCTAAAGACTAGACCTTGTGTATTAAGTCGTTTTAATTGTTGTTGTAATTTAGCAAAAGCCATCAAATACCATGTCCCATGTTTCAGTTGTCTTCATCACGCTGTCAGCCTATTTTAAGATTTGCATGGATTTTAAATTATGTGCCACAGTAGACTCTAGAGTGATTTTTGTATGTGTGTGTGTGCATGTATGGTGTGTGTGTATGGTGTGTGTGAGTGTGTATATGGTGTGTGTACAGGGTGAGGGGTGTGTGTGTATGGTGTGTGTGTGTGTATGGTGTGTGTGTGTATGGTGTGTGTGTGTGTGTATGGTGCGTGTGTGTGTGTGTGTATGGTATGTGCGTATGGTGTGTGTGTGTATGGTGTGTGTGTGTGTGTATGGTGTGTGTGTGTGTATGGTGTGTGCGTGTGTGTGTGTGTGTGTGTGTGTGTGTGTGTGTGTGTGTGATTGGTTTGTGCTTGGGTGTATGTCCATTATGTTATGTTAAGCCCACCCTCCCTCCTGAAGGTGAATTGTGTTAGCTTCTCTTTGTGTGGTGATTCCTTATCTGCTTTGGTTTCAGTGTACAGAATCCTTTACTATACAGGCCTTTAAAATTAGCTAGCTGGGTATACGTTTTGTTTGCTGTCTTCACTTAATGTTATTACTGGGGATGGTGTGTTTCCCATACACCTGTCCACAAACCAGGGTATCGCATAGAGGAATGGTCGAGACCTTTGGCTTGTACAGTGGATTTTTATCATTCACAGGTGGTATTATAATACACACATGCACAGGGTAACACACATACAAAAAGCATGCAAATGCACACGTGTACACAAACACACACACATACATATACACAAAGACAACACACACAAAGACAAACAGACACACCCAGAGACACGTACACAGACAGACACACATACAGACACACATACAGACATACACACACAAACACAGAAAGAAACAGAAAGAAACATGTGGACACTCATTTACATGTAGTGTGCATGGCAATGGATGGGTAGAATGAGGTCAAACTAGGGAATTGCATAGAGGAATGGTCTTGGTCGAGACCTTTGATGGATATTTACCACATACAAGTTAATGCATACATGCACAGGGTACCACAGGTAAACACACATAAGACACACAAATGCACTCTCACAGACACACTGACACAGACACACAAACAGACATACACAGAAACACATGCGCACACACATGGATTTGTACCCCACACACAGGTTAATGCATACATGCACAGGGTACCAAACATCAGACACACAAATGCACACACAAAGATACACACAGACACACACACACACACGTGCACACTCACATAGATACACACACAGACACAATACTCATCTAGTGCATGGCAATGGATGGGTAGAGTGGGGTCAAAATAGGGAATTGTATAGAGTAATGGTCGAGACCTTTGAATATAGAGGGGATTTTTACCACACACAGTTTAATACACACACACATACAGTGTACACACACACATAAATGCACATAACAACACAGAGAGACTCATTTCTTCCCACTGTACAATGGCCATAGAACTACACCAAGATGAAAACCACCATATGGGACACGCATGGAATAAGACAACTTTTGCTGACCTCTGATTAACCAGCTGATTGACGCACTACTGGCTCAAAAGGGTCTTTAGCAGCTACATGTATTTAATCAAGCTCTTAAAACACAGATATCTGATATTTTAGACACTCGGCATCCATACAACAGTTTAGGGCCTAGTCGGGTCTAGATCGACCATCCCAGCATGTACATGTAGCTCCAACAGAGCTCATATCAAACTCAAAGTGACAAAATTTAGTGCGGGCCATCTAGCCGCACGATTGATATGTACGACCCATCATTATTTTGTTGGTGTTTTCGTGTATCTGTAGTGATGAGCGTGTCTTTGCGCCTGTACATTTGCACTAGCACTGCATGGCACATAATGAGAGCCATTGCCGTAACTCACAATGTGTATTTTGTTATCTCAAGCGTCGTGTGCCACTGTTGTGCTATTTGGTGGGCATCCTATTCTGCTGTACATGTAATCGGCCGTATTGCACGTTACAGCTAGACTAGGCGTGCATGAATGTACGCTAAGTAAGATGCTGTGAGATGTAAGTGTGCAGGGTTACGTTCTCTGCGATTGAAATCAAAGTGCCACACCCACAGCCAGCGAAATCTCAATCTAGACACCCAGACCAGTGAAAATTAATAAAACGCGTGACAGTAAGCAGGGAGAATTTGCAGTGAAGCAGAGGTTCCCACGTGATTACGTCTGAGCTCATGGGAGTGGATATGGGAGTGGGCTCCAAAAGGCATAAATGGCTTGGGAACGGGATGGTAACTACCGCGGCTCAATTTGCACTCACTGCACAATTGTAATTTTACTTCATTTTAAGTTTTTCATGGCATAAAGATTACTAAAATTTGTTTTCATTTTAAAAATACGAGTAAACAGGCTCAACTTTAATAGTGGTTAATTTGTTGTTTTTATTAGCTCTATTATTACAATGATGTAAACAAATTCAACCAAACCCACAATCTTAGTTTCAAAATAACAGATTTTACCTACATCCTATCAAAAGTTCAAACTTGTCCGATTCATTCCTGGACACCCTGTATATCCGTGATGCAATTTTCTCGGAACCTGTCCCATATATATATTCTAGGAGGGGTAGAGGGCATAATATCAGGTGACACAGATTTATCCCATAAACTGCCCGAATATAGAAGGTGGCGCATGTAAAGACTGACAACATACGGGCATTTCAAAGTGTGGCAGCTTGGGGTGGGCCATATATAGTTGTTTTTCAATATGTCAGTTAGTTAAATGTATAATTAAATGCAATCAGGTTAGTCATCATGTGATATAACAGTAGGCAGTTAGTCAAAAGATATAACCAAATGTACTATCGTGGTAAGTTACCACAGTTGGATAGGGTCTGGAACCAAGCACTGTTTACGCTATTGCATCATGGCACATGCGCAAGCGTAGCAAAAGCTATTGCAAATGTTGCTGCAGTTTTTTTGTTTGGTAAATTTTTACTGCCAATCACAACGGATTTTGCAATGGATTGAGCCATGATCCCAATCATTTGATCGTGGGAGATCTAGTTTAGCAACTTTGATTAATAAATTTAATACACTGTGCTTATCACAGTACCAGATCCGACAATGGTAAGTACCAAATCTTAGATTTAAGCTAAACGCTTTTTATTTTGTTGCGTGCTTCATAGACACTCTGTATACTTGGCACACAATTACAACGTGTTGGAATTACAGTTATACAATAACAAGCAAGTTTACAAAGAGACCCTAGCTGCATGCGGCATGTATAGTGCTAGCAAGAGGACTTAGAAGAACACTCCAATCACTCTCTGATGGATGTTCATTTCATGCACTGTTTCCTATTATTTCTGCAAAAAACACTTACCTTCTTTTTCTTCAAGATTCGGGCACGGAAACTCTCTCTTATCAGCTTGCACAGGGAGATAGGTGTGGTGAACTCGAATAGGGACGATGCCATCTTCCAGATCCAAAACCACTCTTGCTCCGTTGGCGATGGCGTATAGATGACCAATATTTCTTATGTCGAGGGACGTTAGCGTTGCCAACTTATACGGCAATAGCAACAGTGCTTCGCGGGGTAAATATATGAGATGTGTTGAACCGTTAGTCCACGAGAAGTGGAACTTGAGACCTGCCACTTGACCGAGAACCAATACACACCAGTCCTCTGTTGAGTTGAGAATCACGTGGACAGCTTCTGGCGGCGTTATTGCACCGGACGTCGTTACCACCCATTTGGAAACCCCGGAGCAGTTGCGCGAAGATGTGTCATAGAGATATGGTCTCACGACAGAGCCGTCAGATGGTAGAGATGGATTAACGTAATAACATGATGCCAATAGCAGCACTAGTTCCACGGCTATGATGACAACAAGGAGTAGGAAACGAAGTCTGCACACCATCCTGGCCAATTGCAAATTCTATTTATTGACCATACTAATCGATAATAAATAATCATGATTTCTTGTAGCGATATATTTACGTCAACAGACAGTGATCCTATTGTACATTGTACCTGAACTCTTGTGCGCATGCACCTAGAAGACTATATATATCCTGTATAACTTTGTCTTGTCCTGTATTACACAGCCAATCGTTATCTATATTGGACCAAGGATGATAAATACAAAAACCCTGATTCAAGAATGATATGAAACATGATCCAATACTGATAATATATCATTAATGGCTCAATTTTGATAGCAAAGGTAACCCACTGATTTTTCAGGTGGCTGAAATCATCATGCAGGGATTCATCTGGCTGGTCACCAGCCAGATGTGGGTTACCTTTGCTCCTCACCAGCCGCTGGTGAGGAGAGGATGTGTCACATCTCCAGCCAGGATACGAGGAGATACGAGCATCGATGATGCTATTGATGTACTTTAATGTGATGTCTGCATATGAGTACGTCTATAAATATTTTTACAGAGATGGGAGAAAGAAGATTTCGAATGGAGCGCCATCGAAAGAATGAAGAGTGAAAGATAGCACCATCGATGCTTGTACACTGTTAAAAAAACAGGACCGAGGGGTGTTAGGTTTGAGGGGTGTTACAGCCCAGGGAGTGTTATGGCAACACACAAGGGTGTTCAGCTGACATCTATGGGTGTTGGCAGGCTATGCTGGGGTGTTAGCAGCATACCCCACCAAGATGAGCTAATTCCTCTTTGAGATTTATTAAAATTGTCTATCGTGTTAGGTGATTTTATGGGTGTGTTGTCATAACACTGGTTTACCGCATTGCACCCCACTGTAGCCTTGTTTGTAATTACTTTCTGACGGTTGAGGGCGTGTTTGCGAGATAATATAGCAGCATATTGATGGCAGCTGTGACTTCATATTTGAGGTGATTCAGGGGCGGATACAGGATTTTGTGTTAGGGGGGGCATATAGGGATGGGAATGGGGGCGTGCCCCTCCAAACTTGCCAGGGTGTCTGGGAAAGCGCAGTAAGCACCATCATCCCCGCCCCAAAACCCTAGCCACTGGGTTTTTGTTTTTGCACTTTTGGAAATTATATAAAACATGTATTCACGGATACAAAATGATTAAAGATACCACCTATAACAGTCACACTTCACAAATAGGGTCAATTAGAAGCATCCTCCGAGGGTATTTCCGACTATTGCTGTCAATGGTAGCATCAATATTAAGTTCAATATCTTTGTGCACATACAATAACATTAACGCATTAAATCTGTCTTCTCCCATGCATAGTACTGCGATAGACAATTTTAATAAATCTCAAAGAGGAATTAGCTCATTCCACTCCACTTGATGTTACACAAGTCAATAGCAGTAGCATAACCGATTAACGCCGGAATATTTTTTGTTTAACTAAAGTAGAATTGTCCAAAATCAACTAAATGAAGCAGCAAAGGAATGTTAGGTAGCAGGAAAGGGGGTTTCAACAATATTAAATGAAGCCGTGAACGTGAATAACTTTATTCTAATTGGTGTAATGTTTCAAAGGGTCTGGAAGAATTCTTTGGAAACATGGTAGGGATGCATTTCTGTCTGCTATGGTTGTGACAAGTGAGTTGGTTTAATAGGGGAATTATTCCACATGGTTTTCCAAAGCGCAATCTCTTGATGAAATGCTTGTGAAAAAGGCAGATCATCACTATAAAACTTTCTGGCAATGTTACCAAATCATGCAGGGTCTGGAAGGCACTCAAGAGTGGACTCTGCTATCTTCGCTACAAAATGAATTTTGTAAAGTCTCGCTCGTATGATTAATGATTCATTGGCACATACACTTTTTGCTCGCCGCAAACACTTCAGCAATAGTCAGCTGACGCTTAGCCATGGGATCCGGATGACGGCGGACTCCGCAGATCTACTACTTTCCTGACGGCAATTGAAATTCGCAATGTATGAACTGAACGCTCAAAAGCACAATAGGAAATGGGCCATGTGTCAGGGGTGATATTTAACACGAACAACATGCAGGTCTAGGCCTGCACGAGCTACGACAGTGCGTCGCTGATGACATGTAATTAAATTCATTACAATGGACAGGAGGCGTATCCTTATTAGTTAGGGGGGCATAGGCCGGGTTTGCCCCCCCCCCCCCCCCCCCCCCCCCCCCGTATCCGCCACTGGTGATATACAGTTACTGAACTGTAAGTGACAAAGTTATATCTTAAAGGTACATGCACGCATACAACTTACTAGTTAAAAACGTCTAACATAGGCTGGCCATGGCCCGCGTGCATTGGTGTGGACTTCTAGACTAGGGCAGTGCATATACACGTTGCTTTTTCAACATGCGCAGCAATTACCGTATTAATGCGTGGAATATCGCTGTGCTTATGAAGGCTTGCGTGCAGTGTTCGTCAATGTGCACCGCTGTGTTCATGCTAGCGCTTCGCTAGCAGTAGTTTGTTGTAGTATGCATGCATAGGCCTATACTAAGTTTCAAACTTGATGCAAGCTTGTTTATTATCCTGTATTCCACTTTGTGTTGAGAGTGAAGGTTAATAAGTAGCATGGCTGCGCTTGTACAGTAACAGTGTACTTGGATTCTATTTAGATCACACCCTAGTAAAATGACATGTGAGCATATACATTATTACTCACACTGAAGTATTTTGTTATGTGCATATAGCAAGGAAACGATCTATATTAGTTTCAAAATTTATTCACAGGTTGCAGCTTGAATATTGGGTTAAGCTAAAAGTGTTCATGCAGTCATGTGGCTACATGTCTATATCATTATACCACATGCAGGTCCTGATAGCAAGAAGACAGTAATGAAATATGCTGGATGAATGCTGCCGAACACTGTTGTGCTGCCTTAATGGCAGGAGTTTGGACACTTTTTGTATTCTCCCTTGTTCCATCAATACTGAGGTGCGTTCCGTACACACATGTTGCATACACATAACACAATACACACATACACAATGCACACACATGCACGAACACATGCACGCATGGACACGTACCCATGCACACACACACATGCACACACACATACACACATGTGCACACATACACACATACACACATGCATAAACACATACACTGTACACACATAACACTCACGCACAAACACATGTACACATGGACACATACACACATGCACACACATTGACACACACATGCACACACGTGCATACACACATGCACACACATACACACACATGCACACGCACATGCACACACACATGCACACATACACACATACACACATGACACACACATGCACACATACACACATGACACACAATCATACACACCAGGGATGTACCGCCATGTTTTCAACAGGGGGTGGGTTTCGGAATATAGGGGTTGGGCAAAAATAAATGTCTTCCCTCTGCACTGTTAAATGGCAAGCCATGCCGTTTTATTCTGACATGGCATGTGTAAACCAGGGGTTGGGTTAGTCAAATTAGGGGCAATCCTGGGTGGGGGTGGGAGTGGTAAATCCCTGCACACACACACACACACATGTACATACATACACACACATGCACAGCCTGGGGAGATCGGTCAATCCCCCTTGTTGATGCTTGAGTTCCACCCCCTCTAGTTATGGTACTTCAAAAAAATTGCAGGCCCGAAGGTGACAGGGCTCTCGCATTTCATATTTGGATAAATGCGTGGGGCCCCATATGTGACTATTGATAAATGCTTTCAGAAGTCCCACAGTCCTATTAATTGATCCCCCTCACCCCACCCCCCCGCCACCCCACCAGACTTCCTGGCTATGAGCATGCACACAATGTACATGACACACACGCATGCACACACACATGTACATCATGCACATACCATGTACACGATAAACACACATGCACACACACATGCACACACACATGCACGCACACATGCACACATACACATGCATGCACACACACATACACGCACATGCACACATACACATGCATGCACACACACATACACACACATGCACACACATTAAATACTGATGCATACACATGCACACATGTGTGTTTATGTGTGTTTATGTGTGTGTATGTGTGTTTATGTGTGTGTATGTGTATAATTCATTTGTATATGCATACATACACACACAAATTCACACATAAACAGAAACACTTGTTCAATGTGTTTGTGTTGGACAACAGATACTGTTTCAGCGTGAGTGAAGTGCACTAGTATAGCAGTTCACGATCGTAATGCCTGTATGACTCCACTACTGCCATATACGCTCTAGCTGAGGAAACGTTGACTACCGCTTGCTGCGCTGCCTCACTATAATGAGCCCTGCTAAGGCAGGTAAGTACCTAGCTTGTCGCGTTAAATCTCGTCCTGCCTTACCTTACAAAGTTCATATGACACGCCGGCTCTAGCAAGCTTTCGAGGTAAGCTTAACAATCGGTACAGTTGACGCTGTTATTATCACCGATCCACTTAGCGAACATGACGGCTGCACCAAGATTCAAGGTCAGGCATGTCTCATATTGGAGACATTTATGCGTTTTCTTCTTTTTTTTTTAGTGTCCAAAGCATGCAGATCGAGAAACACTCAACTCTATATCGTCATATAGGCCCTAAAGACATGTTTATTGTTTTGTTGTATGTTGTATTTATTGTCAACGTTTTATTAAAATCAATTCAGCTGTTGTTGTATAGTTTATTTTTAATAATAATAAATTAATTAATACAGCACAGAATACAAATGCATGAATACATGTACCTTAAAACTACTAAACTATACATCTGAACCTGCGGCAGCAGGTTCAATATAGGATTGATTTAGGATTGATGAATATCATTTTTTAAAAACTTCACTCTCGTCTGGAGGGACAACGGAAAAAACGGATCGCTTATCTCTTTGTCGCGATGGAAGGAAGACGACGACGACGACCAAGAATTATTTTGGGACTGAGCACGAGAAAAAGGAATTCTCTAAAAGCACATCGTTTTATGACACGGAACAAACGTAGAACTGTAGATCTTTGAGTTCTCGTTAGGAAGGTACACCATGCCAAATTGAAATTATCCACAAGGTGTATCCGCCCGTTATACACGTGTTGTACGTGTGTGTGTACATGCTGCACATACATTTGATGTATAACTTGTGTAGTCGCTCGAAGTACACTTGTTATCCACTATAGTGTATAACGCGCGTTGCTCTAGATGTATAACAAGCGTTTCAGTCTACTTACGCATGTTATACACCGAGGTGTGGATTGCGTGCTTACACTTTTCGTATAACGACCGCATCAACCTGGATAAGCTTTGTATATCCTAAGGCGTATAACCGAGAATTTAACTTGTCGTTATGCCGGGGATGGGCATGGTGACACGACACAACTGCAAACATGATTGTATTGCTGACTTTTGCCATCAAGTAACGTTAGCAAACAAGTGGTCAGTATATTTCATGCTGGGTTCGTCCGAAACATCAATACGATATGCATGCTTCAAGAAATACTGCACAATTCCAAATATGTATGATGCAGTAGTGTGCAGGTTGACTTTCCCATCAGAATCACACCAGGATACCATAACCACTGCAGAACGTTGAGATTTTGATTTTGCTGAACAACGTTCTTGGTGTATTTCAATATCACTGCAAATCAAATGTCGCCGAGAAACTGGCTGCTCAAATTGGTTTATATTGGGATATAGTATGTGATACACAGCCGACAAAGCAGTAAGTACTGCGTCATTTAAATACCTTTGATAACACTTTGAAAGAATTGCATGATGGTTTGATGCAAATACTGCATTAATTTTATCACCATACATATTTAAATTTATACCTTATCCATATCGCTGCTCTCTTCTTCCATATCAACGCTGAAGTTATTTTTTTCTTGTGATGTATTAGTATTCTTTGTCGTATGACATTCCTTTGTCTGCATTCTGACCAAAGCGGAACATCCATTTCGTTGCATATGCCTGTAATAGACAGATCGTGATAAGTCTTGTTGACACATCCAGCATCTATATCGCTTATTTGGTCCTTCCATGTTTTGTACGAGGGTAAAAATAAAAGCTGATGTGAAATTAGAAATTTGAAAATTATGACGAAATGCACGTGCGCATGGATGGGCAGCTGCGGAGTATGATTCATTGAAAATCGACTGCTCAAGTCTTTTGATGGACAGGTATTCACCAAGAAGATCATTATATTCTGGTCCTAACAGTTTCGTCGACTCCGATGAAGTTTCACCTGAGATAGGCCTGCAAAGTGCTGAATCGTTTTACGGATCAGCTGGAAGATTTTCGTCTCGAATTTGTCACATAAGTATGTAATGTATGTTACACGTGATGGAATACAATGTTGCATGTGTTCTAATATTCAATAGAAACGAGTGAAGTATCACCTCCGGCAAGAATACCCTCCGCAGATAGTGTGTGTGCGTGTCTGTGTGTGTGTGTGTGTGTGTGTGTGTGCCGGTGTGTGTGCGTGTTGTGTGCGTGTGTGTGTGCGTGTGTGTGTGCCGGTGTGTGTTTGTGTGTGTGTGTGTGTGTTTGTGTGTGTGTGTGTGTGTGTGTGTGTGTGTGTGTGTGTGTGTGTGTGTGTGTGTGTGTGTGTGTGTGTGTGTGTGTGTGTGTGTGTGTGTGTGTGTGTGTGTGTGTGTGTCACGGTGTGTGTGTACCAGTAAATAAAGCACTTCCTTATAATGATGATCTCGCGTCACCAAGATCTGTCATCTCTCGCGGTAGTAGAACACCAGCTCCAGTAGATCATGACGTCAAATCACTTGTCGCCAATGAGATGGCCAAAGTGAATGAAAAATGGAGGGAAATTGAGTACCCTTGAAATCAAAGTGCAGGCGTTAGAGGCTGATAAAGGGACTTGTACATCAGAGGCCCCAGCAGAGCCTGCAAAAAGGAAAAGACGTACTCCGTTGTGTCTTCAGGTTTGCCAAGCTAAATTAGCAGCCATTCATTTGCTCAATGCATGCATGCTTTCAATCGAGTAGAGCAGTGTACACAAACTTTTAAAATCTTTTGATGAAGGTTCACAACTCAGAACCGAAGAGCCGTAAGCAAGCATGCTTTTGTAAATTCTGCTAAAAGTTTTATTCACATGCATATAGTTTGGAAAGTCCCCACAACGAAGGAATTTGTAAGACTTCATCAGGAATAGAAGTACAGTGTAAGTCACATGTTCTGTTCCAATTCATTCATTTGTTTCAAATAGCTACTGACGACCGCCAAAGACGAATAAGCGCGCGAGCAAAGCAGCAAAGGGTACGTTGTGATATAATCATAGCGTTACGAATGTAGTGTCATTAACTAGCTTTGGGAGCGCCGCAGTAAAGTCCTTCCTTACAAATGAAGAAATGGAGGCATGGAAGTGCATTGCAATTGGCATGATGTCGGAGGAAGAAACTACGGGTGATGGGAAAATAGAAAGAAGACGGCCTAGCTGGAGATCGAAAGAATACACAATTGGATGGATGAGCTGAATAGACGGAGAACAGACACATGGAAAGTGGCCAGGAAAGAAAGGATTGATGGATCTCTTCTCCAGTTACAGGCCCCGGCTGGTTTGCAAGCCTGGATGGTGAAATCCTCGCCGCGAACACTGAGACTTTAATTTGGTGGCATCTCAGATCATGTGCTCATGCACTGTATTTACATGTACCTGCATATACGTTTTGATTTGATTAATTTTCTTTTCCTACTATTATAAAAATAAGAATAAGAATATGCGATCGTCACAACGCGTCATAAATATGCGGAGTTATACAGAGATAGTTTCGTGTTGCATTCACTCTAAATACGCTTGTTATACGCTTGTTATCATCTCCATACACGGCGTTATACACAGTTGTTATCCATAAGTTATACACTAGAGTGTAAGACAGTCTCCTTCCACTAGTTATCCCCACTGCTGTATACACCGTGTTTACCGCAAGTGTTAAACACGTGTAAGCAGAGTGCATACACGCATTCTACACGGTCGGAAAACATCTGATTGGCACAGTGGTATAACACGAGCTACAAACGGTTTTGAAGAGCGGCAATAGCACCAATATCTTCGGAATTCACCTGCACGGTGCCCCTTAAGGTCATATAGACACCTCGAAAGAAACTACAGCGAGAAGTATAAAAAGGCTTCCTTATCTGATGTAAAAAAAAGGCTACATGTACTTTTGACACAATGGCAGCCCGCCTGCAACTGTGTATGAATTTAATTGCATTTGCTAGGGTTGAGCACTGAAAATTACTGCAACCATATCCTTCTCCCGTATAGCTACTCCTTGTATGAACCCAAATCTCATGCACTAATGGAGTATAATGGTGGTCTTGAAAAAGCTATTCTTTGGGATAGTGAGCTTCTAAGTGAAGTAAATGATGCCTTTTGTAAGTCTCATCCATTGCTAGCTCAAAAGGTTGTTACAAGATCTGCCCGTGCAGCAGTAAGTAAGATTGGTGCAGATGCATTAGTTTCTAAAGCACTGAGTGTACAAAGAGCAAAAGCAGGGTCATTGCTAAAAACTATCCGGGAAGTTAATGCATTGAAATTAGAAGAAAACGATATTTTAGTTGGGCATGGGTATCATACTGCTGGCTCTGAACCTTACTTTTTTATTAATTCGTACACTTACACAAAACGACTTTGGGCCATTCCAGTAGTCCTCAATGGTAGGTGTGTAGTGGCAGAGGAGATTGGGGACAGAGATAAGGATACCATGCGCCCCTTGAAATGGAAATGTACAAATGAGTGTCGCAAGCTCACTAGTGAAGAAGTAGCATTAGTGTTGAGGACAAAGTCACTGTTCCAAATGTCCATTGAAGACCTTCGAGCTGGGCTTGATGGTTTTGATTCAGGGTGTACAGTAGTCATGTTCATACTGATATCACTTTGAAATTACATTCTGGGTTTATTGAATAGCTTGGGCATCCTATTTATTGTGAGCTTCCAGAATGCTCTAGTCAATTGCGAGTTATTAGGGCAGCTACACCTCACTTTTCTGTATTAAGGACTTTCACTAGGCTACTTTATAAAGCTCGCAAATGCCACATGATCATTTTAGCTATTGATTCAGCACTTTCTTGTCGAAATATAGATGAGCTTGTACCTTTTCTGGGCTTGAAGGCGAAGTTTTCAGATTTGTTTAGTGAGGATGGAGTTGAGCATGCCGTAGTTAGTGAAGACCACTCATCATCTGGTCTAGGCTGCATTGAGAGAGACTTGAAAGTTATGCATGCTGACCTTATAGCTGAGCTACAATCCAAGTTCAGTGACGATGCAGAGTTTGCATGTTGTAGCTGTGAACGATTATGCCAGCGCAAACAAGTATCCCATGTAAACTTCAGCCTTGACAAATATGAAACAGATGCCTGGCAAAGAACAAATGCCCTTGTTTTGCAGAATGGTGTCACTGAACAACTCCTATACATTTGTCAGTACTGCCGACCATTCCTAAACAAGAATACTATACCAGCTAGATGTGTTCTTAATGGGCTTGTCACTGAACCTACACCACAGGAACTGAAGTCACTAAATGCTCTCTGTAAACAACTGATTCAGAGAGCAAAGGCTTTTCAGATCATTGTGCGGCTTGGAACATATTCAGGTAAAGTGCCAGCATATAACGCACTGCAAGCCTGCAGAGGTTGCATGTTCTTTCAGCCACATCCACTAAATAAAACATGGTAGGTGTGTAGTGGCAGAGGAGATTGGGGACAGAGATAAGGATACCATGCGCCCCTTGAAATGGAAATGTACAAATGAGTGTCGCAAGCTCACTAGTGAAGAAGTAGCATTAGTGTTGAGGACAAAGTCACTGTTCCAAATGTCCATTGAAGACCTTCGAGCTGGGCTTGATGGTTTTGATTCAGGGTGTACAGTAGTCATGTTCATACTGATATCACTTTGAAATTACATTCTGGGTTTATTGAATAGCTTGGGCATCCTATTTATTGTGAGCTTCCAGAATGCTCTAGTCAATTGCGAGTTATTAGGGCAGCTACACCTCACTTTTCTGTATTAAGGACTTTCACTAGGCTACTTTATAAAGCTCGCAAATGCCACATGATCATTTTAGCTATTGATTCAGCACTTTCTTGTCGAAATATAGATGAGCTTGTACCTTTTCTGGGCTTGAAGGCGAAGTTTTCAGATTTGTTTAGTGAGGATGGAGTTGAGCATGCCGTAGTTAGTGAAGACCACTCATCATCTGGTCTAGGCTGCATTGAGAGAGACTTGAAAGTTATGCATGCTGACCTTATAGCTGAGCTACAATCCAAGTTCAGTGACGATGCAGAGTTTGCATGTTGTAGCTGTGAACGATTATGCCAGCGCAAACAAGTATCCCATGTAAACTTCAGCCTTGACAAATATGAAACAGATGCCTGGCAAAGAACAAATGCCCTTGTTTTGCAGAATGGTGTCACTGAACAACTCCTATACATTTGTCAGTACTGCCGACCATTCCTAAACAAGAATACTATACCAGCTAGATGTGTTCTTAATGGGCTTGTCACTGAACCTACACCACAGGAACTGAAGTCACTAAATGCTCTCTGTAAACAACTGATTCAGAGAGCAAAGGCTTTTCAGATCATTGTGCGGCTTGGAACATATTCAGGTAAAGTGCCAGCATATAACGCACTGCAAGCCTGCAGAGGTTGCATGTTCTTTCAGCCACATCCACTAAATAAAACATGGGACACTTTATCTGAAGTTGAACTTGGTAGGACTGACCTTCTTGTGGCTTTGCCAGACCCTCAGCTGTACATAATTGTAAACGGTGTTCCAACTAAGGATAAAATTGTATGGCAAACACTAGTGGATGTAAATGCAGTAAAGTAGCCATTCAAAAACTCAAATAAATAAATTGGCTTTATAAAAATGTAGATGATGCATCATTAGATGAGGCAGCTAAAAATATTGTTGAAGTAGTTGACAAAGCTTCTAGCATAATGTTGCCTCTTCCCTTTACGCAGCCACCGCCACCGCCACCGCCGCTTGATACAGTGCTGCCCCCTACCGTCCGCCGCCAGGAGTAGCAGCAGCACTGCCCCCACCGCCAGCAGCAGCAGCAGCACTGCCCCCGCCGCCACCAGCAGAAGCAGCAGCAGAGCTGCCCCCACCGCCACCAGCAGCAGCAGCAGCAGCAGCGCTGCCCCCACCGCGAACAGCAGAGCTGCCCCCCACCTCCAGCAGCAGAAGCAGGAGCACCGCCGCTACCTGCACCAGCCCCACCACCGGCACCAGTATTGGCACCAGTGCCCCCACCACCACTTTGCCTGCTGCCACCCTGGCCGGCTGCCACCACCACCCGCATGGCTCTCATGGCCGGAACCAGGCCGCCGCGGCCATAGAAGAGGCTGGGGGACGAAGAGAACAAGGCGGAACCGTGCAGAACATTAAGAACTCATATACATATAATTTCTATTATTAAATTTTTTAACCTCCCCCTTCGAAAATTAGTGACCACTTATATATGGAACGCCCGAGCCTATGGAACGCCCGAGCCGCCAAAATTCACGAAAATACGGTATGTTGGAAAAAAAAAATTTCACGGAAAAAAGTTTTTTTCAAAAAAAAAAAAAAAAGTAAGCCTCTGTTTTACGGAGAGAAGTTGCTGTTTTACGGACGATTCGAATGAACGCTCTCTTATTAGAACACTTGTTTACACCTGTAGTGCACGGTTTAGAGCCAGCTACACGACCTTCTCGCTTCGACTTTCATCACCCTTTCGTTACAAGTGACAAGGGAGCGCAACGAAATCAAATCCTTCTGACCAGATCAGCTGTACCGGGAACAATGCTCGACCGATAGTTACGGCTAGCTGCGGCCTTGTTTCGTATGCGCATCTTCGCTAACATCTTACTCTACCGTGTACCTACGGGCCTGAGCTTGATCCAGAGCAATACGTGACGAATTAACCGATTGAAAGACTTTCTGATAGGACCTTCAGTACTTCGGAAAGTGTAGCTGGCTCTCTACCGGTTTCTTTCTTTGATGTTGCAGTCGCTCCGAAGTTCGCGCGCGTAAATTTACCATGACACCTCTTTCCTTCCGTGCTGGTTGTTACTAGTTGTGGTTTCATATACAACATTTCTGTCCTCTGCACAATGCGATTGTCCATACTGGCACAGTGCGCTGAGCTGTGCTGTCAAGAGGTCGGATGCAGCACGGTATATTACACATTTCCTGATTGGCCTACTTGCTTGACAAACCGTGTGCTAATCATGTTTTACTAGAGCTCTACTCTAGTATCTATGTCCGAATTAAAAGCTTGCATTTACTTATACCGGGTGCTTCACAATGAATACAACATATTTCAATCACAATAATATTTCACAGCATAGTACAAAAATATGAAAGAATAACGTCTTGCATTTCTTGAGAACACCCAATATTCCATGTTACACCAGATTAGTCAAGTTTAACATACTATTAATAGTTGATGTTAAGAGTTCTCTCAAAGTAGTAGTATGGAAGAAAATGCTCTGTTGGTGGGCAACAAATACATGTGCTAAAAGACTGTACCAGCATGAAAATTGGATGAGAAAAATTATATCCCATCACTATTGATCATGGTTTGAATTGATTTCATTTCCCACAGTATGCAGTTTCTATTTGCAAAACAACACCAATGTTAAGGTTACAGAGGGCATCCACTAAAGATGCACCAATTGCAAGTGAAAAATATCGTTCTATTAACTATATTCCATTAACAGAATAATGTAGACCAAGATTATGAATTATTACATGGATAGGAATTAAGGAAGACACAAAAGATGATCATTTTGAACTTAACCAAGAACCAGCTAACATTTTTGTCCAAAAACAGGCTCGGATTGATCATATTGTAATATTGCTTTGCCTGTATTTTAAAATGTCTATCAGCTTGAAACTAAATGAAGCACACATGAAAATGCTAACATGCTTTTCAGTGAGCATGCAGTAGCAATGAGCCCATATGCTATGCAAGTATTTAAATATATTCACTTGACTTCGTTTCTATGGTCCTGTGTAGGGTAAAAAAAATTTGAACCCATACATGTATTGCAGAGGATCAATCAAAGTGGGGGAGTGCAAAATTGCATGCAGCAGTGATATAGTGAACTGTACTGTAACCAGACAAATTGTTTTTGTTTTGGTTTCAAACAGAAATCAGTACAGATCACATTCACACGATGTAAGCTTGATTTGGACAAACATGATGAATCCACATGCAATTCTCCATCAGGTAGAATTTGAGGACTGTAGGATAAATAAAATCACACACACACACACACACACACACACACACACACGCACACACACACACACACACACACACACACACACACACACACACACGCGCTACTGTGGAGGCCTGCAAGGCTGCAAAGAGAAAACAATTTTATTTTAAATGGCTGATTAGTTTAGGTGTGCCTAGAGCTGCACTCCTTACACTAGTTGATACCATACCCACCTACTCATCAACCCTCCCTCCCCTCACACCACACCTTCTTTTGTCTTCACACACACCACTACTGTGTAAGCACACAACACATCATTGTACACACACACATACACACACTTCACACTCATACTCACACAAAGTGTAGACACCCTGTACACACACACTAGTGTAAGCCCTCTGCACGCACACACACACACACACACACACACACACACACACACACACACACACACACACACACACACACACACACACACACACACACACACACACACACACACACACACACACACACACACACACACACACACACACACACACACACACACACACACACACACACACACACACACACACACCAGTGTAGTGGAGTACTCAACATGTACTGACCATAGGCTGTGTGATGAAGATGTTTGCCTTACAAGTACACTGGGCTCAGTATAACCTAAATATAAAAAAAAAAAGAATTTTTCAACTCACATTGAAATCTTGTTTATGTTACCTAGGTCTTCAGGTGGGATAGCCACATGTACTTGCTGTGATTGGAGATGGCTGAAGATAAAGCCACATCATGTGAGAGGTACAAATTAATAATCATTGTATTACGTACCCATTTCCTCAGGTTCTGGGACACATTCTTCTGCTTCCCATCATGCCACATGTTCATAGCTAAACTCTTTGTCACTCCCTTACATTACTGGTTCATCAACAGCTTCAACTTTATTATCCTTGTGTAGCTTCGTCTTTCCTTATCCTTATCCATTCCTCAACCTTGTTATGTATTATATACCGTGACGTCAAGGCGTGTAACAGGTACCTGCCTTCTTGCATACACAACATGAAGTGTGGATACGATCAGGATTTCTTTGCTTACTATTCTTAGTAAGAATAGTTTAGTATGTTCTGACCTTTCTGTTTTGAAAAACTACTATTCCAACTGATATGTTTCTGAAACCCACAGCATACATTTGCGGATTGGTGAGCTTATAAATGTGCATTCCAATCTTGCTGGAGATGAAGTATTGCATTTGCTCAACAGAAGACCAGGGTTAAATCTACTCAGCAAAAACCGGAATGGAAACATCGCTTTGTTTGCCTTGCATATCATCAACAGTATCAAGCCCTAGCAGTGAAGATGAAAAAGATAAACTTCATATGGCTGGGTTAGGGGAGAAAGTTATAGAATTTCCTGTTTTGAATGTTGATGCAGAAAGCTTTAGGGAGACACTGTACCATTCATTCCCAAAGTTGCGCCTTTCAGGTGGCTACGTCATGTGCAAGGCAAAACCTAATTCAGCACAGTTGGAACCATTGTCAAACCTGACATATAGTTCACCAGCAGTCTTAAAGGAAAGAAGTGGATGCTGCAAAACATATTTGGTCCCACTGCAGCAGGATATAGACATGTCATGCATGAAATCAGGTTCAACTAGTGTAAGCAGCTTGTTTTTCATAACCAACTAATGTACATACAGTCTGTTGATATGTTTCAGATGATGGAGAAGTGTTTGAAATGTGGGCTTTGTCTTCCTATGGATGATTTATTGACCCATGTGGAACTGTGCAAAAGGTGAACAAATTTTGTATTACCCACTCTGCATTTTGAAAGATACGAGTACGAAATAATGACACTACTTTTTGTATTTAGACTAAGTTAGTATGTCTGTTTCATAGTATCCATCAACATTGCAGTTTTTTCAATGAATGCTTGCACAGAAAAGTCTTGAATGTCACCAAATAAATTTGATGTAGACAAGAAATTTTAACTGTACCGCAATTTTCTAATATGAAGGGGTGCTTGTTAGACCTTGTATATTTTTGCATTTGTTAGTATCTGTTTGAAGCATTGGTCATACTTTTTTCATTTTCATTTGTATTTAAAATATATACTGCAAATGTTCTTTTTTCAGTTTTGAAGAAATGGGGTCTTCATCTGATGATGAGGATGCATTTCCTGCTGTTTCTTTTCACTCAGTATGTAATACTTTTTGTATTTGTATTACGTGTTCGATTCATTATTATAATATATAAATATGTAAGGATGCAGCTGTAATGGACACCCCAACACCTTCTACTCAAAGGTAGTTACTTAAAGTGCATTTATTTACCTTGGGTAAATGGCAGTTGTACATCGTTAAATCCTTTTGAATTTTTTCTTTTAATTTAGTGTGGTGCATTCAATGCTACCTCCGGAGAGTGCATCCAATAGGTATACATGAATATTATTAGCTGTGTGTGATTCATTTACATATGGTACGTATTGTGAGAAAACAGGTCATATAGTATATAAATTAAAATTAAAATCAAAGTTGACCATTTCCATTGAAAATGTATGTTTCATTAATAACTCAGCAATGGATAGTGCATGAGAACAATGATAGAGCATAAACATAAACTAGAGCTTGTTCTCTCATAAGCATCTCCCCACATTTTGTTCTCATTTAATTCTCATGTGTACTAATGTGTTGGTTTTAAACTAGAAACAATTGTACATAATTTCCTTTCTTAGTAAATTTCAAGCACCTGACAGAAGCAAGATGTTAGAGAGTGCTGTGAAAAGGTAATAATTGGTGTTTAGTTTCATTTTATTTGCAACTCTATTATTAAGTGGTAGTATAACTGAAGTTATTAAGGAATTGGAAAGTAACATGGATGGGAGGGAACCCATCCGGATCACTGTGAGGCGCAGTGATGTCTGGTTAGATGCAGTGCAGGAGGCCAAAACAAAGGGTATCAATGGACTTTCCCCATTAAAGGTATTAATATCCATATCCTGCACTATTTAAGTTTTATTTATTTTTTGTGTTGTATAGGTCACATTTTTGGGTGAGCCTTCCATTGATGCAGGTGGTCCAAGACGTGAATTTTTCAGACTTTTGCCTCATCATGCTGCAACAACCCTCCTGAGGGGTGAAAGGAGAAAGTTTTTTTCTATGAATGTGAAAGCATTTCAAGTAAGGAAATCGCTGTATTTTAGTAAGTTTGTGTTTGAGTTGTTGTTTAAGAATTTTGTATGTCAAAGGAAGGATGAAGAGGTGATAAGATGTTATCAGTGTCTGCACCAAGCAAAATAATGTTGACCTTGTTGCTTACCATACTATAATATATAAATGCAGTGTGTTTCTTTGATGGCTTGCTACTTTATTCATAGCTATTGAATTTTTTCAGCAGCGGCACTTCTTTTACTTTGGGCTTTTCACGGCAATGTCTGTTGTCCAGGGGGGGTGTGGTATTCCTTGTTTGGCTGATCCTGTGTATGAGTACATCACTAGTGGGAAGTGTAGTTCTATTGTGGTCTCCAGTGATGATATTCCAGAACTGGCTATGAGGGATACTGTAGAGAAAGTAAGCCATTAACAAATTCTGTAACTGCTGCATATCCAATTAACTGATGTCAGTAGGTTGCTGCTAACTGTACCGAGGAAATACAAGCAGTTTTCTCTGAGGATATAGCCATAAGCTACTTAGCAGAATGTGGTTATACTCAACCCATCAGTACCTTACAGTGGAAAATGAAGGATGACATTGTATCCACTCTAATTGACTACCATCTTATTCTAAAAGTGAAGGCATGTATGGACCAGTTCTGTGAAGGATTGGAAACCCTGGGGGTTGGGTCAATTGTTCGGAAGAACCCATCAGTGCTTCGGCAGTTTTTTGTTTTTAACGAGGTGCCAATTGATGCTGGTAAGAGTTACTGTATGCCATGATGTAAATATATCTGTTTTCCTAATGGCAAGTCACAAATGTATATTTCGCTAGATATGCTTCGGTCCATCCTAACATTGGTGGAGGGGAATGGTGATGTGAAACTCATTGAAGACCTTGCCTACTTCAATTTCAACATATTCCTTGATGAGTGTGACAATGGTAAGCCCTTTGCATGATGTTTTTCATTGTATTGCATTTGTATCCAGCTGGAGGATGTTGCAGTATTCAAGAACTATTAGAGTTTTTTACAGGATCAGGGTACCCACCCCAGGGTTTTAGCAGGAAGTGTACGATTTCCTTTCTGCACGACACCACAGCACGACTACCAACAGCTGCAACCTGCAATCTTGAGCTGCGACTTCCAACGTGCCATGGCGAGGACTACTCACAGTTTAGGGAGTGCATGATGTTGGCAATAAGAGGGTGTGAAGGATTCGGTCCAAGTTGAAGTGACTCTTTGGTGTATGTCGTTTTCACCAGCAGCATCATTCAAACATTGTATCAGCATCATTCAAACATTGTATCAGCATCATTCAAACATTGTATCAGCATCATTCAAACATTGTATCAGCATGTCACTGTGATTTTACTATTCATTTGTATCAGCATGTCAGCTTGTGATTACACTATTCATTTGTATCAGCATTCACTATGTATAAGGTTCGTCTGGAAAGTAAATGCATGTTCAGGTACATGTGTGTGAGGAGAGATAAAATCCTTAGCTATTGGATGGCTTTAGGAATGGCTGGTGTCGGCATTCAATAAGAATAGGGCACCACTGCAACTGTGGACAATGGGTCTGTGCACAATGGATGAATCCTCTTCAAGTTGCATGGTTGCAAGGGGTTTAGTTGAGGTTAGTGCTTTGTATTGTGCAGACTAGTCCTGTAGTGTGTGTTATTAAGAGCAAGCCATGTTAGCAGCATTAATTATGTTGTTTAAGTCCTGAAAAATGTGTCTTTGAGTATGGACTGTTTATTATTTGAAGGATTATTTTTGTTATGCCTGGGGGTGCAGGAGTGGAAAAATACGCATTATGAATTCGTGCATTTAATTAGCACCTTGTATCTTAGCCTGATTCTGAAAGTTATGGGATTGATTGGAATGGTCCAGTTCCTCTCAACATTGAGCACGAACAAGTCATTGTGGACGATCCACCAGTACTGCTTTCTGCAACTCAGAAGGCAGCATTGGATCAACAACTGCACACTAGTATGATACCGGGATCAGAGTGCAGCATTGAACAGTCATTGATTAACCATTTCATGGTGGCTAAACTGTTTGTTCATTCATTGCATCCACAGTAGTACTATAATGTCTCTTTTTAGAAATGAAGTTATTTGACTAATCACTTCATTTGCACTTGATATGACCCATTAGTTAAGTGTTACCAGTTATTTAAATGGACACCCAGAACCCTCCGTTTAAAGTAAACGCCCTTACTGACCAGTAGTAGTAGTACAGTAAGCGACAACCACTATGTCATGATGGGGCTGCGTACAATATTACTGCTACGGGGCAGAGAGAATGTCCCAGTTCCTCTCATAAGAAGTCATTGTAGATGATTCACCAGTTTTTCCACTATGGGTCAGAAAGCTCTATTCAATGGTGAATCTGGGGGTGGGGGAAGACAAAAGAAGGTGTGGTGTGGGGGGAGAGAGGGTGTGTCCATTTCAGCTGCATCTTTATACATGTATATACATGTATATTAATAATGCATGGAACATGTAATACAAATACAAAAGAGTGAAAAGGAACGGCAGAAATGCATACTCATCATCAGATGAAGAACCCATTCTTCACCAATGAAATATATATATATTGGCAGTATGTATTTTAACTACAAATGAAATAAAAATAGTATGACAACAGTAAACAGATGTTAGCAAATGTAAAAATATACAAGGTCTAACAAGCTAGCATCCCTACATATTAGAAAATTGCAGTACAGTTAAAATGTCTTGTCTGCATAAAATTTACTTGGTGACATTCAAGACCTTTTCTGTGCGCAAGCACTAGCTCACTGAAATAACTGCTATGTTAATGGATACTATGAAACAGACATACTAACTTAGTTGAAATACAAAAAGTAGTGTCATTATTTCGTACTCGTATCTTTAAAAACGCCGAGGGCGTAATACAATATTTGTTCATTTTTTGCACAGTTCCACATGGGTCAATAAATCACCCATAGGAAGACAAAGCCCACATTTCAAACACTTCATCATCTGAAACATATCAACAGACTGTATGTACATTAATTGGTTATGAAAAACAAGCTGCTTACACTAGTTGAACCTGATTTCATGCATGACATGTCTAAATCCTGCTGCAGTGGGACCAAATATGTTTTGCAGCATCCACTTCTTTCCTTTAAGACTGCTGGTGAACTATATGTCAGGTTTGACAATGGTTCCAACTGTGCTGAATTAGGTTTTGCCTTGCACATGACGTAGCCACTTGAAAGGTGCGACTTTGAGAATGAATGGTATCCCTAAAGCTTTCTGCATCAACATTCAAAGCAGAAAATCCTATAACTTTCTCCCCTAACCCAGCCATATGAAGTTTATCTTTTTCATCTTCACTGCTAGGGCTTGATACTGTTGATGATATGCAAGGCAAACAAAGCGATGTTTCCATTCCGGTTTTTGCTGAGTAGATTTAACCCTGGTCTTCTGTTGAGCAAATGCAATACTTCATCTCCAGCAAGATTGGAATGCACATTTATAAGCTCACCAATCCGCAAATGTATGCTGTGGGTTTCAGAAACATATCAGTTGGAATAGTAGTTTTTCAAAACAGAAAGGTCAGAACATACTAAACTATTCTTACTAAGAATAGTAAGCAAAGAAATCCTGATCGTATCCACACTTCATGTTGTGTATGCAAGAAGGCAGGTACCTGTTACACGCCTTGACGTCACGGTATATAATACATAACAAGGTTGAGGAATGGATAAGGATAAGGAAAGACGAAGCTACACAAGGATAATAAAGTTGAAGCTGTTGATGAACTAGTAATGTAAGGGAGTGACAAAGAGTTTAGCTATGAACATGTGGCATGATGGGAAGCAGAAGAATGTGTCCCAGAACCTGAGGAAATGGGTACGTAATACAATGATTATTAATTTGTACCTCTCACATGATGTGGCTTTATCTTCAGCCATCTCCAATCACAGCAAGTACATGTGGCTATCCCACCTGAAGACCTAGGTAACATAAACAAGATTTCAATGTGAGTTGAAAAATTCTATTTTTTTTTTATATTTAGGTTATACTGAGCCCAGTGTACTTGTAAGGCAAACATCTTCATCACACAGCCTATGGTCAGTACATGTTGAGTACTCCACTACACTGGTGTGTGTGTGTGTGTGTGTGTGTGTGTGTGTGTTGTGTGTGTGTGTGTGTGTGTGTGTGTGTGTGTGTGCGTGCAGAGGGCTTACACTAGTGTGTGTGTACAGGGTGTCTACACTTTGTGTGAGTATGAGTGTGAAGTGTGTGTATGTGTGTGTGTACAATGATGTGTTGTGTGCTTACACAGTAGTGGTGTGTGTGAAGACAAAAGAAGGTGTGGTGTGAGGGGAGGGAGGGTTGATGAGTAGGTGGGTATGGTATCAACTAGTGTAAGGAGTGCAGCTCTAGGCACACCTAAACTAATCAGCCATTTAAAATAAAATTGTTTTCTCTTTGCAGCCTTGCAGGCCTCCACAGTAGCGCGTGTGTGTGTGTGTGTGTGTGTGTGTGTGTGTGTGTGTGTGCGTGTGTGTGTGTGTGTGTGTGTGTGTGTGTGATTTTATTTATCCTACAGTCCTCAAATTCTACCTGATGGAGAATTGCATGTGGATTCATCATGTTTGTCCAAATCAAGCTTACATCGTGTGAATGTGATCTGTACTGATTTCTGTTTGAAACCAAAACAAAAACAATTTGTCTGGTTACAGTACAGTTCACTATATCACTGCTGCATGCAATTTTGCACTCCCCCACTTTGATTGATCCTCTGCAATACATGTATGGGTTCAAATTTTTTTTACCCTACACAGGACCATAGAAACGAAGTCAAGTGAATATATTTAAATACTTGCATAGCATATGGGCTCATTGCTACTGCATGCTCACTGAAAAGCATGTTAGCATTTTCATGTGTGCTTCATTTAGTTTCAAGCTGATAGACATTTTAAAATACAGGCAAAGCAATATTACAATATGATCAATCCGAGCCTGTTTTTGGACAAAAATGTTAGCTGGTTCTTGGTTAAGTTCAAAATGATCATCTTTTGTGTCTTCCTTAATTCCTATCCATGTAATAATTCATAATCTTGGTCTACATTATTCTGTTAATGGAATATAGTTAATAGAACGATATTTTTCACTTGCAATTGGTGCATCTTTAGTGGATGCCCTCTGTAACCTTAACATTGGTGTTGTTTTGCAAATAGAAACTGCATACTGTGGGAAATGAAATCAATTCAAACCATGATCAATAGTGATGGGATATAATTTTTCTCATCCAATTTTCATGCTGGTACAGTCTTTTAGCACATGTATTTGTTGCCCACCAACAGAGCATTTTCTTCCATACTACTACTTTGAGAGAACTCTTAACATCAACTATTAATAGTATGTTAAACTTGACTAATCTGGTGTAACATGGAATATTGGGTGTTCTCAAGAAATGCAAGACGTTATTCTTTCATATTTTTGTACTATGCTGTGAAATATTATTGTGATTGAAATATGTTGTATTCATTGTGAAGCACCCGGTATAAGTAAATGCAAGCTTTTAATTCGGACATAGATACTAGAGTAGAGCTCTAGTAAAACATGATTAGCACACGGTTTGTCAAGCAAGTAGGCCAATCAGGAAATGTGTAATATACCGTGCTGCATCCGACCTCTTGACAGCACAGCTCAGCGCACTGTGCCAGTATGGACAATCGCATTGTGCAGAGGACAGAAATGTTGTATATGAAACCACAACTAGTAACAACCAGCACGGAAGGAAAGAGGTGTCATGGTAAATTTACGCGCGCGAACTTCGGAGCGACTGCAACATCAAAGAAAGAAACCGGTAGAGAGCCAGCTACACTTTCCGAAGTACTGAAGGTCCTATCAGAAAGTCTTTCAATCGGTTAATTCGTCACGTATTGCTCTGGATCAAGCTCAGGCCCGTAGGTACACGGTAGAGTAAGATGTTAGCGAAGATGCGCATACGAAACAAGGCCGCAGCTAGCCGTAACTATCGGTCGAGCATTGTTCCCGGTACAGCTGATCTGGTCAGAAGGATTTGATTTCGTTGCGCTCCCTTGTCACTTGTAACGAAAGGGTGATGAAAGTCGAAGCGAGAAGGTCGTGTAGCTGGCTCTAAACCGTGCACTACAGGTGTAAACAAGTGTTCTAATAAGAGAGCGTTCATTCGAATCGTCCGTAAAACAGCAACTTCTCTCCGTAAAACAGAGGCTTACTTTTTTTTTTTTTTTGAAAAAAAAACTTTTTTCCGTGAAATTTTTTTTTCCAACATACCGTATTTTCGTGAATTTTGGCGGCTCGGGCGTTCCATACTTATAAAGACGCCAGAGGAAAAAACTTAGGAAACAAGTAAAAAAAAACATTCTCTAACGAGAAAGTTGTTGGTATATAGGATTGACCAATGGTGGACAGGTGTAAAAAGCACAGAAACAAGAGTGACAGAAATTGACTGGAAAATTGAAATAGGCCTATATTTAGCACACTAACGTTATAACAGTACATGCCTGAGTAATGGGCTAAATATAGGCCTATTTCAATTTTCCAGTCAATTTTTGTCACTCTTGTTTCTGTGCTTTTTACACTACCATTGGTCAATCCTAAATACCAACAACTTTCTCGTTAGAGAATGTTTTTATATACTTGTCAGTACTAGTATTACATACAGGAGTAAACAATGTATATCAGGCTACATCGTTTTTCTTATGACTAATACACTATATGGGACAGTTCACGCGAAAATGATAACTCGCATTTATATATAAAAATTAATGTTATATAAATGCTTCTCGTTTGAATCGCTATACCTTCCGAACGGTTAACGCTATCAACATCCTATTTTCAACACTTGATACCACACCATTTCTCTATGGCAAAATATGTTTTGGGGTCTTGCACTTGCTCCTTGCCAGTATTGCAACGTTCGATACTCCACCGGGTTCAAACCCGCCATAACTTTCTGTAGGAGTAATCAAATCGCTTCAAATTCGGTTTGTAGGTGGAGAGGTCCTATATCTATCTATTTGTTCTGTTCGTTAATTTTTATGCAATCCGTTACGGAGATACAGTTGAACAAACTACGTGCACATTTTCGCGCTCGTTTCGCGCCAATGATTTGGGCAAATTGCGCTCTGCTCAATGTATGGGGAGGCGGGGATTATTACATTGGCGCGAATCAAGCGGGAAAACGTGCACGTAGTTTATTCAACTGTATCTTCGTAACAGATGGCATAAAAATTAACGAACAGAACAAATCGATAGGTATTGGACCTCTCTACCTACATACCGAATTTGAAGCGATTTCATTACTCCTACAGAAAGTTATGGCGGGTTTGAACCCGGTGGGGTATCGGACGTTGCAATACTGGCAAGGAGCAAGTGCAAGATCCCAAAAAGTATTTTACCATAGAGAAATGGTTTGGTATGAAGTGTTGAAAATAGGATGTTGATAGCGTTTACCGTTCGGAAGATATAACGTTTCAAACGAGAAGCATTTATATAACATTTTTATAAATGCGAGTTATCATTTTCGCGTGAACTGTCCCATATACATATATAGAGTATGTTGTATCATAAGATTACGGTGCATACACAAACTTCTGATACCCGTGTCAACACCCACTAGAGTGTACTGGCTACACTTCAGGGGTGTTGGCTATAACACCCCTGTGCGGTTACCACTACACTCCATGGGGTGTTATTCCTAAACAGTCGTACGAACACCCCTACGTGTGTTGTGGTAACACCCTTTTTTTAACAGCTCACATAAAAAGCATGCAGCATTTAGACAACGAGTGTCCTGCAAGGATTGCCGTATACCGAACGCAGCTGTATAGGTCGCAATGATTTTTTTAATTGCATTCATCAAGGGGGAGTGTCGCTAGACAAACATGAACCACTGAAGTGTTACAGAATAGGACGGGACTACGGAACTACGGGACTACGGAACTTCGCATATAGCCACTGCTCTGCAATATTATTCAATACCTATAACAGCATTATACTGCATGGTAAGCACAAAAGTGATGATGGGCATGGGTTATATTTATTCCAAGTAGTTATTGCATGCAATCGTTGAAAAAGGGGAGAGAGAGAGAGAGAGAGAGAGAGGAGAGAGAGAGAGAGAGAGAGAGGGAGAGAGCAAGACGGAGCCGTGAGGAGAGAGGAGAGAGAGATCGAGAGATAAGGAGAGAGATGACGAGAGAGAGAGGAGAAGCGAGTGAGAGAGGCGAGAGAGAGAGAGAGAGGGAGAGGAGAAGGATAGAGAGAGAGAGGAGAGGAGATGAGAGAGAGAGAGTAGAGAGACGAGAGGAGAGAGAGGAGCCGGTGAGAAGAGAAGTGAAGAGAGATGAGAGACGGAGATAGAGAGGAGAGAGAGAGAGAGAGGGGGGGGGGGGGGGGGGGAGAGAGAGAGATCTGAACGCCGAGAAGGGGTGGTGGTGACCCCGTGTGGCGCTATTATAGGTAAAGGAACACAGGTGCGTACAGGTTAGGTATACCAACGACACACCCTCGTTGCAATTTCGAGCACACATAACAATACAACCACACATCTCGTAACTGATGTGATATTGATTTGTGTATTCTATTGCAGCCATCCTATAGTGAACTGTTTCTGCCACTCTGTCTTGCACTCTGTGTACCATTGTGCACAGGACAGAGTGTTCTCACGTATTTCGTCACTCCAAACACGTCTACGCATTGCCCTGGGGACCCGTGCTACAATTTGACAACCTACGTACAAAATCCAGCTAAATATCTGCAGTCCTATTCCACTTTTATATTGTTGCCCGGAGTACATTATCTTGACAGCAAGGGTCCAGCCATATTTCAAAACCTGGTGAACCTTCAGCTTAGAGCATCCGACGATTGCAGTTTGATGTCTAGAAATATTTCCACCATTGTCCACCAATATGGCTTTGTTCCTTACGCAAGCGATGAGAGCATTAGTTTCTCTGAATCCTCAGTCCAAATTTTATGTAATAACCCGTCCGGATTGGCCTTCATCAATATCACCAACCTAATCTTGTACAACCTCACTATACTCAACTGTGGTTCAACGTTTGGTTTGAACGTGGATCAAAATTGCAGTGTTTATATGCAAGATATCACCAACCTTATCATGGACGGAGTCTCCATTCAGAACGGAACAGGGTTTGGACTGATGGGCGTCGATGTCGGGGGAGAATCAGCAGTCTATAGGTCATCTTTTGTGGGCAACAACCAATTTGTAAAGGATAGCATTCAGAGGGTACAAATGGATGGACTTCAGTGCGAGAGCAAAGGAACCTATTACGTCAATACCTTGTCGTTACAGCTTTTTGGTGGAAACGCGTACTTCACAGGCCGAACTCCATATCTACCGGCTACTTCAGCCACACCCCAATTATCATTTTCGATGTGCCTATTTAGTCTGGGTGTAGACGGCTCTATGCGTGTCTTCACTAGCCTCGAAAGCCCCAGAGGAACAGGATTGATCATTGATTATGACAACGCCAACATCGACATCAGTGACAGCACCTTCTATAGGAACCAAGCAAATCTCGGAGCAAACCTGTACATCTCTTTGTCAGACCCCCAAGCAGTGCCGTCGTTCGCATTACAAACGTGTACAGTTCGAAGGGAATCGGCATAGGGAGTGGCCTCGTTCTTAGCCTATATCATTTCGACAACCTTCTGCTTCCAGTTTCTAATGTCACCAACTCAATATTTGAATGCAACAGCAAACTTGGAGTAGACATTGTTCTCCCTATCTCTATCATCGCGAATTCGTTCATTACGGGCACTACCTTCAATTCTTCCGATGTAACAGTTCGGGCCGCGATATCCAAATTTAGTGACTGCAATTTTATCAATTCTACCATTTCGGTAAATCTAACAAGAGTGTATTATAATAACTGCACTTTTCTATATTCACCAAGTAAATTCGTTTCGACAAATTCTTATTATGAGGTGTGTGACCTCGTACACTCCCCAAGTACGGTGATCTACGGAATGTCTAACTACAGCAACTGCGTGTTGGACTATTCAAGTATTGATACGCTAAATGCGGTCCTTTCGCTGAACGGCAGGTTCAGTTGTAGCCACAGCTCCAGACAAACTAACGGAGGGTGCATATTTTTGTACACTTCGACAATTGTCTTCAATCCAGGAGCAAATGTGACCTTTCGCAATAACACCGCCATCAATGGTGGAGCGATCTACATGAGTGGGATATCATTTCTAAACTATACGTCACCGTTGAGCGTCACGGTGTCATTTTTGTACAACAGGGCATATGTCTTTGGAGGAGCCATTTATGTGGACCAACCGTATTTCAATTTCGATCCAAATCATTTCTGTTTCTACCAATTCAATAATGCTTATTTCGAATTCCACGAGCTGGATGATGTCATTGTCTACAGCCCACTGATCGCCATCGCTTACGTTGAGGGCAACACGGCTGGAGAGGTTGGTAGCGTTCTGTACGGAGGAGATGGTTCCTGCAGACAGAGTGAATCGGATGGACTAACTATCGCAGCTACGTTCATAAAAGCTGGTCCGCAAATCTTCACCTCCAGCGTAATCTCATCTGATCCACTGTACGTTTGCCAGTGCAACAGTACAGACACGAGTGCCATCACGTGCTCCAATACAGTGCTTCAGAGATACGTGTACCCAGGTGAAATTGTCCAATTACAGCTTGCATCTGCAGGTCAAAACAATTCCATAACCCCCGGGGTCGTGCTGATTTTTGAGAACACTACAGACGCTGGCGTAGTGCTCGTTTCAGTCTTCAGAACAGCGACGACCTGTGGCATCTACACCATTCCAGTGCCATACGGGGAAGGAAGCCTATCTTCTACTCGATATTTCGCTACGGAAACGTCGATCGGAACGACATTCCAAAATAATTTTCAGCTGAACGTACATGTGCTGCAATGTCCCGTTGGATTCGACGAAAACAAAGAACCTCCTTCTTGTGTCTGCGAGCCGTTGTTGGCCAGCTACGGCATAACTTGCAACATCAGCGATCAAACAATACAGAGAAGTGGGAACGAGTGGATCGGCTACGTCACCAATATGGACAACGCAACTGTACGCGTTCTTGGAATTACTGATCAATGTCCTTACGATTACTGCATAAACGAATCACGTGTGCAAGTTTCAAACTTCGATTACCAATGCGCTTACGATCGTGAGAAAGTGTTATGCGGCCAATGTAGGAGTGGACTGAGTACGACATTCGGAACCTCTCAATGCGCTAAGTGTTCCCACTATTACCTTCTGCTAGTCATTCCGTTTGCCTTGATGGGCGTGGCTCTAGTTGTGATGATCTTTCTACTTAACCTGACAGTAACCAATGGAACTTTAAACGGGCTGATATTTTATGCTAACATTGTCAGAATCAATGATACTATCTTTTTCCCCGTTACCGGGGACAATGGTTTTGCAAAATTTCTTTCCGTATTCATAGCCTGGTTGAACCTGGACTTTGGTATCGAGACATGTTTCTACGACGGAATGGACAGCTACGCTAAGACGTGGCTCCAATTTGCTTTTCCTATGTACGTATTTGGACTGGTCGGCGCTATCATTGTCGCTGGAAGGTGTTCTTCAAAGATATCCGATCTTTGCAAGTACAATGCGGTCCCAGTACTAGCCACTCTGATCCTATTGTCGTATTCAAAGATCCTACGTACCACGATAGTAATATTCTCATTTGGCGCTATTGACGCGGGAAATACTACCGTTCCGCTAGAGTGGCTCTACGATGGGAACCTAAGGTTCTTTGAATTCAAACACGCCCTTCTAATTGCGTTTGGTATCTTGATTACGACTTTTATTATCATTTCCCTACACCACTGTCCTCCTTTTCCTTCCATGTTTGCAATCCAAATCGGATTGGAGGTTCCTAAGTTGGGTGAACAAGCTAAAGCCATTATTTGACAGCTATGCAGGGCCTTATAAGGATCGATATCGGTTTTGGTCTGGTATGCTAATTCTACTTCGCCTTCCACTGTACTTGCTGTTTGCTATATCATACAGCACTAATGTTCGACTGCTGGTGATCGTGATTGCCCTATTTTTCTATTCTCTCTTGCTATCCTCACTATCTGTATACAAGCGGTGGAGTCATTCGGTCCTTGAAGGATACTTCCTTGTGAATTTGATGGCAATTACAGTTACTAAACTATTCGATCCAAGTTCAAACAACCCCTTTGCAGTGTCCGTCATTGTACAGATCGAGGTCGGATTTGCTTTCCTGGGTTTTGCCGCTATCATTGTCACGCACGTGATCATGGCTGTTACGTTTTACTGTAAAAAGAAACTGCCGGTATCGCGCATTATTTTGGGGACCAATCAGGGAGATAATTGCGCGCAGCTGAAAAATACGTCGTCTCAGCGTCCAATCGGGAGTGAATTTACAGAGATGAGGGAGCCCCTTTTAATAGACACCGATTAACTTTAATAATTAATAATTAAGAGTGAAAATCAATATTTGTTATGCATCTTTGTGTATAAATTTGTACCTTGGTGTCGCATCGTGTTTTTCAAAAACTAAAAGGAGGTATATCACCTGTTGAGTGAATTAAATTAGTGCTGTTTTCAATGTACATGCGCAAGCAATGTTTGATCATTTTGAAGATTTCTAAATACCGTTTATTGCAAGAAACGATAAAGAGCGAGCTGTATCGTGGCGGATGCATAGATTCATTATTAATTTTATTCATTTACCACAGTTGTCATTTGACAAATATCCACAACAATGGTGTCAATATTGAACCATAAATTTACGCGCTGCTCTCCCATCAATGCGCGTTGTCAGGGGCGGATCTAGGGGGGGGTGGGGGGGGGGGGGGGGGCACCGGGGGCACGTGCCCCCCCCCTTCCGTTCATCTAATTATATATTCATCGTACCGTGTAACTGCTGATGTAGCGTATGAAAGAAGTATTAACGCTTCGCAACCGCTTATACAGTTGTAGAAATCTTCATTCAAAAGCGACCACGAAGGCTCTTCGCCTCACTGTATGACAAAAATGCATAAACTAGCTACATACTAGTATTAGTAGTACACGTACTTTCATGCTTTTGTATTAAGCGATAAGTGCTAATTTTTCATTATGAATGTGTGTCAGTATTGCTATATAGCTCAAAGCTTCCGCGCTTCGCGCGGGAGGGGGCACATCCCCCTCCCGCACCCACCTCCTTCCTGTGCCCCCCCCCCCCCCCTTCCTAAATTCCTGGATCCGCCCCTGGTTGTCACGTGATCGCGATGAGCATGCACAGAGCTCAATGCAATGGTGCAAAAGGTTTTTTCTAGCAACCATAATTTAGCAAGCAGTTGCGGTATAAACATGGGGATATGACCAGGTCTATCATACGGCTGGTAATTTGGCACTGTGATACTCGGTCACACTGCCCAGAAAGAAAAAAATGTACTGATACATAAGAATTTTAAATGAAAATTGGTTTGTTTGTTTTTTTCAATCCTTGTTTATTTTCGGCACTGATATACTACACTGCTAAATGTTACCTTAGCAAAGTCATTTCTCTATCATACAAAGTCATGCATGCAGTTTCAAAGTTCCAGACGGTATAATGTAAATCCGTATGAAAGCCTATGAAGGACTCGGGTCTTTGAGTGAGATCCTTGCCCCGCGTAGCGCACCAAATCGGACGTAGCATGTAGAGCGCAACAACCACTTCAATAACCCTTTCATACACGTGACTATATATGCTGACAATAGCTCCATGCACCGTGCTAAAGTGATTATCTAACACGCAACACACATCCAATAGTCCTATATATGCCATCATAGATCATATTGGCATCCAATAGTTCTATTTGCAAGCCGCCAATAACCATACTGTATAGTATTGTAATCGGAAGCAATTTTCTGTCATAATAAAAACACTGATGTTAGATATAGTTAATAGCCCACTTATACTAGCATATACAATGTATAATAAACATAAAATTAATCAATTCTGCCTGCTGAGCAGTCACATCAAACGTACACTGCAAAAACAAAAGAGCGATGTTCACTCGCTTCATCGAGTCATTCGAGTGACCGTCCATAGCACTCGTTTAACCGAGTGATCGCCACCTATTATCACAGCGAGTGATATGCACGCGTTAATAGGAGTGCAAGCCACCTAGGGTGTGTAACCGGTTATCAGGTTATTCGGGTTATTCGGATATTCGCAAAAACCTATCCGTTCGAATAGCAATTTAGCATTACTCGGAAAAATCTATTAGTGAATTGAATAACCGGTTTATGTTGGAGGTACTTAGGTATTCGTCGTCAGCATCGACGAATACCGTTTTATACTAATATCCGGATATGATTTTCAACAGAGTATTTCATATATATATATATAAACATACGTCACTGTTGTTTTTACTATTTATACATACAGAAGCAATTATAATTTGATAGGTATTGAGTAAATAGATAATATTTAATGCGCATCAATTGGGGATACAAAATATAGAGCGTGTACTAGCTCAATGCTTTTATCATCGTCTTCAAGTAAGAACGAAGTTCATTAGTATATGCCACGAGTTGTGTTTATATGTAGTAGCAATACATTTATGTAGTACTAGTATTGCATTGTTTTATTGTACAGTGGTACATATCTGAGTATTGCGCTAGCGAGTGAAAAAGAATGTCAGACTTCTTACCCACTTCAAGTAAGTATGCGCGCTCTGTTTGCGTATGTGTAGGAATTGGAGAGCATTACGCAATTATACTAATGGGAAATTTGGTATGCATTTATAGCGAGAACGTGAATGGAGTGAGGGATGATTGTACGTTATTGTACGTGATGTGGGGTGAGTTTTTAATGGTGATGTCGGGTCTCAGTGGTTAGTGTTGGATGGTTAGGTTTACATTACTATTGATGTGTACAAGTACCTGGTAAAGACATACAATTTATTAAACTCTATATGACAAACACATGCTACTGTAGACCTTTGTGTCTCTGTGTTTTCAACTGACATGCATAGCTCTAGTTTGGTGCGAGACCAGGTGGATTTCTGTACAGACATAAATTATCTTCTCAGTGTGCACTCCACAAGCACCATAACCTGAATAACCTAGGTATTAGGCAGGAAATTTGGCAAAACCTATTCAGAAAAATCGATTTTGTTATCGGAAAAATCGATTTTCAGATCCACAAAACCTGAAAAATCGATTAGTGTTTTAAAAGTATTCGTAAAAATCGATTTTCATTATGCAGGGGAGGTTACACGCCCTAAAGCCACCTATAATCGTCACTCCCATTCACGAGTGATATCACTTTAGCGCTAGCGTTTATACCATACGCGCTATAGGCACGTGATAAAGAGTTGGTCATAAATGTCATGAACATGTACACAAAAGTACATCTGTATATCAGTTGAACGCTATAATCCAGGATACAGCTGTCTTAATTCTGGCATGGAGATAAGAGGAAAGATTAATTTTAAGCAGTTATACACTGACTGTGTGTAGAGGGACATGTGTAAGTAAGTACCTTGTCATTATCTAGATCCCTCTAAGGTTTGGCATCTCTCGTACACAGCACACAGCTAGGATGGGTGGGGAGCACTTATTGGAGAACTGTCATGGTCATGGTACTTATCAGGATTCTAGATAGTTCCTGCCTATTATTTAACACCCTGAACCACGTGTTCGTGTCATTCATTTTGTTCTGCCTGTTTTAGCTAGAGTGAGTTTTTGTGTAGTTGTGCCTGTATTGCCATTCAATTCAATCCTGAGTGCTGAGAAACACGACAGGATCGAGTGGCGTAGTCGGCAGGATGGCAGAAACAGCACAGCTTATCCAGCTACTCCAAAAACAGATGGAAGAACAGCGGAAACAGATGGAGGAAGGGCGAAAGCAGACTGAGGCGCTCATTGCCGCGTTCATTGGACAGACGGGCCAGCGGGAACTCGAGAAACCTTCTCCAAAGGCGCTGTTAATGGTCATTCCCAGTTTTGACCCTTTCGACCCTACGACAGAATTGTGGGACGACTACTGGGCACGGTTCCAAACATTCGTTGGAGCTAACTCCGTTCCTGTGGAGAAGCGAGCGCTGGTTTTCCTCACCAACCAGTCGCGCGTGAACTACAAGCTTCTCAGTAACCTCGCCTCGCAGCAGTCTCCACCCAAGGATGTCAATTCGCCCTTACGTGGGACGAGATTGTAGAATATAATGAAAGGTCAATTTGACCCAACACGCTACGTCGTCCGCGAGCGGTTCAAATATTGGTCCTCCATGAGCCGCATGCCGGGAGAGTCAATTCAGGAGTTGGCCGCTCGAATTTGCCACGACGCTGTTACGTGCAATTTCCCTGCTATTCAGACGAGGCAATGCGAACCCAAGAAGATCAACCAGACATCACCAACAAATCCACAGGACTGGAGACAATTTCGCCTCTCAATGATCTGTGGAAGATTTCAAGGCTAGCAGGGAGGTGTCATGGTCATGGTACTTATCAGGATTCTAGATAGTTCCAGAACATCCTGCCGATTATTTAACACCCTGAACCACGTGTTTGTGTCATTCATTTTGTTCTGCCTGTTTTAGCTAGAGTGAGTTTTTGTGTAGTTGTGCCTGTATTGCCATTCAATTCAATCCTGAGTGCTGAGAAACACGACAAGAACACAGCATAGAGAGGTTTGGATGCGTGTATTCCCAGCACACATCAGTACAAGACAATGCTTTCTCATGAGGATGAGGAGCAGTGTGAAGTAGAGACTGTGTGGAGGGAAATGTGTAGTGTGTGGAGGAACATGTGTAACACCAGGGATTGACCCATGCATAAATGACATTCATGTATGGTTTTTGCAGCTATCATAACATGTTGTTACAACAACGCGCATCATCAACCACAAAGTAAAGCTGCACATGCAAACCACACAAACCACATGCAAAAGATAAGTGTAAAATGTAACTTCATTTTAAAAAAAGCATAAATCATTTCATCATCTGACTCCATTGCATCATCTGATTCTGAGCTAGATTTGCTGCACAGAGATAGCCTGCGTTTGCAGCTCCCTTTCCACCTAAGGATGGATGGCCTGTTGTTCCATCCTGTGATATGCATATCATACAAACATCTTGCCTTGTTCAAAACACAACCATGGAAAGGCAGTCAACCATTGATCCCTAAACTGGCGAGCAGGTTCACACATGTTGGTAGTAGCAGGCTCATCCAGACACCAAAAATAGTGTGCAAAGTAATATGCTTGCTTCTAACCCTAGAAACCCACAAACAGAATAAAAATAGAATAAAAATTTCAACATCAAATATCTTGAAAAAACTAGATTCTTTGAGATGTCTAATACACAAGTACTGCATACAGCATCATGCTGCAGATAAAATCCTGAACACAAATGTTAAGAGCGCAAGCTGTAGCGGAGCTACAACGTTGTGATTACGGGCATACTTAAATAGTAAAATTTATAGCTTTATTCTACGTAATAGAATAAAATTTAAGGCAGGACGCGAGTATAATTCAATGTGCCGCTTGCGCTTTTGAAGTATAAGTGCTTCACTGACATGAAATTACATAGATATATAGCTGATCAGCATTGCCAGGAGTAATAATCATGCAGTACATAGAAGAATCAGTAACTGCATTACACTTGAGGTACCCTGCTGCTTGTGCGACGGTTCAGTGTACACACAAAACTGAGTGGCCGACGGATCCGTTTAGGTTTGGGATGCACTGTGGGTGATGAAGATTGGCTTGCAAACGAATCTGATACTGATATTGGTTGCTGCAGGAATGTATCCTCCATCGCTTCTCTGGCATTAGTACTAGGCGGTGTGAATAGTGATGTCTCAGCTGTGTCTACACACCTGCGTTTTGCCAATTGTGGATGAATATTTTCATTGGCATTATGAGGGACACCTTCTTTTGTGCAGCAATCAATGTGAATAGTTGGAAGCACATTGAATGTATGCCATACCTCATAACATGACAACTCTGCTTTCTCTCTCTGGGAATTCTCCTTCCATCCCACTTCAACTAGGTTACCTGTCTTGGTCCACCGCTTTCGCTTGCAGAGGAATTCATTACATTCACTACAGCACCAACTTGGTCGATAACCAAATCTGCTGTGGGTAGGTGCACTTGGGGATCTGTCACAGCAAAGAGGACATGTCTTTGACTGCTTCACACAGATTAAGGGGTGTCGTCCCTTCTTGCCCCATCCACTCATGCGAGCACTACGTAAAGCTTGTGAGTTGGCAAGTATTGCATGATGAGTCTTGGGCGAATCATGAGCAGTATTCACTTCCACTTCCACTTCTTGCACTACTGAAAGCAGATGGTCAACACCAACACCCATAATCTGAGGTATGCCCAATGATGACTCAATGACATCAACTAGCTGGATGCAAAACATCCTAAATGAGTCAAAGCTATTGTTCAGATGCTTCTTGTAAGTCTCATTTGAAGAACAGGAACTCGTGTCCATGAGGAAATTCAGGCCATGAATCATCCTCCATGAGATGAAAGTGTTGTAGTGCATTAGAGTTATCAATGTCAGTATCAGCTGTCCCTCAGTTGAAAGTTTCTCATTAACTGCCTTGACTCTCATGATGTATGCTGAGATACTGTCAACACCTACTTTGAATGTTGTGAAGGGCAGCAATTGATGGCAAAAAATGCTTAAATGGTGGCAGTGGAACTCCTCTATTTTCAATCATCTTCCTCAACTCAATGCCAAATTGCTAGTTCTTGGATGATGGTATCTCTAGACTTTGCATGCCCATAGTCTGCAAAAGTTGGAACAGGATCAGAGCCATATATCCAATTCATGTATCTGTTCTGTATAAAACGTTGTGAATCACAGTAATTTGCAAGTACGACAGGTGAAAACACAACATGAGCAACACGGAGAATTCTTTGGGTTGAAGCTACAACATAGAACATTTGTTGAACCTGAAGCATTGCTGCATGGTGCAACACCTGTACTCTGTGGGAACGCTGGGGAATCTGCTTCTTAAACACTTCTGCATCAGCTTCGCTGCAAACAGAAATGAACAGAAGGTTGTTGATGCAAGGTTTGTTGTATCCTTAACCTGAATACTTGATCAATGCTAGTTATTTGGGCCTTGGGAACAATGCCTTCATCTTTGTACCCAACAAGACCATACTCCTTGTTGTCTAACACTGATAGATAATTTCACGGTCTAATGCCATTGGTCGCATCCAGGTATCATCTCCACTACTACGGCATCCAGCATCTGTCACTTTCTGCTTTTGTGATAAGGCCTTTAGAATCACCTGGTAGCGAGCATGAGGCATGCACATCTCAGCTGTAGGATAAAGTTTTCGGGCCATTGGGTGGTAGAACATTGTTGGGCTGCATCTATAGACATTGAGGAACAGTTCAACCATCAGAAATTGGAAAAGCTCCTTGATGCTTATCTGCTCTCCTGGCAAAGCATCATTCACTCGTGTAAGAAGCTCTCTTAGTAGCTGGTGATCAAACCATATCTGCGAGAGCCGACTGATGGTAATGTCACTGCATGGGATTGGTATTTTGCCGTACACATGCGGCTTTCTTAAGGTTGGAGACAATCCTTGGAACTACAATTCGTGCTGATTTCAACAGCTCATCATCTACGTTATTGAGATGCACTTTGTATGGCACCTCCGTATGGCTTACATATCACCATCCGTTTGGAGTATCCTCTTCGTCGTAGTCTTCCTGCAGCTGCTGCTGATCATCTGGCTCTTCTAAACATCGGTCGTACGGATCGTCAATGTTGTCAACGAAACCTTCCAAAGTGTCCTCCTCTTGCATACGACACGTAACTTTTATTCTATTCGTAGAATAAAACGGTGTAATGAAATGTGACCTAAAAACCCGTTTTATTCTATTTAATAGAATAAAATTTTCTAGGGGTACTACACAACCAAAAGTTTTCAGTACCGAAACAGACTGAAGCACCTTAACATGTTGGTACATTATCTTCTCTACAGCTAGTACCGATACCGATAAATAATTACATGTTGAAACAGGATCGGTAATACATATCGATCCAAGATGTAAGTTTTACGATAAACGAAAACATTCTTGAAACAATCCGTAAACTTGGTCGTAACGCTATGTTACCCGTTCTATATTAAAATATACGGCAGAGAGATGCAATAGAATTCCAATTCTTCATTGACATGCCACGAAAGCAAAACATGAACTGTAATGGCTGAATATAAAAAGGCAGCAGCACTGTATACTGTGATAATATATATACTGAGTTCATGGCAGCAGAGGTAGAGTGATTGAGTTCATGGCAGCTGAATTTCATGATATACTGATCGAGTGTGCAGCATCATAGATGTACTGGAGTTCATGGCAGCAGAGTTTTACATTACAAAATAGTGGAGACAGCCTCGGATGGATTAGTATGTGGGTTAGAGTATTCAATACGTTCATCGGCTACAACAACCTCTTCCAAGTCTTCTACAGGTGGCAAACCATCACCGTAGCTTTCCTTGAGCCATATTCTGAGCTGCTTATAGGTGTCTGTTTCACTTAGTGGTACAGTCCTCATAAAGTGCCTTTGAATAGTTAGTAAAAAAAATTTAAGCATTACAACCTACTAATAACTGAAGTTGTCTAACCAGAACAGCAAGATGTGTAGTGTAAACAGAATGGTGACTCATGCTGACTTTCATTGCTGAAAGAAACTTTTCTGCAAATACTTTGGTGGCCATCCTGGCATATTACTCACATGGCTTTTTTCCTAGCACCTACACAATGCCACAGTATTGCAGGATTACAAATTGCTGGTGACTGGGAAAATTTGAACTTACTCTCCGTCGTTCCTCCGAACAAAGATCGGTCAACCGCTTCTTGCAGTACTGCTTAGCCTTATTTCTTATGGCAGGACTTGACTGATCACCAAAGATGCCATCAATCATATCCTATGTACACGTATGTTCACAATCTTTACCAAAATTATGTCAGCATTGCAATACTTACACGGATGTCACTATTAGATGGCTGTCTTGACAGACTCTTACAGAATAAGGTGGCAATTTCAATATTCAGCTGTTCCTGAGTGAAAATAAGTGTTTAAAATGACATGTACATGTAAATACTAAATACCTTTTGCGGGCACTTCTCAATGCAAATTGACATTTCTGTTAGGGTATTGAGTGTTGTTGCCATTTGGCCTGTGCTTCTTGAACGTGAGCAATGGCTTGTTTTGTGTCCTTCGACTCCTTTCTCAATGCGTTTAATTCACGAAAAATCGCTTGAAGGTCACTGAAGTTAGCCGGTGCAGCATTTGATAGAACACTGGAAGATGATGTCCGAATGGTGTGACTTAAACTGTCCCGCGAAGTGCTAGGGCGCTGCTGCTGTTCGCCAACATGATTTGCCTGATGGCTAGTCTGTGACTCACTTCTACTACTGTTACGCCCTTGCAACAAAGGGTTACGAGAAGTAGACCCTAATAGCGCTTGATGCGCTTCCATTGATGAAATTAACCTCTGATCGGAGTCGGAGGCATTAGCTGAGACACCTGGCAAGTTGCTTCTGGTGAATGACAATCTTTGATCTGCCATCGAAAACAGTGTGTGGTCGCAGCTTCAGATCTTAAATTTCAATTAACGATCTTAAACTTCAATTAATCGAGTTCACGTGTCACAAAATGGCTGAAATCCCTGCAAGTAAGAAGTTTCACCTTTATAGCGGAGGCGCATTTTATTTCACGGATTGCTAATGCGTGCAATGTTTCTTACTATGCGCTTTATGCGAACCAGATGCTTACTGTGAGATCTGCGACCTATGCTTTGAACACAATTGGCGATTAAAAGACATCTAAAAACGCGAAAGCACCTAGAAAATGCTGAATTACAATCTATTCAGATGCCTAGTTCGGCGCACGTTACAGAGGTAGGTACAGTCATTGCATGATTGTAAAGTTGTAATGCTGTATACATATACAGATCCAAAATTCAATTGTGGAATGCAGTTTTGGGACTGAGACCTGTACAGATGATACTGAACTATCGTTACCAGACTCATGCACTAGGACTGATACATTGGAGTCCAGTGGAGATGAATCCCACACTGATACGGAAGGTGAATTATTTAATAGTCAATTCCAACCATAACTGACAAAACGTATGTGCAGATATTGTAGAAATTTTGCAACATTCTACTAATGGCAGTGGCAGTTTTTACCCTTTTCCCAGCAAAATCTTTGCTCTACTATTTTTGTACATTAACAGCCCTCGTCCTGTGGTATGTGTAAATATAGCACTGTACTGACTATTTTAATTGCATGACACAGCTAATTATCCTTTCTGGTATTTTATGTTGTCAGGGGGAGCAGAACAGTAAATTTCTGTGGTTTGCCCTACAACAAGCTGGAGTTGCAGTGCCAAGCTTTAGTGCAGTGAAGCGATTTCAACTTCCAGGTCTTGTACCAAAGGGTGAGAAACTATGCATCACATATAGAGGTTATTGTATCTGATTGTCACAGGGAAAAAAAGACCGAAAATCAATTTTGATTTATTAGTAGATTTAATACATGAAATGTTGGATTTCAATATGATTTATCATTCCGCGAATCCAGCAATTATTCCATAGCTGATACGAAATCAGTTAACAGATTTTTCATTATGAATATGCATGTGGAAATCATTTACACGATTTTACAGATGCTTTCCGGTGACCAAATGGTTTATAAAATGCCGTGTAGTATTTGAGTTGCATTATCACATGATTCTATCTGAAATTGATTTTATAATTGATTTATGAACTAGCGATAGTACTTGGTATATTTAATGTGACTCAATGCATACAAATTGATATTATTTACATGCATACATAACATAAACTTGATGTCTACATCGATCACATTGGGAGTTCAGAAATATAGTAGAATGTACTTTTTTTCCCCATAGGTACAAGTGTACAGCGATTGATGAATCTCCTGGGGCTTATTATTCTGTCTGTCTGATAAAAAGAATTCTTCACCATGTAGAGGCCAGACACCTTGTCCTTCTCAGGTGTTTTGAATGCCATCCATGTAACATAAGCTAGATCATTTCCTTTCAGTATGCTTTTGTTGTTAATATCTTTCATGATAATATTTATTTTGAAAAAAAACCTTACAATTCCAAAGTAGGGATGAAGATTACCATTATTTTTCAAAACAAACATTGCTTTAACAATAGAACCTCTGTCTGTTGAATTAAAATCTGATGTAAAGTTTGTCCATTGACAGAGCACCGTCCATACTTATCTATTTGATGCTTGACATATACGTCACCATCGTATGTGTTGTTACAAAATTCTACAATTTGCTGATACAAGTCCTCATCCACCCTTACATTACATTTGCTAGGGTGTTGCATACGTATAGGCCAATCCTGTACATCACCCTGATCAATAGCACGTTGAAATGCAAAACGATCTTGTCCTTCTGGTTGAATGAGTAAGGCTAATACCCTGTAGCTATCAGGGTACAATAATCTTTCCACAGGTACTATATTCTTTAAAGCCTTAGGCATGCACACGTCAATGCCTGATGGTACTGCTAAATCATAGAACTCACTAGCATAGGTGAATTGTTGTAGAATATTCCTAAGTATTTGCGGTTAAATGTTTCTATTACTGTTTGGAGTGCCTGTCAAAATGCCATTCATTCTTTCATAGGAAAAGCACCAATAGACATGAGGTGGTCCATAGTCACTGACAACGTCTGCTATATGCAATGCCATGTGATAATTAATTGTCACTTCCCATTTACCATAAACTTTGGCAAATTGTTTATGGTGCTCATTAAGCAACCTGTACAAAGTATTTCATCTCTGGTTATGACAGGCTTTACTATAAGTTCAACAATTTCACACAATAAACATAGACTTTTGTAAGCCCTTCCTTCCAGCAAACCGACTAAGCAAGGTCTTGCATATACATACGAAGTTCTTCCATTGCTGTGCAGTTAGTCCAGCAAGGCTGTCACCATTTAAATTTGTAGGAAGTCTTCCAAGGTCATATGGTATTTTAACAGCCTTAATGCGACTATAAAACTCTGATAACTGATTTACTGTTAAAGTTGATATGATCAGCTTTATTTCATTCCCAATAGTATGGTGTGCATAGGATCTGTGATCATCATGCGAACTATATCAAAATATGGTAACCTGAGCAACTCACTATATCTGACACCATTCTTCTTTTGAATACTTTTAGCCTGTACCTTTGAAGATGCCTTTTGATATTGTTCAGCTTGTACTAGTACATCATCTTTCATTCTGATTGGAGCCATCTTTAGTGTTAAATAACTCATTTTACCACTTGCACCAGTTGTGTCATGTTCTCTTTCAGCTTTAAATGTACACCGAGAACATCCAAGGTCAGCCTTATGTCCCAAAAACTGTGACACTTTTCTTAGAGCTGGCATATCTGCTGATACTCCTAGTAATGCAGCTTTTACAATATTGCCATTTGGTCCAATTGGCATACCATTCCGCAGAAGTAAAAGGTCATCAACAATTGGCTTTAGAAATGTATTGATGTTCCTTTTGGTTCTGTGGGTCCTGGAATAACACCTAAAACCATTGTCCATTCTTTTCTAAACCTGACTTCCCTTGGCAAATTCAAAACTGTCATCATTATTGCTGATACCTTATATTCAGATCGCTTAAATGGCTTAAACCAGGCGACATTTAGTAAAAGACCAATATTATTGCTGCCTCTCAGAAAAGGGACTGAAGGATGAAGAGGGTTCATCACAAAATCCTTCCAAACTTCCCCATCTTTAATATCTTCAAGAACATTTGCTGATGATGGTTTTTCTGAGGCCTGCTGTAAAAGCTTACAGAAGCTACCATTATTATACATATGCGTTAGCCACACTGATGGAGCAACAAAGTGATACAATTTGTGAGGAATCCATTTTGTCTTACTAAAAGCCATTTTTTTGTGTATCCTAATTCACAACAACACATTTTGCCAAATTTCTTACTAGTGCATGTTTTACAAGCTTGTGCCCCAGCTAATGTATATAGTTGATTGCAAGCATCATCTGGGCAAACAACATACTTTGTACTTTGAATCTGAGCTGATGAGGTTGATTTAAACAATGCGCATGTGGAGTTGGGAAATGCCTCATACAATGGATTTTCTGTTAGTCTAAACACAATTTTTATAAGCCCACAAATTGCTGAAATTGCTTTATTTGTCATTTGAAATTAGAACTGAGCAAAGCCATTTTAGAATGGGCGATGTAGTACACACAACTGGTTTAATTTACAGCAGTCTTCTGTGCACCACAGCTCAGTTCTACATTTGCATGCTCACCCATATCTTTGTCTTCATTCCCATTGTGTACATCTTCACTATCAGTACTATCTTCTTCACTTTCTGTATCATTGCTGTTTAAACTTTCTCCACCAGCAACAACTTGCATACAAACAGGGCTTTCTTCACTTTCCATATCACTGTGGTTTGAACATTCTCCATCAACTTGCATACTTTTTTCTTTTCATCACACGGTGCTGCATGGTATAGGAATTGAAGTTATTTTTAGTAACTACACATTACTTAAATTGCCTGCACTGCATCAAAACCAGCAATAAAAAGTCAAATGCAGTCCATCTTCACATCAGTGCCAGCCTGAGCATTATAGCATTATAACTAGAGCCCGACCTCTCATACATGCATGGCATCATTTTAAATACAAATGATATATATAATATATAAAGGAAAAATATATATAAGCAATAATAATAACAATAATAATGACTTAAGGTATTTTAGCATAGTTAAACCATAAGTGTTATTTAGAGTTTGAGATATTCACATTACAAAAGATTATATACATTACAATGTAATGCTCACAACTATTTATTAAAGCACTGCGACTAAAAGTCACAAGATGTGGTTGGTGAGTTATGCTTATACTATTATACCAGTATTGTCAAATTAATATTAACAGCAAATTTATACAGCCATCTGCAATCTGCACAGGCCAATGGTATGCATATATGTGACTGTCCTAATATAATGAAGGGTGTGTTTTACCTGATTCAAAACATCTTGGATCAAACGTATTGCAGTGTACTTCATTGTCTAAAATGATAACAATGGTCATGCAGAAGTGATTATTGTGTTAACCCACAGAAAATAGTGTAATCACTGACTGATATTCACCTGAATCTGATTCCGGATCCAGCTCTGTGTATTCTAGTCGTTCTGTTTCATATGCTTAATTAGACGTAACTTCTAATGCCTGGTCATTACACGAATCTGGGGCTTGAAACAATGGAATCAAACTGATAGGTCACATTAAAACTTTGTAATTTTTTACGATAACCCTGCCTCAAAATTAAATTCAAAGCGTCTTCACGTGCACTAAGTACATGTACACAAACCATTCCAAGCGATGAATACGCCGCACTTATCATGATCATTGGACTGAAACCTACATGCACGATCCATGTCCTCAGTGCATTCGATGTGTGCATGCCGCGTATCCGCTGATTCAGCTGACACAGAAACTGATTTTGTGGGAGGCATTCGACCAAACACTGCACGGTGCCTTCGAACTGATGAGTATGAGTACAAGGAACGTCCCTTACACCTCTTGCAATTGCATTTGAATAAAGTTTCCTTCTTTCTAGAGCGAGGCATTCTCTAGCTCTATATTTCGCCCACCACTTCAATTCACACATGCGCAGTTACCTATTCACACCTTTTCACGTGTTTATGGCGGCGAAAAAAGGATCAAGAACTTCTCTCGCGGCTAATGCTCAAAATGATGATGAAATGGAAGATGAAGTATACCTTCTAAGGCAGAGAGTGAGATTGCTTGAAGGCCGGGTTCAGGAACTAGAGAAAGAGTTCGAAAAGTCAAAGCAGCAAATGCCAGCAAGTAGTAAGTTAATACGATAAATGTTTACTGTGTACATGTATATATAGGATGTGTTCGATTTTCAGAGGATTCTTCCCCTCCGCTGAGGAAAACAATACCTCTTGTACGTTCGTATATATACCTTATGCATTATATTATATACAGCCTGCATCCAACAGAGAGTTTTGCAAGACGTTTTTGAGCAGTTCTCAAAGCAGCTAGCTGAAGTCCTTCAGTCCAAAATGTGGAGTGAGCTGGAACCGGAGTTCCAGAAAAGCCTGGCTGATTCTGTCCAAGAGAATCTTGGATTGCATGGCTATCCGGCAGCTTCAAACAAGCAGATTAATAAGAGAGTGAAGGTAACACTATTAATTACACATGTATATATATAAAACAATCAATTTGGATCGCTATAGGATTATTACACCAGTCGAAGGTCTACTATATTGACTAATGGAAGTCCTGCACTAAAGCAGAAGCGACGCCTCTCTCTTAAGTGCAGCCGATTAACTTATGTAAGTTATACGCCGGCTACTGTCGGCATGCATATGACTTATTGCGCGCGCGGATCAGTCATGATATGATGATTTTTCTAGGCGGCACGCGATAAAGCAGTTCATCAAGCCATTCAGCAAGGGGAGATACGTGCTGATGATGAATAAATCCCAATGATTTGTCACCACCGCCAAGCTACAACAGTGACGATGAGCAGGTCTGCAAGAGGAGACAAATTTCGATTATAGCTCGGGCCAGAGCATGTCGAAATATTCAGAAATGCCCAGAACAGCTCAGAAGAACAGAACTCCTTTAATGCGGAGTTCTCTACAGAATCTGACTCTTAGATAGTTTTGGCATTTGTTGATTTGCTGTAACCCCCCGGCTTGAATCAATTAAACGTATTTCATAGCTGAATCATACACAGAATCTGAGACTAAATAATTTGCACATTTCATAATTGATTCTATACATTACAATCAATTAGAGAATCAAAACTAGATAAAAGATCAGATTTTGCGATTGATTTTATTACTGAAATCCATTCAAAAATCCGAAATGACTCTCTCTCTCTCTCGATTTTTAATTGATTTTTTCTATTCAATCAATTATGATTCACAGAGGATTTTGAATACACTATCAATTATGCAATCATTTATACGATTCACGGGCTTTTTTCCCTGTGTGTGCACAGGTTTTATCTTCTAAAAACAGTCCATTTTATGTCATCTCCCTTACGTCTGTCATATCACAATGTCTTGGATCTAAGACACTGTCTACTGCTTTAGTTTGCTATCCTGTTTTGGCTGATACATACATGTAGGTGGCACTGTATTCCATAGGAGTGTAGATACCAACTTATTTTTGCAGTGAGCTGTATCATGGAAAGAAGTGGAATACTGACAAACGATTTGCATCTCCAATGACAGTGCTTAACAATGGCATGCATGTATTTGTTCGAGACTGTGTGTGCTTTCTTCATCCTGATGTAGGAATTGCTAAAGGTATTGTTGTGAGATTTTTTCAATTGGTACGTGTTGCTAAAGAGTATGTATAACTTTATCATGAATGTCATGCTTTCTTTGTAGCAATCTAATCCTCAGCTCTTTTGCAAGATAGATACCCTGGTGGATTTCCATAGTTTTTTACTTCTTGTTCCAGGCTCTCAGTGTTTCATTCCAAATGGCATTGACATTATTTTTGATTCAGTTGTGGTTCCAGTTTCAAGTATTTTTGCATTTTGTGAGAAACCTGCCAAACTAATCAGATGGATTGCAACTACTTCTTCATTTGCAAGATTTGACACTCAGGTATTATTTATTTATTTATTTATACATTTGCTGATGTATGCCCCGTTTGATCCTCTTTTTCAAAGAAACAATAGATTACCTAATGCAACACCATCTCAAAACCAAAGCTGCAGGGCAAAGGGTTGTTATGTTACCACTTGTGCTGTTCTCAGATGACACAAGTGGTAACAAGAGTAAGAAATGGAGTAAATTTGAGTGCTGGTATCTATTATTTGGTGGTTTGTCAAGGTATGACAATGCAAAGCCCCAAAACATCCATTTCATTTCATGCACTAACGAAATGGATGTACTAGACATTGACTAAACCGATTGCCCAACAACTTACCCTGCTCGAAACAGAGGGTGTTGTAGTGTATGATGCCTACTATGAAGAAAATGTTCTTGTAATTGCACCACTGCTCTGTGTCATTTGTGACAACCCTCGGGCATCCCAGCTACTGAACAACCTTGGAGGTGCTGCTAATAAGTATTGCAGATTTTGCACGGTATGTACAGGTAATCCTTCAACAGATTGTGTATTTTGTTTACCAATATGTAGGTTGATCAACGTGACACTCCCCACCTAATTGGTGAAGAAAGGACAAGAAGCAAAACCTTGCAGTGTATTGAAATGATACAGTTACAGCCTACAGAAGCAGGAAAGCAGCAATGAGCAAGGAATTTGGTTTGAGAGATGTTCCTAATTTTCTACTGCACATTCCAGCAGACCTCTTCAAGTATGTAGTTTTCTAGCCATAGCTGCATTCATATGTATTGTATTTTTAACAGAAGCATTCCTGTAGAAGTATTGCATACCATCTTACTGGGACTATGCAAGTACTTTTTGAAGGAAGTGATGCCTCGGCTATCGAAAGCACAGAAAAAAAGAGCTTCTTGCTCGGATACGTGCATTCAACCTTTCAGGATTTCAAGATAAGGTCCATGGCAATGTGTGCAACCACTTCAAATCATTCGTTGGGAGAGACTTTAAAGCTTGGGCCCAGATGGCAATCTTTATTCTTTCTCCATATCTAAGCAGCGAAGAATGTGAGGTGTTGCTGAGCTGTAAGAAGGTAATCAACCCATACAGTTATTTACATTGTTGTATATTTATTTGATGACCTTCTCTGTAGGTATTCAGAATAGCATATTGCTGTCATTTTAAGCTGTCAGATGCTGAGGAATGGCAGCAATTATGTGAAGAATTTGTGAAAAATGTTAAAGACTACATGCCTGCATTACTCAAGAAACAGAAAGTGCACACCATTCTTCACTTGGTAGAGTGTATGATAAGCTATGGGCCATCATCAGCTTTTAGTGCTGAAAGGTATTTTACAGTTCAACTGTCATACTTTTGGATAATTCATTGTTAAATAGGTGCGAATCGTTTAATGGTTCAGTAAGGATGCAGAACATTTATGGAAATAAACAAGCCCCCAGTAGGGACATTGCCAATCACTTTGCTTGCATCGAGTACCTTCGTTACATATGTGAAGGAGATGTCTTCATTGTGTGCATGGGTAATGGTAATCATCATTTAGATGTGGCAGTGGGCTGCAAGAGCTTTACAAGTCCATGCAGGTTCAGCAGTTCCTAAATTTTGTTCTGATGAAGGAGTTAAACAAAGGTAGAATTATCTACAAGCCAGGAAGTGCGAGGAAGGTTAGACACTCTACACATTTATAGCTGCAGTTATTAGTAGCCCAACCTGTAGGCTTGCTCAACTGTACAATTTGACTCCTTACAAGTTAACACTGTTGGGCAATCCTCAGTTAAAATCAGTGAACTTCTTACCATGGTGCCTCCTTTCAATGTGCTCATTATGGCCAATGAATCAATAAAACAACCACGTACAAAGCAGTTGTATCCACCAAGTGCACACTTGTTCATTCAGGGGACTATGTTGAGTTGTGTGCACCCTCTGAGGTATGTTATATGTGTAAGTGCATGGCTCAGCATTGTTAATTTACGCAGTTCAAATATGGCGAGTTGCTCACAATTCTGAAGTTAGATACTACAGGGGACACTGTGTTTACTACGGGGCTTCACGCCAGTCCTGGAAAATGGAACTCCCAAGCTGAGTAGATATGGCTGTCCTTTGTTCACACTCTCAAGAACTATATTCTTAGTGGATAGCTCCATTATTCTAACAGCTGTCTCTTTCGTCCACGAATGCACCAACACATGCAGTTTTGTAGAAGCAACAGTTTGCCAAGCTCAAGAAAGAGAGGATGTTGAAGGCATTGAACTCGTGTTCAGGCATGATTGGAACAATTTGGAGTTTAGCTTTAATATATTTGTCAGTTAAAACATTTATTATCATGCATGCAGTGGGTAGGCCATATTGATCCGAGCCAGTTACAGTAGTATATGAAGCCTGTTAGCATCGTTACCGTTTCAGGCTAGTCAATGAACGGTACCGTACCGGGTTGTTTTCGATGGATTATCGATATGTATCTTCAGGCACAGCGTCCAGCGTTAACGTTATCGTAGGAATCCCGATACGGTACTGATCCGAGACGAAACTTTTGGTTGTGTAACCCTGCATTGAGAGAGCAGCGCATACACTCCATTGTTTTATATAGTTCGTTTACAATGGAGCCCTTAAGGCCATTCAAACTCGATTAGTTGTTTCTCGGGCCCCGACCGACCGAAAAAAAATTGCTTTGCAAAAAAAAAAAAAAAATTCAAAATATACGGAAAATTAGATCAGAGATAAAAATGAATGCGTAGCAGTTTATAGAGGTAGTACATTTAGCAGGAGAAGCATCATCAAATGCGACACGGATGAAAACTTTGGTGCCCTGATGGAGAGGCTGGAAGTCAATTTAAGTAGCGAAACAGTCGCTGAGGTCACGATCTCGGCAGTCGCAGACGATAAGTCCGTGCATTCAGCGCACACAGTTCCATTAGATGCTCCAGTCACTTTGCTCGAGACTTATGGCTGTCACTATGTCAATTTTTACCTTGCAACATCATCATCCACCATCTCACAAGCACAACAGCAGCTGCCAAATGCACTCGAAATGTTGATGCAGAATGCTGAGCGACTTGTGTTACCACCAGCTGCTATCTATTATTCATCCTCTGATTCTGATCAACACATTCGTGGAGATTACAGACTTCGTAATGACTTTATTCACTATTTAGAAACAAAGAAGGTTGGCTGGGTCCTAGTACTGTATCTACTACTGGTGAGCAATTTGTTAAAACACTTGTATCAGCTCTATGGTGCCTAGATCCGCATCATCAACAGTTTATAGAATATAATTGTACGCCAAAACTGCTGCTGTGCAGACCCTGTTGAAGGTGTGTATTTTACTGCTACGCTAAAAAAATTCCCACCTGTTTGCTTCTACTGCGGTATGGCTGAAGGTTTTGTAACTGAAGGCATAGTGGAGCTGCAAAGGCAGTATGCAGTTGTCCGTCCCCTATGCTTTCTGTGCCAATCAGAAGGCAAAACGCACAAAGTCGGCCGTCCCAACAACGTTGTCAAGAGGCAACGAACTCATTTGTAGCTTGCGGTGTGTAATTATATTCATGTTTTTTTTCTTCTCCTACCTACCGACCCCATTTTATTACATATATAAGTTTGCCCGAGAAACAACTAATCAAGTTTGAATGGCCTAAGCGGCTGCAGTAGTCTCGTACCCAGACCCACCATGACGTAAGTGTTTATGTAAGCGAAAAACACTTACGTCATGGTGGGTCTGGGTACGAGACTAATCGATCAGCGGTGGTTATTGCCCCATTATTTTGCACAGAATCAAACAAAGCCACATTGTGCGCGCTCGCTTCCTATCACATGTTAAACGAGCGTGCGCGCAGGGGCCATTGTCCCATTTCGCAACAAAATACACTGTCCACCTTTTACGCACTCGCGCTCCTGATCGCTAAAATGCGGTGTCTGTTGTCACAATTTGACGTTTTTACAATAACTTAATTACCGTGAAACGTCATCAATAATATGAATGTCATTGATGGTAACCGTTAAGGTCGTGTAGTGTGGAGGGACATGTGTAGTGTGGAGGGACAGTGTGGAGGGACATGTGTAGTGTGGAGGGACATGTGTAGTGTAGAGGGACATGTGTAGTGTGGAGGGACAGGTGTAGTGTGGAGGGACAGGTGTAGTGTGGAGGGACATGTGTAGTGTGGAGGGACATGTGTAGTGTAGAGGGACAGGTGTAGTGTGGAGGGACAGGTGTAGTGTGGAGGGGACAGGTGTAGTGTGGAGGGACATGTGGAGTGTGGAGGGACATGTGTAGTGTGTGGAGGGACATGTGTAGTGTGGAGGGACAGGTGTAGTGTGGAGGGACATGTGTAGTGTAGAGGGACAGGTGTAGTGTGGAGGGACAGGTGTAGTGTGGAGGGACAGGTGTAGTGTGGAGGGACAGGTGTAGTGTGGAGGGACAGGTGTAGTGTGGAGGGACGGTGTAGTGTGGAGGGACATGTGTAGTGTGGAGGGACAGGTGTAGTGTGGAGGGACAGGTGTAGTGTGGAGGGACATGGTAGTGTGGAGGGACATGTGTAGTGTGGAGGGACATGTGTAGTGTGGATGGGCATGTGTAGTGTGGAGGGACATGTGTAGTGTGGAGGGACAAGTGTAGTGTGGAGGGACAGGTGTAGTGTGGAGGGACATGTGTAGTGTGGAGGGACATATGTAGTGTGGAGGGACATGTGGAGTGTGGAGGGGACTGTTAGTGAGTGTGGGAGGGACATGTGTAGTGTGGAGGGACAGGTGTAGTGTGGAGGGACAGGTGTAGTGTGGAGGACATGTGTAGTGTGGAGGGACATGTGGTAGTGTGAAGGGTCATGTGTAGTGTGGAGGGACATGTTAGTGTGGAGGGACATGTGTAGTGTGGAGGACAGGTGTAGTGTGAGGGACATGTGTAGTGTGGAGGGACATGTGTAGTTTGGAGGGACGTGTGGAGGACTGTGTAGTGTGGAGGGACAGGTGTGTGTGGAGACGTTTAGTGTGGAGGGACATGTGTAGTGTGGAGGGACATGTGTAGTGTGGAGGGACATGTGTAGTGTGGAGGGACATGTGTAGTGTGAAGGGTCATGTGTAGTGTGGAGGGACAGTGTAGTGTGGAGGGACATGTGCAGTGCGTACTAACCTTAAACAGATCAATCCCCATCAATGGGAACACATCATGCATTGCCAGTTGAGCCCCATCGGAGAGGTGGGTATCTATAAGAATGCAACGCATACATTATCGGAGAGTGTGCTAACACATACACATGTACTGACATTAAACAGATCAATCCCCCTCAATGGGAACACATCAAGCATCGCCAGTTGATCCCCATCGGAGAGGTGGGCATCTATAAGAATGCAATGCATACATTATCAAAGAGTGTGTGCTAACACATACACATGTACTAACCTTAAACAGATCAATCTCCCTCAATGGGAACACATCAAGCATCGCCAGTCGATCCCCATCGGAGAGGTGGGCATCTATAAGAATGCAATACATATGGGTGTGTGTGCTAACACATACATGTGTACTGACACACACGTATACACGTGTGTAGCTCTCTTGCATCTGCGAAAACAAAAGGCAGCTCCAATATCACCATCATCGGAAAATAGGTGGGAGGCTAGTCGGGGCGTAGAAGCCCGACTAGAGGGAGGGGTACGAACTTCTTTATTAGTACAGTACGGAGTTGACTGTATCGCACATGGCGATCACTACCTAACGTACCCTATCGGAAACGAAGTACTAACAGCTGACTTGTTACAGCGGACTTCGACTTGATCAGCCAAACTTATAAAATGACGTAGACGAGATATACGGTAAGCTGCATGAAAAAATAAAGCTTCGCTTAGATTTACACTCGATAGAGGCGATTTGTGCACTATCTATGGTGCTAATAATGCATTGAGTGCCTTTCACTCGATTAAAATTTCACTCGTTGACGTTCCGAGTGATAAAGAGTGAACATCGCTCTTTTGCAGTGTTCTTATAGAGGTTGTTCAGGTAAGGCTCAGTTGCAACGTTATGGCCTACGTCAGAAGCAAAGTTGCAGCGATGTCTTGTTGGCGTCATATCAATAATGGCCACGGAGGGAAGGGTGTGGTCAGGGAATGGGTAACCCCTCCCTTATACATGCATGCATGCGCGAGCAATTACACTACCCTACTTCACAACGCAATCCGGCGCTATTTTAACAATCCATCTAGGCCTTCTGTCTGTCTCCTTCATACTACAGTACGTTATTTCATTTGCAAACAGTGTAAAGTACACGACATGAGAAGTGTGCATCAAACCCGTGACCGACGCTATTAATGTTGCCAGCCGAGTGCAGGAAGAGGAGCCACAGACCAGACAAGAAGTACATGCATGCATGCGGCTTGGATAGCTTTCCTTTTTTGCTTAGACAATGAGGTGTGAAGACACAGCATGCGTGACTTAGTTACCACATTACATGTATATATATTACATAACTACCCCAATTACTCAATCCGAGAGCCCAATCAGCGAGCCTTTGCATGTATTTTTGGCTGGGAGCCCCTCCCTTGGGACAATAGTTTAGCACATTCTGTACCATGGGGGAATGTCAACTGGAGTACACATGCACTAGAGGAAATGTTATAGATCTTCAAAGAGATGATGTGCATATTTTTTGTGCACTAAATTGAAGCGTGTATAGGTATGGTGGGCAGACCCTTGTTGTGTTTACATAATTCTGATCACCTAGGCCACACCCATCCGCTATGAAGGTGTTAACTTAACCAGCATCGTCTCCCCCAGGCTGTTTATAGCCGTGGCTCCAGCAAATTGCTCTGCATGTGCAACCATAGCCTAGCTTCTATTTGTAACTGACTATCCAGTGTGCATGTCTGCATCGTGCACTAGTGCAGTTATACGATAATCCTCAGGTCTGACTACTTTAACAATAATCTTCCTTCAATCACGTGCAGTGGGTTAGTCTGGATTAGGCAGATGACCTTCCGCCACCAGAACGTCAAAAACATGGATACAAGTACGCACACGCACACACACACACATACACACACACACACGCACAACACACAACACGCACAACACACACACACACACAACACACAGACACAACACACACACACACAACACACACACACACAACCCACACACACACAACACACACACACACAACACACACACACACACACACACACACACACACACACACACACACACACAAATACACGCAAATTAAACACATCCACACGAACAGACTTATGGGCATGACCCTCCAGGTAGTTGATGCGCAAGGAGTACACATCCACACTTCACATTGCACCAGACTTGCATATGCTGGGGTAAACGTATGGACCGCACTTAGTACAACCATCACAGCAATTAAGTAAAAATGGTTTCCTATGTGGTTTGATCGGCTTCCCATGTACCGGGTTGCGCTTCACCTCTGACCTGCTTAAAGGGCAGTCTGGATCAGTGAGATTGGGGTCTGACCTATCAATTGCATGCATTTGAGGTGCAGGAGTAGTCTCTGTGTGCGAAACACACAAGTGAAGTCTCTCCTTTCACCAACTCACACTTCATACAATGCAGACACGTTCTCGCACACATTTCACAATTAAAGCATTGAATGGAATTGAAGAGATGTTTTTAAAACGTTCGTGGAGCAGACGGATCAGGAACGTGCAACACTGGTGTAGTGTAAAACCGCTCAATATTTTCCTATCACGTACTGTATATAATACCCATGACGGCCAAGGCATTCGCCCCATGCACATGCATCTTGTGCCAATCATGTCTGCATGGCTCCTGAAACGCAGTCCCATGCACTACACTCGTATAGCTGGCAGCTGGCCAATCAGATCACTGCACAAGAATGCAGAGTGATTTGCAGGAGTGGCACGAGCATGACTCCATGCCATCGTGTCCACCCTTTGAAGTGCACTGCCCTCACAGCATGTAAACCCTAACAAAGCTGAGCACCTGGTTAATGATGCAGCTATAATTAAAGGTCATATATATCACTTGGTATTAATCCGAACCAGGTTCGAAGAATTCAATTAAAACCTAGCAGAGTTTTCATATAATATATGCATGGTGTGCTTCTTCATGATTGCATCACTGACGTCGAACGTTAAGAAGTGGGGGAGGGGCGTTGTTTCAGCCATTACATATATCTTGTTGTTATAACCCTCCCCACTTCTGCGAGTACTAAAGGTTACCTGCTATTGTCGCTTTGCTTCAGACTGAGAGTCAATTTTGAGCTGCCCATATAGAGTAAACAGTTTAACAGTGGTCGTCTGGCGGTCCAAAACAGATGTCCAGCATCACAATGTAAACAACACAGGAAGTACAGATGGCGCACAATACAACACACCACAAGACACATCAACACGAAGTACAAGCATTATACAACACACATCGATTCTGTCGCACATCATGCATATACACACAGCGGCAAAGATGAATTGAATTTAAACTGGTCGAGAGAGAAATAAGTGAACCAGTACGTATGCGCTCACAAGGGACACGATGATCCAGCTGCTGCGGAAATGCTGCCCATTCGCGTACGACGTGGGTACGGAGGGCGTGGTCACGGGCAGCACCAGATCCTCCGGGTTGGCGGGCCCGTAGCAAGTCGTCCCGTTCCCGCCAGCGTCGGGAAACTCGTCGCAAGCGAACTGCATCGGCCACACCATGCCGATCTTGACAAAGGCGGGCTCGCAACCCTTCCGCACGAACTCGCACAGGTTCCGGCACGGCTGCATAGCGGCGTAAGGAAGCGTCGCCTCGCACGGAGGAGCGTAGAAGCCGCAGAGAAAGTGGATCAGGGCTTGCGAGCACTTCATGTCAACAAACAGCTTGAAGCTCTGCAGGTGGCTTTCTGCCTGCAGCGGTGTGGCATCGCCGAGCGGGTTGGGCAGGCGAAAGCCGCTCGTGTAGCCAACATTGGCGCAGAAGGGGACTTGGGACGGCGGATAGCAAGGTCTATCGGTGACCGTTGGGGTGACGGAAGGTTGCGTAACTGCGTACGTGCTGGTCCTAGTGGACAGTGCTACAGACGACATGGTTTTGCTAGTAGTGGCCGAGCTGAGGGTTGATGCAGGTGCCGTCGTCAAGGAAACTCGCGCTGACACTGAAGGCGATATGTTAATCGCGACAGAGGAGGAAGTGATTTGTGTGGGAGCGGGGGCAATCACCGTCGCTAGGGGCCTTCAGCGAAGAGGGAACCGCACTACTAGGCGCCGATTGCCTTACGCTACTAGCAACGGATCCTCCAGTAATGGGGTAGGTCAGTGTCGTGGGGTCACTGGGACCGAAGCACAAGTTGTCGGCAGGGTGAAAGGCAGGCAGCGAGCAGTTGAGAAACGGGGGGTAAGGAACTCCATACGCCTGAAATATGCTCGCACACTCCCCGCCGCACCATCTCGCACATGCTGTAGCAGGGTCCCAGTACGTGAGTCTGCAGAACCAAGGACTGGTTATTGAAGCAAGGAGGGAAATAGAAGGAACACAGAAAGTGGACCAAGGCGCCCGAGCATTTGGTAGTGATGAGCGGCTGGAAATCACCCAGCTCCCTGGAGGCGTCCGCCACGTCCTGAGGTGGGACCCTAAAGTTCGGAGTGGCCGCCTGAGAGTAGCCGAGGCTCGCGCACAAACTGGACGCTCGAAGGGAGGTCGCTCCAGCTGGTGCAGGTGACGAGCGTGCTGGTCCCAGGAAGAACCTGTTGCTGGGCACGATCGCTGCCCGCCGATAACAAAATGGTTAGCGCCAGAACCCAGAGTCTGCAAGGCATGCTTTAGATTACTACCCGATAATTCAACAGCAAAACAAATGGTCGACGTTCTTATAGTATTGCTCGTAGGCGGGACACCAACAAATGTAGCGGGAAACTTTTTTTTTTTAAAACATTCTTTATGCACTTATTTCTACCCGCTGTTTCGTGCCATTGGCCCAGGTGATCCCAGGGGAGCTATCGCAAGAATGGCGCGTAACGTGTGACCAGCCTTCTCGTCGCCTCGAGGGAAATGAAGTCATCGAGGCGTGATTTGTATAATGCAACAAAGTTGTTGCCATAGCGATAATAGAACTGCATAAAAATATACTAGCCGATAAAACTTGCTGCCAATACCCAGTATCAGCGTAGATTTGTCTGATGTTTGCTAAGCGAGGTGCCAAAGGCGACATGAAAGGTCGCGCACAGGCTCAATAGCACACAAAGCGGTCCCCACCCTCCTGGACCTGGGCCAGGGAATGCTCTGGGCCGTTGGTCTTAGCCCCCCCCCCCCCCCCCCCCCCATTCCCAGTTATGTCTGGTTGAAGCCCATCTGTGTGCCAGCCATTGCTGGACCACAAATTCATGGAAACACTTTTTAACACCCTGTTTAGAGTACATGCTTTGTTTTGCTGATGTTGGGATTGGCGCAGGATGAATCACTAGTTGAAGCCAAAACAACACCCCACCCCTTTAATCAACCTTAACATCAAAAGCTTCTTTACCTCCCATCACGTCTTTAGACAACACACTGTCGGTGTTAGCATGCCTCTTCTTGCAAGGAAACTACATGAACATTTTAACACTCCCTCATTAGTGTGCAAAGAAAGGACTTTGTTACACAATGAAAAACCTAGCAATACCTCTCCTCCTTCAACACCATCACTGCACTGCAGCTGAGGTCAATAACTGATTTATTTAATCCAAACGTACAAAAGGTGTGGTGATGTAATCGTCCACAGAGAGGTAAACATACATGTACATGAACACACATGTCATCATGGAGCAATTATATTATCTGGACAGTTGAAATCGATAACAATTGACTTCCTTTCCGAGACAAATTTCTGTTAGGGCAGAAAATAAAGTCATTGTATCAGAGCAAAACCACACACACAACCCCCCCCCCCCCCACACACACACTACCCCCCCACACACAACCCCACACACACAACCCCCACACACACAACCCCCACACATACTACCCCCACACATGCATTACTGTATGCAGATTCATGTGCGTACAGTGCACACAAATTTGTAAAACACACATGCCCACACAATAACACAAGTACACATACACCCTACACACATGCATACACTCTCATGTATAGCCATCTAGCTCTTTTATAATATGCTCCCCTCACACACGCATATGCAGATACATAAATGCTTCCACTTTCAATCTGAAATCATGCAAACTTGGCATGATATGGATTTAACTCCAACCCACCTATACTTGACCCCGGCTATGTCCAGCAGACGTCTGGAGGCCATGGCCTGGTCAGTATCATGGTACTTGTCGCTCAAATACACGATCTCGACAATGCCAGATTGGATGACGAGTTTGGCACACTCGTTGCAAGGAAATAGGGCCACAAAGATGGTGCATCCTTTCACGTCGGAGGAGGTTCTTGTTCAAAATAGCGTTCAGCTCGGCATGGCACACTAGAATGAGATGTGATGAAGAGGTGGTGATAACAGAGAAGGCTGAATGGGTAGGTAACTGGAGCATCATGTGATCACCATGTGAGAAACATGCATAATGGGAAGCACAGGGGTGTGGTCACCACAAGATCATGTGAGCACCATAAGGTCATGTGAGCCCCATGAGGTCATGTGTGCACTGTGAGGTCATGTGAGCCCCATGAGGTCATGTGTGCACTGTGAGGTCATGTGAGCCCCATGAGGTCACTCGTGCATCTTGTTCAGAATGTAAAGCACACCCCATAAACATGACACATACATGTTCTAATGAGAGGCACACCACACATCTCACACTTACATGACTCGACATATTGTGTGCTCTAATCAGAGCACACCATAGGTTATGTTCTACCTCTCTTATGTGGCGTATGCAGACAACTACATGCACAATGAAGGACTGGGGATGAGGACGCACGACCATGGGAGGGAGGTGGAAAGTGAGGGGGAGAAGGGAGGGGCTGGGAGCTGAAGAGAAGATATCCTCCCTCCATTGACCAAAGTAAAGCTCCACTGTGTATACATTTCACACACAGTTAGTTTGATTAGCATCCCCTCATTAGCTCTTGGTAGGAATGTTTAAGAGGACATTCTGATGAACCAATAATAAATATAACACACGTACACAAGACGCTCAGATGATGGGTAGGGAGAGAACGCATGGCCAGTTACCATAGCTAAAACTTTGATTAGGTTGAAATATGTTGACCTCCATTTTGTGTATGCAAACTGACATCACAATGCACATGATGTTCTCCCCTCCTCCACAACCTCCCATCCCCTCTCCACACCTCCAATCCCCCTCCACACTTCAACCCCTCTCCACACCTCCATCCCTCTCCACACCTCCATCCCTCTCCACACCCTCCACCCCCCATCCCCTCCACACTTCCATCCCCTCTCCACACCTCCATCCCTCTCCACACCTCCACCCCCATCCCCTCCACACTTCCATCCCCTCTCCACACCTCTATCCCCTCTCTACACCTCATCCCCTCTCCAACCGCCACCCCCATCCCCTCCACACTTCCATCCCCTCCACACACCTCTATCCCCTCTCACACCTCCATCCCCTCTCCACACCTCCATCCCCTCTCCACACCTCCACCCTCCCTCCACACCTCCATCCCCTCTCCACACCTCTATCCCCTCTCCACACCTCCATCCCCTCTCCACACCTCCATCCCTCTCCACACTTCCATCCCCTCTCCACACCTCCATCCCCTCTCCACACCTCCACCCCCATCCCCTCCACACTTTCCATCCCCTCTCCACACCTCCACACCCTCAATCCCTCTCCACACTTCCATCCCCTCTCCACACATCCATCCCCCTCCACACCTCCATCCCTCCACACCTCCCTTCATCCCCTCCCGCCTACAGCACACCTCCAGCACTGACGATGGGTCTGGGACCAAGTCCAATTCCATGCATGTCACATTTAATCACATGATTAACTCATGCTGTCACTTTTATCACATGATTAACTCATGCATGTCACATTTTATCACATGATTAACTCATGCAAGTCACATGACCTAATGTGCACATGAGTACATCAGGTTGTATCATAGTGGTTAGAGGGCAATTGTGGCAAACTTCAAGGGTTTATGATACTTATGCAGTCACCGTACTAATCCAACATAGCTTTGAGGTCTTAGGTAAGGTGGTGAGGGCAGGTCTAGGTAAGGTGGTGTGAGCAGGTCTAGGTAAGGTGGTGTGGGCAGGTCTAGGTAAGGTGGTGAGGGCAGGTCTAGGTAAGGTGGTGAGGGCAGGTCTAGGTAAGGTGGTGAGGGCAGGTCTAGGTAAGGTGGTGAGGGCAGGTCTAGGTAAGGTGGTGAGGGCAGGTCTAGGTAAGGTGGTGAGGGCAGGTCTAGGTAAGGTGGTGAGGGCAGGTCTAGGTAAGGTGTGAGGGCAGGTCTAGGTAAGGTGGTGAGGGCAGGTCTAGGTAAGGTGGTGAGGGCAGGTCTAGGTAAGTGGGTGAGGGCAGGTCTAGGTAAGGTGGTGAGGCAGGTCTAGGTAGGTGGTGTGGGCAGGTCTAGGTAAGGTGGTGTGGGCAGGTCAGGTAAGGTGGTGAGGGCAGGTCTAGGTAGGGTTGTGGAGGGCAGGTCTAGGTAAGGTGATGTGGGCAGGTCTAGGTAAGGTGGTGAGGGCAGGTCTAGGTAAGGTGGTGAGGGCAGGTCTAGGTAAGGTGGTGAGGCAGGTCTAGGTAAGGTGGTGAGGGCAGGTCTAGGTAAGGTGGTGGGGCAGGTCTAGGTAAGGTGGAGGGGCAGGTCTAGGTAAGGTGTGTGGGCAGGTCTAGGTAAGGTGGTGAGGGCAGGTCTAGGTAGGTGGTGAGGGCAGTCTAGGTAAGGTGGTGAGGGCAGGTCTAGGTACGGTGGTGAGGCAGGTCTAGGTAAGGTGGTGTGGGCAGGTCTAGGTAAGGTGGTGAGGGCAGGTCTAGGTAAGGTGGTGAGGGCAGGTCTAGGTAAGGTGGTGAGGGCAGTCTAGGTAAGGTGGTGGGGCAGGTCTAGGTAAGGTGGTGTGGCAGGTCTAGGTAAGGTGGTGAGGGCAGGTCTAGGTAAGGTGGTGAGGGCAGGTCTAGGTAAGGTGGTGAGGGCAGGTCTATTAGGTGGTGTGGGCAGGTCTAGGTAAGGTGGTGAGGCAGGTCTAGTAAGGTGGTGAGGGCAGGTCTAGGTAAGGTGGGTAGGCAGGTCTAGGTAAGGTGTGAGGGCAGGTCTAGGTAAGGTGGTGAGGGCAGGTCTAGGTAAGTGGTGTGGGCAGTCTAGGTAAGGTGGTGTGGGCAGGTCTAGGTAAGTGGTGAGGGCAGGTCTAGGTAAGGTGGTGGGCAGGTCTAGGTAGGTGGTGAGGGCAGGTCTAGTAAGGTGGTGAGGGCAGTCTAGGTAAGGTGTGAGGGCAGGTCTAGGTAAGTGGTGAGGGCAGGTCTAGGTAAGGTGGTGAGGGCATGTCTAGGTAAGGTTGATGAGGGCAGGTCTAGGTAAGGTGTTGAGGGCAGGTCTAGGTAAGGTGGTGAGGGCAGGTCTAGGTAAGGTGGTGAGGGCAGTCTAGTAAGGTGGTGAGGCAGGTCTAGGTAAGGTGGTGAGGGCAGGTCTAGGTAAGGTGGTGAGGGCAGTCTAGTAAGGTGGTGAGGGCAGGTCTAGGTAAGGTGGTGAGGGCAGGTCTAGGTAAGGTGGTGAGGCAGGTCTAGGTAAGGTGGTGAGGCAGTCTAGGTAAGGTGGTGAGGGCAGGTCTAGGTAAGGTGGTGAGGGCAGGTCTAGTAAGGTGGTGAGGGCAGGTCTAGTTAAGGTGGTGAGGGCAGGTCTAGGTAAGGTGGGAGGGCAGGTCTAGGTAATGGTGAGGGCAGGTCTAGGTAAGGTGGTGAGGGCAGGTCTAGGTAAGGTGGTGAGGGCAGTTCATGCACCAATGAGGCACAATGGACCAGTTTCATGTAAGGTATGACGAAATGCGATTATCGTGCGCCACGACTGGAGTAGATCAATTGTGTATGGAAGTCTTAACTATGCTGCACCTCCCGAGACATTTCTAGCGTGCATGTAAGCAAAACTATTGCACAATACGCGTTGTAATTACTGTACTTTCCATTTGGATCAACAAACAGTGAAATGCTAACGGAACAGAAGTATGAACACAGTTGAAATGATGCTGGGAACCAGTGGACATACATGTACCTGGTGCTGACATCAAAGAACCTTTTGAAACATATGCAATGCCGGTACAGAGGTGGTAGCTTAGGGGGCATCCAAGAGTTGCCATCTTTGTGAAGAACAACAACTCATGGACAAGGTAAGGCCAGTTTCGACTTTAACGTAGGCTTCTTGCTCCCCCAAATTAATGTACATACAAATGCACTATGTCACCAGTATGCTTAAAGGTGACAACTCACCTGCGACTGATGAACATGTAGATGGGCCCCACCCTCCAGCGAAAGCACAATGGATGCTGGTGTGACTGTTGCTTCCCTTGCTGCCCCTACTGAGGCTGGCTGGGGAGGTGCTAATGCTAAAGACTTACCTCAGGGAGGTGTGAAGTCATAGCTATGAATGTATAAGGCTTCACATCCCATTCACAGTACATGTCTCATAGCCAAAACTGCTCCTTTCTCACAGTTAGCAGGAAAATGATGAAAAGTGGTGGTGCACCACCAGGCACCACCAGGCATCATACTAGTTTCTCTTGGGAAGTGATGGACACATAATAATGCATGCCTTTTGAACTTCGGGTTGTTTTTGGGTTGTTTTTGGGATCACAGTAGCTTATCTGAAAAGATGCACAGTAGCAGGGTTCGATGTGACGCCACTTTGCAACTTATTCTCCATACGCTCACATATGCAATGTCGCACATGTATGCAATGGAGTACTCCTGCCGTGACATCACGTATAGCAACTGCATTCCATGCATACCTTCCCTGACGTGAAACCGGCCCACTGCCTTAATGGTAACGATGCCGTAACGTAAACGATACACGTACCGAACCACTAGCGAGTACCACTGAGCTGCTATGCCTACGTAATGATGGGGACATGGGGATGATGGGGACATGGGGATGATGGGGACATGGAGATGGTGGGACATGGGGATGATGGGGACATGGGGATGATGGGGACATGGAGATGGTGGGGACATGGGGATGGTGGGGACATGGGGATGGTGGGGACATGGGGATGGTGGGGACATGGGGATGATGGGGACATGGGGATGATGGGGACATGGGGATGATGGAGACATGGGGATGATGGGGACATGGGGATGATGGGGACATGGGGATGATGGGGACATGGGGACATGGAGATGGTGGGGACATGGGGATGGTGGGGACATGGAGGATGGTGGGGACATGGGGATGGTGGGGACATGGGGATGGTGGGGACATGGGGATGATGGGGACAAGGGGATGATGGGGACATGGGGATGATGGGGATACCCTCTCCACATGGATAATGGCCTAGGAGGTGATGGGGTCACACACCTAACAAGCTTACCGTAGGGATACTTGGTGTGTAGCCACTCCCCTTTCCTGTCCCAGGGAAGCTCATCATCACTGCACTTATTTGGCATCCCATTGTAGCCGATCCCAACTATTTTGTTCTCAGGGTTCACTATGCACGCTCCCACCTGCAGGAATGACAAAGGTGTACAGAATGAATCTACAAGAGTCCACAAAGGTATTCAGAATGAATCTACAAGAGTCCACAATGGTGTACAGAATGCAGTTTTAAACCACTACCAATTGGGAAGTGCAGAATTCAGTTACCAAGCACTACCTAAATTACGACTGTGGTATGCAAAGTTCCTCTTAGCTATACAAAACAGCAGGTATTTTTAATTCTCACTGTGAATCATAACAGCATCTTTGATTTCTATACTTCACTTACCAGTTTCAAAAACCTGAAATGTGCATCTAACACGTAAGATGAAAACAAAGGCACTCTTATCAAATTAAAGGGCTGTGCATACAGAACACCAATGAATCACAAAGTTAACCTTCCTCATTGTGGGCGTGTCCGGTGGGGTCCACAGTACAGCTCATGTTTGGGGGGTGGCGTGAAGGCACCTCCTTGAGCGTGCCAGAACCCCAGCCCGGATTATCACATTGCCCCCTTTTCCCGGGCAATGGAGTTCAAAGTAAAGAAAGAACATTTCCTGCGCTCGACTAGCCACCGTGCAGCGCCGATGCGGCATGTACATATATATATACGTGCCCATCCGTAGTGAGCACGTGCATTGGTCGTTATTAACCCCACTCATCGGTTAACTTGGTTTAACTACCTTAAACCGTATTTGTTTTGACCTTATTGTAGTGGCTTGTCATCCTCCTCACTCTTGAAGCCACCAGCTGTTAAAGGCCATTCTGACTAGACGTTAATTCAGAACATTAGAGAAATGGATAGACTCATTTACTTGATGAGAAAACAATAATGTAAAAGCAAAAGAAATACGCTTCCACTTGAAGGTGTACAATATTTGAATGCTACTGAGCAGTGTTGTACTTCCATATCTTAACTATCAATGTGACTCCTCCCACCTACTCAACACCCTTTTTTTGCGAGACTAAATTTTTTATATCTCTTCAACGGATGGAAAGATATTCACTAACAGTTGAGACGCACACAAAAAAAAGACACACCCCTTTATAAATCACCCATGACAGAAGAGTTCAGCGTCCATGACATCATCTCACACAGATGATGTCATGGACTACTTAACTGGGTCCATCCATCATCTTTGCCCAATGACTTACACTTTGAATCACTAAGGCAGTGGGTCTTGTCAGAGTAAGTAACCTGAGCACTACGTGTACTTAGAGAAGCATTTCCTCCTCTGTAAGTGCAGCCCTGCCTGCATCTTGCGGTCATTTTGCACTTATTTGACAAAAACACAATTCGATTAGAGGAGTTCCCCTGAACACACCACACGCAAAATGGTATGCATTTCGCGACCAAATAACACAACGCGCTAGAGGCAACAGCTTTTCTTTACCAACGATAACGATGTACATTAAACAAAATACACAACAGCCAAAAGTCTATTGCACGAGGCCATTTTCCTAATACTACGTGTGTGTACGCCATGTACCTGCGAGTTTGGATCTTTGCTTCTCTGAGCAGACAGCAATGCTACTGACATGAAATATTCATTCCACGTTAGGTAGTCCGGTCTTTTCTGCGCGCGTTCCGCCACGTTCCCCCCAGCTCCGTTCATTTTTGCCGCCACCTCACTCCGTAACTGCGCATGCGCTTTATAGAGACCCTAATATCCCCGGTTCGAAGACATAGCCGTTGGAAATGTCGGGAGTAGCTGCTGTTGTTGTTTTGACTTGCGCGGTGGGCTCCGTCATGGTTGCAATATCGTTGCATAAGATAGATGAAGGTCAGTGGTCTGTTTGCGCCAAGGAGAGAGCACTGACTCACCTTTATTTGCAGGACACGCTGGTGTGTACTACAGGGTAAGTGGTAATGACGTATCGTGACGAACCCACAGTGTCATGCATCGCGCTTTGCTAGCACCTTCGCTTTGGTGTTTCTGTTGTGTTTTTAGTCCGATGTAAAGCCACGCCCAGTTACCATGTTAACTATACATATATGGGCCTGGGACTCAACGTGGTATATGCGGATGGGCTGGGGACCAGAGAACAGCATTGAGGAAAGCATGTCAAATTGGTAGGCAGTGACGGCTTCTGTGTACAGTACCAGACCAGCAAAGGCGCCAATGAAGGGTGTTGGATTGGCTCCTAGAAGGGAGCTAGAGAAGTGAAGGCTCCTGAACGAGTCAAAACCAGACCCTGCAATAAGTTGCCGATATCCATATTCGTTCCAGTGTAAGATTGTGGCCTACTGTACATTACAAAACACAATTACAAGCAGTTGCCAGTATTAGCACTGTGAAACAGACCTTGCATTTTTGAACATCACTTTGTAACTTTGTGATGTTGACTCTACCTCCCTTCTCATAGTGCCTCCCCCTCATAGTACAAATCCCTCCTCATAGTACCTCCCTCCTCATAGTACCTCCCTCTTAGTGCCTCCCTCTCATACCTCCTCCTCTGTACTCCCTCCTCGTAGTGCCTCCCTCCTCATAGTACTCCCTCCTGTAGTGCCTCCCTCCTCATAGTCCACCTCCCTTTCCTCCCCCTCATTGTGCCTCCCTCCTCATAGTACCTCCCTCCTCATAGTAGCCTCCCTCCTCATAGTACCTCTCTCCTCATAGTACCTCCCTCCTCATAGTACTCCCTCCTCATAGTACTCCCTCCTCATATACCTCCCTCCTTATAGTGCTCCTCCTCATAGTAATCTCCTCATAGTACCTCCCTCCTCATAGTACCCCGTCTCCTCTCATAGTGCCTCCCTCCTCATAGTGCCTCCCTCCTCATAGTACCCCTCCCCTTTTATAGTACATCCCTCCTCATAGTGCCTCCCTCTTTATAGTGCCTCCCTCCTCATAGTACCTCCTCCTTATAGTCCACCCTCTCTCCCATAGTGCCTCCCTCTTTATAGTACCTTCTCCTCATAGTACCCTCTCCTCATAGTACCTCCCATCCTCATAGTACCCCCTCCCTCTTTATGTACCTCCCCTCCTCATAGTACCTCCTCCCTCATAGTGCTCCTCTTTATATGGGGCCTCCCTCCTCATAGTACCATCCCTCCTCATTGTGCCTCCCTCCTCATAGTACCTCCCTCTTTATAGTACCTTCCTTGCTTTGCATTTCTAAGCACAATGAGCTTATTAGTGGCTAAGCCCCTGGCAGTTAGCTCATTGATCTGGTGACTTGGAGTGATGTGGAGATGAAAGGTGATTTAGCAATCATGAAGGTTCATTGTGTGAGAGTAGTTAGCTATCCATGGTTACCTTATGGTATGTGTTGTCCATGGTTACCTTCATGAAGTGAGGTGTCCATGTGGTACCTTCATGGGGGTGAGGTTGTCCATGGCTACCATCATGGAGTGAGGTTGTCTCTGGTTACCTTCAT